>CM061552.1:238923354-239523354 GCA_030864225.1 Capsicum baccatum var. pendulum | reverse complement strand
CCTGTAATAGTAGATGAGACTTATGATATATGATGTTGACCACGATTACACCTTCAAGAAGTAAAACACGATCGATGTCAAATATATAACTCAACAAAGGTTGGGGTCAAACCCACAGGGAATAGGTCGAATATCTACCACAAAATTACTAAAGCAGCCGAAAAAGTACAGAAAAGTAAATGGGGGAGTTTATGAGAACAATCTCAATAGTAACAAATCTTGATCGCTTTGGGTTGAAATAAATATGAGATGAATACTAGGATTGTATCCCCCCTGACTTTCTAACTCTGTAGACTTATCGTGCTTCGTCAAACTATTTCTATACCTTGCATGAAGAATCTGACAAGATATATATCACCAAACATCTTGTGAATACCTTTGCTGAATTTCACTCATCACCTTTTGAGTCTCAGTGTGTCGCCTTACTAACCCTTATTCTAGATCCCAGATTAACTATTACCTTTTGAGTGTCAAGTTAATTAGATGAAAGGTGATAGATTTAAAGTACTGTTATAATCTTGTTTTCTTAATATCTACCACTCTTTTGGAGTAATTATTAAAATACAGGCAGGTTCTCAACGTCTGTAGTTGTTAAGAAAGCAATCATACTAAAGAAGATCACAAGAATATTAATCAAGAATGACTTTGCACTGCCTCTACTTCGTTATTCCATCAGGGTTCCCACAACCCTAGTAAGGTAGTTTAGTCGCTCATATTTGCAAAAATATCCATTGAATTTATAAAAGAAAGCATATGAATAATCTTACAGTAATTAAAGAATAAAAATCAGAATGTCAAATTAATAATCAACCATAAAAACTAAGAACAGAGGATTCTAAGATCAAAAGTCAAATATCAGAATCACTATAGCATTGTGAATGTAAAGAGTGCTAAACTAATATAAAAACATCAAAGGGGTATTTATAGAATACATCAGAACCCTAAAAATCCCAACCAAAATGAAAAAGGAAAATTGAGTCGGCAATAACTTACGGACCCTAGGTGGGTCGTAAGTATCAGAGCAAATATCCATGCTACAGAACACCAACTTATGAGGGGCGTAATTTGTACTTATGCCCCATAAGCAACCCTCTGTAACTCTAAAAACAAACTTCAAACTTCATATCTTTTAGAACAAGTTTCTCTGACACATACGTGGCAACTTACAATGGCTATAAGTGCCACTTACGGCCCATGAGTGGGTTTGTAAGTGGGCTCATCTGCTACACTTTAACTCATTTTCTTCTTTTCATCTTCAAAACCTATTTTCTTGCAACAAAAATACAAATTCACATCACATCTAACAAAAAGGACCTAAGTACCTACATAGTTTTTGGTTTTAAGCCTCGAAAGTGTCATGAAACCATGGCATATCAACGCCATCAACTTAGAATGTTTGCATGTACTCAGGAAACAAACACAACATGATGCTTAACTAAAAGAAACCTAAGGAACCTATGACAGTCAACTTCAATTTCAGCTTAACCTATTTACAACTTTTCAAAACCAATTCAGCTTAACCTATTTATAACTTTTCAAAACCAATTATGTGGATCTTCGTATCACAACAATTAGACAAAAAGGAACCGAGTTAAGGAATTATATTAGCAATAAATAATCAAGCAAGTATTCAAGCTACACTACCCAGATAGATAAGCAACTGTCAACACAACCCATGTACCCTCACAACTAGGACGTCCTACTCTCACAGTATGATCATGTATATTAATGTGGGGATGATATCAAGAAACTCGCACTCATAAAAAAAGTTTCAATCAGCGTGCATAGAATACCATAGGCTTGCCCTTATTTTCTTTACTTGAGTTTTTTGAATAGTCGGACTAAGATCACTAGAGGACTTTATTTGGCTTATAATGTAGGCTTAGGGGCTAGTATGGTACATTTGGGAACTAGTGACTCACCCTCCTTGACACTACACTTACATTTTGGATCCACGTCTTAACCAACTTTCTTTTACTTTTCCCTTATTTATCTCTTTTCTCTTTTATTGCTCATTCAGGTTTGGTGTGATTTCTTTATTTCTCTTTTTCTTTTTCTTTTACACTCTTCATTCTTTTTTGTTTTCTCTTTTTATCTTTTTTTCTCTTTTTCTTTTTTTTCTCTTTCTTCTACCACACCCAACCCTACTTTCTTTACTCTTATTCAAACACTTCTTCATAGCCAATTTTAACTACTCATCCCTATGATAGTCACCATCAACTTAGGATATTTTCTTATATTGAGGTGCACTATGTCTAAGAAGGAGCTAGGGCCAAGATAGGTTTATTGTTATCGAATTGGGAATGTGACAAGATGAAAATAAGAATATAGGTCTATGTATGCTCAAGTCAGGGATCAAGGGATACTTATTCACATTTGGATAGTCATTTAGGGAAAGACTGGACTGAATCAAAAACTTCCTATGATTATGTCTTAACCAACTATCCTACGACCTAGGCAAGACTAACCAGGGGAAAGTTCTTGATTAAATGCACAAACAGAACTAGGTAAGTATCTCACACACATGGTACAAGGTTATATTACCAACCACTACCTATACAGTTCAATCAGATGATAACTTATGATTAATTTTTCCCTAATCCTAATGTCATAACAAGGTTCACAATAGTCACACATATATTTACATCCTACAGTTCACAAAATCTTTTTGGAGGGGTATCAATTTTTGAAAACACTTTAAAAAATATATAATATGTCAACTGACCTTAGATTCCTTATATTTCTCCTAACTAAATATAAAGACACCATAACACATCTAAGACATAATTACAAAATAATCTAAACATGTTGATTCTACTAGGATACTACAACTGATGGGAAAAGAAGCACGGTAAGTAAAACCCTCGACTGTGGTATACCTCTACCCTCAACCAAATACTATGAACTATCCCCAGTGCATAACTACAATATAAAATAAGGTATGAATACATAACTGGGATGCTCTATGCACCAGAATTAGACTCGCCCCATTTTAGGCATCTCGTGGCTTAACCGGGGGAGGTGGTGGTGGGGCATGACTAGAAGATACACCCACTTCTATCTCAACTTTCCTCCACTCGTCAATAGAGTGGTACACCCTAGAATCATGAGTGACCTTTTTTACGGCTTACTGATAATCTATGGTAGGGTCATATAGCTCTTTCTCTCAACCTTTCTTGGTCTCAACAACTAAGACCACATAATCATTTGTAAACAAGTAAAATATCATAGGTGGAGGTGGAGGCAATGGCTACGTAAAGGATGGAATAACTGGAAAGTAGATCGTTTCTAGTGACTGCATCTCGACGCGTAATATATCTAACTTTATATGGAAGCTAGATAAATCTCGAGTCTAGACCTTACACAATAATGCAGTCATCCAGGCCTCAAATCTATCAATCTGAGCATAAATCTCCCTAGTATACTCTTCCATATCCGCCCTCAGCCTTGCCTTAAAT
The DNA here is from genome assembly GCA_030864225.1 of Capsicum baccatum var. pendulum. NCBI lineage: Eukaryota > Viridiplantae > Streptophyta > Magnoliopsida > Solanales > Solanaceae > Capsicum > Capsicum baccatum. The sequence continues at coordinate 239,519,896 of CM061552.1, read as the reverse complement.
TGGGCCTCAACAGTCTAGTATAGTCTAGACCCAAGGTTGGATCTATGAAAATAATGTAGATAGTTGAGTCTCCATATGAGTTAGGCGGGCAGTCACTTTATCCTATCGCTCAACCATGAATTGTATAAACTCGCATGACATACAAATCAAACTAGTAATTGTGGGGCGAGAGGGCACAATAGACGTCCTAGCTAGCTTAGAAGTAGAAGCCTGGGCTGGTGCAGATATGGTAGTGGCCACCTAACCAGCATTAGAAGTCTCATTCTTAGCTCTCTACTTGCCCATCTTAATATTAATAGTAACATCTGACCTCTCAGTATGCTCTGTCGAAATAGATGATCTTTTAAAATAGGCCAAAATAGTAGTAGTAGGTGGTTGTGTTCTTTGTGCAAAGATCAGGTTTGCCTCATCCTTAATCAAGCTAGTGTTGGTTATGTGCATCACCTAAATTCGATGATCTACCTCAGGAATGTGTACCACTCTAGTCTCATTTCACAGCTACTAAATCAAACAAGGGAAAAAAAGGTAGTGGCCCCACTTAATTCTCTAATATGGATCTCCAGTCAGATCAGTCTAGAAAAATCTATGGCATAGCCAACAATTAGGATGGAAATCAATAAGGCTTTGTCCTATGTAAGTAAGTTATCCTAAGAAGTAGAAATCACTCTGTGATTCACCACAAAATGCAATAACATCTTTATTATCTCTCATTTTCCTTCAAGCTATGTGGCTTCATTGCCTAACTTAGCAATATGGGTGACTATCTATCTATCCAAATCAAGTCTCTGTTGCTTATGCTCTATGTCCCTTATGGCACGCCTAAACTATGATAACCTCATCCAGTAATCAAACTCAATTATTGGTGTTGGTCCTTCATACTCTGGCTAAAAAATATTTGGCCGATAGCCGCCTAAAAATATCCACTCGCATCCCTTGACCAAAGTGTGGATCAGTTAGGTTGCTCAACTCCCCTACCCTCAAGAGGGGTAATCAAGTAGATCATTGAGGCATATGAGGCATAGAATTCTCGAACTAGAGTTGGGCTATATGAACCTTGGAGATGAAACGTCAACCAAATGATACCTATCAAATGAGGCCGCAGATATGGTGCTCCTATTAGCCCCAAAAATCAATCCTAACCTCCGTTGCAATACTATACTTCGAATGACCTTGCTTAATAATGAAGCTATCTTTCTCAAAAATATGTTGGAGCCCCTTAACACATACTATCTTAGAGAAATCTCAATAATAGGCACAACCGGGATATGTGTAGAGTCATACATTAGGGCAGCAGGTCATGGAACAGTAGGCGGAGTGCCCTGTTCAGCTAACTGAGTATCCTATGTCGATGATGAAGATATCTACTATAGGAATCAAGATATGGAATTATATTAGCAATAAATAATCAAGCAAATATTCAAGCTACACTACCCATATAGATAAGTAACTGGAAACATAACCCATGTACCCTCACAACTAGGAAGTCCTATTCTCACAGTATGATCATGTATGTCAATACGGGTACGATATCAAGAAACTCACACTCATAAAAAAAATTTCAATTAGTGTGTATTGAATACCATAGGCTTGCCCTTATTTTCTTTACCTGAGTTTTTTGAATAGTCGGACTAGGATCACTAGAGAACTTTTTTTGGCTTATAATTGTAAGACCCCGTAAAAATCCTAAGTCAAATTTAGCTCCATAAGTTTTGATAAAGAAATCCAACATTTATTTGACGACCTTTCCGACCTCCGAACTTCAGGGATTTATTTGACGACCTTTTCGACCTCCGTTTTTGGATTTTCAAGTTGAGTTGTGATCGGGGAAGTCAAGAGTACATCTCGAGTGAGTTTCAGAATTTTTGAAATTAGTTTAGGGCATGTTTAGATTTCAAAACAGAAGCACCATGCGATTTACGTACGTCGCATGCTCTATAGCATGCTCCAGAAATTTTCAGCATTTTAGGGTCAACTTCAAACGATCATAACTTTTTGAATATTTTGAACTGTGAGAGCTTCTATATATCGATGAAAATATCTTTGAGTCCTCTTTCTAATTCAATTGGTTTCATCCAATTTAAACATCGGAGAAAAGAGTTATGATCAATTTACTTCAGCCTATCAGCTTGAAAATAACATAGGACAGCTGTGTCTTTCTCTCTTTCTCCAGGGGTATTTTAGTCTTTTTACCATCCTATATATATGCTCAAACACGGTATTAATCCTAATTTAGAGCATAATATGCTCTCTTTTTCTCAAATTCTCTCAAAAATTATCAAGAACAAGTAAGGGTTCAATTGGGGGTTTCAAGATTCAAGCCAATTTCACCGTTAACTTTCACAGATAATCAATCTAAGGTATGCATAGTGTTCATTCATAGATTCTTTTCATCCATGGAGCTCAAGAATCAAGTTTTAAGTTATGTATTATGAATATTTTGTTGTGGGATGTTTATAATCATGTTGTTGATGTTAAATTGAGTTTTAATTCCATGAGTTATTTCAAGAATCATGAAAACTAATTTATTTATGGTACTATTCATATGAGATTTATGTTGAGTTCTTGGAATTTGCAAGTTGGATGTTATACCCATAATATTGATATATGTTAATTGATGAATGAAATATCCATGTTTCCCATGTGTGTTAAATCATGACCATCATATGTTGAAAACCTTGAGATGTGAATTGGTGGTTATGGTCATGAATTGAGAGCATGTTATATATGCCTAAGTATAAAATCATGCCTTTCATGTGTTTGTGAAAATGTTCAAGTGAATGAATTGTGCCTTGTGATCCATTGGTGATCTAAATAATGAATTCATGTTAATACTACATGATCTAAATGATTTCCATGTTGATGCTATGTCTTGCAAGTGTTTGACAAATGGTTCATGAAAGTTAAGTAATGAAACTTCATTATGATAGCATGTATACAAGTTCATGTCATGCAAGTGAAATTAAAATTGTGAAATTATGATATGTTAGGATACATTCCTATTCATGTACAAGATTATGATTATCAAGTGCTTTCATGAAATCCCCAACTTATGGTATTATGAATTGCAGACTTTAGTCCTATGATCAAGAATTTTTATGATGTGTCAGTTTCTTTCCATCGAGTCCTGGGGGTACTCGTACCCAAAAAATATTGCTGGATGCCTAGAGCCATGTCATATTTTCATGATACTCTCAGTCAAGCCATGTTAAGTAGACTTCAGTTAGTCTCATGACTCAGGAAAACTCATGTAAAGGCAGTATCAGTTCAGTTTTACTCAGTACTCAATAATCTACGTAATCTCAGTAATATTTCATCAGTCTATGGAATTCAGTAAATCTCAGTATCAGTACAGTTTAGTTCAGTATTCAGTTCAGACATCAGTAAACTCAGTCAGCTAACAGAATTCAGTAGCATTTAGTTAGTTAACAGAATTTAGTAGTGTTCCGCTAGTCATCGGAACTCAATAAACTCAGTCCATGTTCAGTTCAGTTAAACAGAACAATCAGTAACAGTTCAGTTAATTCTAGTATGAACTAGGAAATTAGTTTAGTATAATCAGTTCAATACCATTCAGTTGGGAGTAGGATTTAGCACCGAGCAAACCCAAGGATGGGAACTCACCTGCCAGTAGAGGGCGTGATTCTTAGAAGTAGTCCTTGCATTCTAGAACTATGTAGCCAGCATAGGTTGAGACATCAATACCTGTCAGTTGAGGGTAGATGAGGTGGCTTAACCTATTAGATGAGGGTTCCCACAATTCTCATTAGAGTACCTGCCAGATGAGGGTCACTCACAACTTGTCCTTACCAGTGGCGCGGTATTGACACCCTTCCAATCAGGGCAGAGATTGGACCCAGCTTAGCTATTAAAGTGTATTTTGGGCATGCCAGTTAGATAACTACTTTCCACAGTTTTAGTATCAGTCTCAGTAAAAGAACTCAGATAGTTCTTCAGGATATCAAGACTGACAGATACAGTCAACTCAGATACAGTATGAAACTCAGCTAGTTCCATCAGATTCAGGACTGTCAGATACAGTCATTCATGCTATCAGTTATCAGAACTTATGTTATCAGATATATTAGTTATCAGAGTTTAGTTATCAGTCATGATATGTTATCAGTAAATAGATGTCATTAGTATTCATACTCAGTAGTCATATTATCACGAACTCAGTTTTAGGACTATTATATACGGTCAATCAGATCAGTTCTTTATAATCAGAACTATCAGAAACAATCATTTTCTTTATCAATAATATAACATCAGTTCCTCTTTATTTAGTAAACTCAGATATCAGTAAATCAGTACGCAGAATTTAGTATCCAGTACTAGTACAATTTCAGTTACAGTTATTATGTATTCATGCATGTATTCTCACGTTCATGTTAGTCAGTATTGTTCATACATATAAACCCCATGCATTCAGCCTACCTCACTTGCATACCAGTACATTCAAAGTACTGACACATACTTTTCTCGCGCTATGGTGTCTTATACCATAGGTTTGGACGCACGGGATCCAGAGCTCCCTTAGCAATTTCAGAGTCAGCCAGCAGCAGTAATTAACAGTGAGTCCTCATCCTTCGAGGACAATTATGTTATTATTCATATCACTATTTTAGTTTTCAGTTTATTTTAGTAGATGGAGTTAGTTGGGAACATGTCCCCTCAACTCCTTATTCAGTTCAGTTTAGAGGTTTTCAGAGTACAGTATGTCAGACAATTATTTTAGATTTATGTTGGTAATGTTATACCATTTTTAGATATCATTTTATCAGATGTTTATTTAGATTTGAACCTTATGGCCTTACAGTATTATGTTTTCCCATATTTTACAGTATGGTTATTCAGTGCTCAGGTACAGATATAAGTCATGGGTTAGCTTGTGGTCCTTTGGGGTCATGGGCACCGTGTAGCATTTCGGTTCAGAAAACTAGGGCGTTACAATAATGTAGGCTTAGGGATTGGTATGGTACATTTGGGAACTAGTGACTCACCCTCCTTGACACTACACTTACATATTGGATCAATGTCTTAACCAACTTCCTTTTACTTTTCCCTTATTTATCCTTTTTCTCTTTTATTGCTCATTCAGGTTTGGTGTGATTTCTTTATTTCTCATTTTCTTTTTCTTTTACACTCTTTATTCTTTTTTGTTTTCTCTTTTTATCTTTCTTCTACCACACCTAACTCTACTTTTTTTTCTCTTATTCAAACACCTTCATACCCAATTTTAACTATGCATCCCTATGATAGTCACCATCAACTTAGGATATTTTCTTATATTGAGGTACACTATGTTCAAGGAGGAGCCAGGGCTAAGACAGGTTCATTGTTATTGAATTGGGAAGGTGACATGGTGAAAACAATAAAATAGGTCTATATATACTCAAATCAGGGATCAAGGGATACTTATTCACATTTGGATAGTCATTTAGGGTAAGACTGGACTAAATAAAAAACATCATATGATTATCTCTTAACCAACTATCCTACAACCTAGGGAAGATTAACTAGGGGCAAGTTTTGGATTAAATGTATAAAGAGAACTAGGTAAGTATCTCACACACACATGGTACAGGGTTATATTACCAACCACTACCTATACAGTTCATTCAAATGCTAAGTTATGATTATTATGTCAATAATCCAAATGTCATAACAAGGTTCACAATAGGCACACATATATTTACATCCCACAGTTCACAAAATCTTTTTGGAGGTGTATCAACTTTTGAAAACACTTAAGAATAAATAGAATATGTCAACTCACCTTAGATTCCTTATTTTTCTCCTAAGCAAATATAAATACAGCATAACACATCTAAGACACAATTATAAAAATGACCTAAACATGATGATTCTACTAAGATACTACTGCCGATGGGAAGAGAAGCACGGTAAGAAAAACCCTCGACTATGGTGTACCTCCACCCAATCCAAATACTAGACACTATCTCCAATACATAACTACAATATAAAATAAGGGATGAAAACATACCTGGGATGCTCTATGCATCCGAACCAGACTTGCCCCCATTCGAGGCATTTCATGGCTTAATTGGGGGAGGTAGTGGTAGGGCGTGACTAAAGATGCGCCCACCGCTATCTCAACTTACCTCTTCTTATAAATAGAGTATGGTACACTAGAATCATGAGTGACCCTTTTCATGGCTTACTAATATTCCATTTTGGGGTCATGTAGCTCTTCCTCTTGACCTTTCTTGGTCTCAACAACCAAGACCACATTATTATCTGCAAACATGTTAACTATTATAGGTGGAGGTAGAGAAAATTGTTGCGTAAAGGCTGGAATGACCAAAGGAATGACTGGAACCTAGCTATTTACTAGTGATCGTACCTCGACGCTTAATATAGCCATCTTCATATGGAAGTCATATAAATCTCGAGTCTAGACCTCACACAATCATGCTATAATCCAAGCCTTAAATCTATCAATCTGAGCATGAAGATCCCTAGTATGCTCTACCATATCCTCCCTCAGCCTCACCTTAAATTAAGCCTCAATAGTCTAGTGTAGTTTGGACACAAGGTTGGATCTATTAAAATAATGTAGCTAGTTGAGTCTCCATATGAGTGAGGCGGGTATTCACCTCATTCGATCGCTCAACTATGCATTGTAGAAACTCGCATGACATACAAATCAAACTAGTAATTATGGGGCTAAAGGGCACAGTAGATGTCCTAGCTGGCTTAGAAGTAGAAGTTGGGGATGGTGCAAATGTGGTTGTGGCCCCCTAACCAGCAGTAAAAGTCTCATGCTCAGCTCTCCACTCTCCTATCTTAACATCAATAGTAACATCTGATAGCATGCTCTATCAGAATAGAGGATCTTTCAAAATGGGCCAAAATAGTAGTAGTAGGTGGCCGTGCTATCTATGAATAGAATGCATGAAATTTGTAAATACTAAGAATGCATGACCAAGCATTAAATATTTTCTGAATTTAATCTGAAATTTGATATACTGAATACTGAAAACTGAATAACTGATATCAGTATGCTATGGTCAAGCAAATATAAAACTGAATCACTGAACTGATGACTGGACTGAGACTGTGGGAGCTATCATCTAACTGACACGCCCAATGAGCAAGTCAGGGTCAAACCCGTGACCCTATTTGGAAGGGTGTCAGTGCCGTGCCACGGGTACTAACACTGGCTGTGTGGATCCACTGATATTCTATCCTGAAGGATTAAGAGTGTCAAGCCTAAATCGACGGGTGACCCCTGCCAGCTAGTCAAGCCTAAGCTGATGGGTGACTCCTCATATCCTACACTGGCTATGTAGTTCTGGAGTACAGGGACTGCTACTAATGACTCTGCCTATCTGACGGGAAAGCCGTCATCCCTGCACTCGCTTGGTGCTAAATCCTACTCCCAACTGAACTGACTCAGAATACTGAACTGATCTAAGTTTAACTGATTATGATGACTGACTAAACTGATAATGCTCATAACATATTCTGAAACTATTTTGAAGATACTGAGACTAAGTAAATAGCTAAGTTTTTGGGTATTCATAACCCCCAGGACTCAGTAGCAGTAATAGAAAAATAGTACTAAACTTTGGGGACATAACATGAAAGTATTTATTCAAAATTCATTCTTGTAGGCATTTCATCAAACACTTGGTATTCATAGTTTAAGCAAATCATGAGAATAGTATAAAACTTAGAGTAATAGTATGAATTCGATATCAATAACACTTAATCATGATTTAAATCAGTGAATAACAACATTACAACAACAATTTCATGTAAGCATGGTATAAAGTCAAGATTCAAGGAGATTCATGATTAAAATCATAATTTAAAATCATGGTAACATGTAAAGATCACAACTTTAAATTTAAGTTTGGATAGTTGGACTCCATGGGTGAAAGAGTCCCATGAATGAACACTTAACATACCTAGATTGATGAAGTCGTTAGAATTGATGATGAATTTTTGAGATTTGATCTTGAATTTGAAGGCTAGGGTTTTTTCTTGAAAGAGATTACTTTTGATTTAGGAGAAATAGAATAAAATAATGATCTAATAGGCTATTGGGGCTTTAATCCTGTGTTTGGATGGATTTGGGGCTTTGGAAAATGACTAAACGATCCTAGGAAAATTAAATCGCGAACTGAAAGTCTCAATGTTGCTCACTAGCGTGATGCGGTACAATTTCATCGGGACACAGGATAATTGACGAACCCCATTTTGTCCAATAGCACGACGTGGTGCTATCGCGTTGCACCACTGGAAAGGACAATTCTGAACAGGCATTTTGGCGCGACGCGGCGCTGCACCATCATGGTGCCTCACTGGAAAATGACAATTATGAAATGGCCCCTTGGCGTGATGTGGTGGCAATCGTGGTGACACACTAGAAAAGGATGAACGTGAAATTGGCCATCACCGCGACGTAGCCTTATCACGTTGGGCTACTATTTTGCACTAAAAGTGCCATAACTTCTCACCCAAGTATCAGGTTTGGGAGAAATTGGTATCATTGGAAAGATAATTAAATTTTCCTACCATTTGGTGGGTATTGATCTAGAAAATTCTGAGTAGAGCAAAATATATACTCATTTGAAGTTGACTAAAGCAACATTCTTATCAAAATTTCAATCGGTAAGGATTATTTTGATTTGTCTAATAGCTGGGAGTTATTTGAGGCCTTAATATACCCCAAACTAACTCATAAGACTATCAAGGATCTATAAGGTACCATGCATGAGCTTGAAACAAGACACTAACATTGGTTTGGATTTTTGAGGTATTACAACATCTCTCTCTTGGAAACATTCGTCCTCAAATGAGACTGGTTAAGCTGAAAAAATTGAGGAACTAAGATTACATGCTGAATATACATGATGAAAAATGTGATTACATGGCTAAGTCTGAAATATGGCATATGGCTAAACTAGTTCTGTGAATGCATGACTGATATGAGAATGATATGCAGCTGAAACTGAGCATGGAGAAGAGAAATTCTAAGAAGATTGTTACCTTAAGCTAAATCTGAGTTCGTAGAGAAAATATGAGGGTACTTGGCCCGCATATCTACTTCTGCTTCCCAAGTGTCTCCCTCAACGTACTGATTCCGCCAAAGAACTTTGACTAAGGGAACTTCGTTGTTCCTTAGTCTATAATTTGTTGATCAAGGATCTCGACTGGAATTTCTTCATAAGAAAGGAAGTTCTGAAAATCTACATTTTCTAAGGGAACAACTACAGCTAGGTCACCAATGCACTTCTTCAACAATGAGATATGGAATACTGGGTGCACTGATTCTAAGTCTATAGGCAACTCAAGCTCATAAGCTACCTTTCTAAAATGGCTCAAAATCCTGTAATGGCCAACATATTAGGGACTGAGCTTTCACTTATTACCAAACCTCTTCACTTCCTTCATAGGTAATATAAGTTAAATGGCCGCCTTATCTTTTGATGACATCATTCAAAGTCACTAAGTAAAAAATTGAGCTTTGGTCGCATAGAGGGTACAGGATCATACTTGGAGGGGTCGTTTTGAGTATGTCAACAAATAAACCCGTGTGTGGAAGATTGCTTGGAGCCTTGAAGACTTGGGGACTCATGAGTTTGAACCATATTTTATGGTTCATGGTTTTGGTTCCCTTTATTAAGGGAATTTTTGTAACTTAGCCTATCCATTTCACACCCCATGGCCGCCTCTTCTTCATTAAGGGCATTGGAGTTATTTTGTCACTCATTATGTAATAAGGCTATATATAGTCTCTTTTAGGTATTCTCTCTTTAGTTTATGAATGATGTATGTATGAAACATTGAAAATCCTCTCTCTTGAGAGTAGAACACCTTAATTTAGTTCTTAGTTAGGGCTTGGAAAAGCCACCTTAGTGTAGGGCTTGGAAAAGCTAGTATTGACCCTTGCTTGGAAATGGTAGATGTTGAGGTGAGTCGATTACCTTGGCGGTCACCATAAGGGTGTGGTTTTGATTATTACATTCATTGGGGGTTAGTGTTGAAATATACTTGGTTCTTAATCTTGTAATAATCTTGGTCTCACTATTTATCCTTTACTTTCTTGTAATCTTGTTGTGTTCTTGTTGCCTACTCTCGGCCTTATGGTGTTCTTGTAGCCGAAGTTGTTGTTCTTCTTGTTTTTCATTTTACGTGTTGGTAATCTAGTTTGGTTGGTTGGAAAATATGTGTTAAACACTTTTTTATCATCTCTTTCTTGTTCTTATTGTGAATCCAAGAGTTGGCCTTCAATAGGTTCTCGAATCTTGTGATTTGTGGACTATTTGGAGTGTGGTTTCGTGTATCCCTTGTCTTTATCATATCATTTGGTATCAGATTATGGATTGATCTTGTTTCCATAAGATCAATCTTGGGCTCGTAAACTTGAATTTTTTTTAAGGTGTTAAAAACTAAAAAATCAAAAAGAAGCAAATTTGTCCATTTTTGTGTCTTGGCCAAAATTGTGTTGTTGTTGTTGTTTTGCCGAGATTTGTGCCTAGATCTAGGTGTGTTTTGTTTGTTTTAGTTGTTTTTTGTGTTGGTTTTCTTTCTCTCTAACACTCCTTTAGTCTTAGTCCAAGTTCTTGAGCTAAGTTTCAAGTTGTGTGGTGGTAATTGTTGGACGGCTTGTTGTTGTTATTCTTAGAGTTCATCTTGTTGTGTTGAAGAAGTAGTTTCAAAGGGTTGTTTGATCTCGAAAAAGAAGAAGAAAAGAGAGACTTGTGTTTGTCTTGAAAACATTTTCAAGACAACACCAAAATAGTAAGGAAACAAAAGACTTCCAAAAAGTGTAGCTACCAAAAAGAAGTAAGATCACTTTTCAAAATTGTCCCAAAGAGGAAAGGAGACAAGACTACCAAAAAGATTGTCTTTCAAATAGAGTGAAAGTAGGTAAAGACCTTTTTGAATCTTGAAAGGGGAGTTCAAGACCTTGCTTTCCTATGCCATAGCCGAAACTTCTTCATCCAAATATGAAATTGAACAATTAAATTCTTGAATTTTTTTTTCAACTTCAACGACATTCCAATAACCAATAGACGAGTGTCACGTCATCATAAGCTCAAGAATTGGAATTTCTAGTTTCTTTTTCTTTGTTTCCATTGGCTTCAAATTTGTTGACTCTCATACTAATTGGCAACTCAAAGTATGTACTAAGTTGTAAATTAGTTTTTGAGTATGTTCTTGACGTTAGAGTTGTTTTTTTGTGCTTTTCTCATTTTTAACTTGTAGTAACTTCTTTATTACAAGTTCGTTAGTAAATTTTGCTTTTGTGTCTTGAGTCGATCAAACAAGAATCCATTTTGTCCTCCAAGTAGAATTGACATCCTATTGACTATCGGAGTATAAACAACTTTCAATATTCGCCGTTCAAATTGTGAGAATAACAAAGACGAGTGTATACGAGTGTAGGTGAGGAGCTTTTACTACTAATATTATTTGTTCATTGTGTAGGTACAAAGGTGATATAAGGGGAATATGTCTTCGATATCCGGGGATTATTGTGACTACAACATAGGAGACTATGATTGTAGTGAGGGGTTTTATGGCTACGAAGTTGAGGGAGATTGCGGAGGCTATGAAAATAGCCATAATCAAAACTTAGGAAGATATAAGGGACACGATTTAGGGGAGAAAATGAGGGGAATGAAGTACCTATTGCTTATGGTGAATTTGGAGATGATGTAGGACCTTGTGAAAGTTCTTATGATGACATTGGGGCATGTGAGGAGTCTTACACTTCCTATTATGAACCTATATTTGGTGTTAGGTATAACCCTTTCATTTGTAAAGCTTATGAGAGCTATGATGAGAGTATACGTAAGGAGTGCAAAAATTTATTTTTTTCAGATTGTAGTACTTCTTATGAAGATCGACATGGTGTGAATGGTTATCCCAGCTATAGTAGAGGTTGTCCCAGGAGAAGAAGAGTATATGAATTTCCAAAATCGATGGGTAATTATGTGCCTTACAATGTTGATCCGAGAAGGAGTGTACACTCTATAAAGGTAACCATTTGTCGGATACTACGCTTCCTCGTTGTGTTAAATAATAGGTACTATAGAAACTACATCCTTCAATCCATGGTTGACTCCTTGGGGTTGTTTTGAGAGCCTTTAGTTGTTCCATACTACTTGGATGGGTTTAAGGTTACCGAGAGGGTCAAAGTTTTCTTCTCCCAATTTGAATACCATGAGTAGGTGTGGTGCAATATTCATACCTTGAAATAAGGTCATGTATGCTTAGGTGTCGATTGGTTTACACAACATAAAGTTCCAAATATGCAAAATTGGCCTAATGTTGTAAGAGACTGATAGGGAAATTGCCTCATGACGTACATTCTGCCCTGGCCGCAAAGAGAAGTGTTTACCTACTCCAATCCGAATGATGATGATAGACAAAATATTGAGAAGGGTAATGGTGTGCAAGGTGGTAATTCGAGAAAGGAAAAAGGAGAGGTTGTGTGGAGTGAAGTGAGGGGATTGCCACCTGATGTTTTGGCTTTCGACAGAACATTTTAAGCCTTTCTCTTAGGATAATTGTGTGTTTTCAAGAAACTATTATCGTATTTAACATTGGGTTTTAATGTTTTCAGGACAAAGACTGAACGCGAAGAATAACTCGGAAAAAATAGGCAAAGCGACAGAAAAATGACAAGCGACGGTCCACATGATGGACTGTCGACCCTGCGACAAACCATCTCTACTGCGATGGACCATCAACCTAGACTGTTGCCAAGAAACATAATGTTGTGACACTGGAAGTCCCACGATTTTCCATACGATGTACCATCTCCACTGCGATGGACCGTCGACCTGGATCGTCGCCAAGAAATAGAATATTGTGCCACTGGAAGTCTCACAATGGTCTAGGTAATGGACCATCATCTCCGTCCTAGAATCATATAAATACTAAGTATTAGCTTTTATTTTGGGACTTTTGATGGTAGTATTATACTTTTCTCCTCTATTGAGAGCCTTGTATCATTATTTTTGGAGATTGGAAGAGAAAACTTGAGATCAGACTATTATTTCTATAATTTTCCATTGAAGATTGAGAGAACAATATTGTAACTTTTGTAAGTAATCCTTTGAAGTTATTTATGAGTATAAATATGCTTTTGATATCTTATATGTAAATGAGTGGCTAAGCTTCCATAACTAGGATTATGGGAGCCTTGATGTAGAGAGTTGATTGGGGTTGTGAATTCATCTGATTTCTAAAACTTGTCTAAATTGTATGAACCTCTCTTCATTATAATGACATCTCTTCGTTGCAAACTTAAGAAGTGAGCCCATGAACACCACTTGTTTGAACAGGAAAGTGGATGTTGGGAAAAGAGATGATTCACGTGAAATCCATAGATTTATCCTTTGGGTTAAGGGTTAACGCCCTAAAGGGATCAACCCTCATGAGAATTCTATTGAATAATGGATGAATCCTTTAAGTTCGAAAGAAGTAAGGGTAAAATACCTATTATTTTGAGAAACAAGTGGGTAAATCATTTGAATTCAATACTTCTTGCAATTGAAATCATAAGTTAAAAATTGACCACAGATTCACAACCCTAACTGCTTGAACGTCTTGGTGAGCATAACCCTAGTTGTCTTACTCTTATTGAATTTATATTTGCATTAACTCTCAGTAGCTGGACCTCGGTATGATACAAGAGTGAAAGAATAGTACTAACACATTAAAACACCCTTTATCCCGAAACCTTAGATCAACAGTCCATTAAAAATCAACTTACTTTGTTGCACGAGTATTCCCTGTGGGATTTGGACCCAACCTTCGTTGGGTTGTATATTTTACTACAACGACTTACACTTTTGTAAAAAATTTATAATCTGGGTGTATTAAATTTTGGTTTCATTGACGGGGAATACGGTTGTTATTAAGTCTGTGATTGTTAATTGACCTTTGGTTAAAGTTTCCCAAATTTTACTTTTGTTTGTTATTTTTGTTTTGTGTAGGGTGTTTATTGTGTATGATAATTACATGGAGATTGGGTGCACCATTATTACCAATACATCCATAATCACAGTTAATTGGTAGGATGGCAGACCCCTAAGGTGCCGAAAGACTAGCCGCTCTGGCTAGAGCTAAACTTATTCACTAGAATGATGGCCAACAGGCGGTTATCCTAATCCTGATGATAATGATTTGAGATATTATGATTTTTTAGTTCCTTTTAACCCAAGGCATGCAGAGAATGTGGCTGCACCAGTGAATCAGAATGTAAACAGAAATCGTCCCTTTAGGGTGAGGCAGGATCGACAACCTGTACAGTTTGATCTGAATGACGACGAACATGGAATGGATAGAGCAGATGCAACTGGAGCTATCATTTCTCCACTTCTATCATCTGGAGCTAAATTTAATATTACCAGTACAATGATTCAACTTCTTCATCTTAAGGAGTTGTAAAGTGGTCTTCCCGGAGACGATCCAAATATGCACTTGGTGAAATTTATCACCATTTGCAAGTCTTTCGATAACCTAAGAGTGGGTTAGAATGATATTCCCCTGTGTTTATTTCATTGTATCTATCTGGGGAGAGAACACTGTGGCTCAATGGGCTGACTCCCAACTCTATTACCAATTGGAGGCAATTGAAAGAGGCTTTCCTAGAAAGGTTCTTTCCACTGTCCAGGAGGGTACAATTGAGGGTTGAAATTAGTAACTTACGATAGCTTCCCACTCTCTACCAAAACCACCGCCTCCCTTTCCTCATAGATTGAAGAAGAAGGCCGATGATATAAAGTTTTGAAAATTTATGGTCATGCTTAAGCAGTTGATCATCAATTTGCCATTGGTGGAGGCATTGGAACAAATGCCCGGGTATGCAAAGTTCATGAAAAACCTTGTCACGAAGAAGCAGATGGTTAGCTATGAGCCGGTGGATAATCTCCATCATTGTGGTGCTATTTTCATAAGGTCTTTAGTGCAGAAGTAGGCAAACCCGGGAGAATTTACATACCATGCACTATTGGGTCTATTGATTTTGCAAAAGCTCTACGTGATTTGGGAGAAAATATAAACTTATTGCTGCTTGCTGTGTATAAGAAATTGGGTTTGGGGGATCCTACTCCCACAAATATGAGGCTAGTTATGGCGAACAGGTCTGTGTAGTGGCCTATGGGGATTCTACATAACGTATTAGTAATGGTGGCCAGTTTCATATTTCTGGCTGATTTTGTCATTCTTGATTGCGAGGTGGATTTAGAGGTCCCCATAATCTTGGGTCGACCTTTCTTCACAATCGGGAGTGTACTTATTGATTTAAGGGCAAATGAGCTACTATTTAGGCTGAATGATGAGGTAGTTCAATTTGATGTATGCTAGTCCATGATTAGCATAAAGATATGAGTGTATTCTCTATTGTGGATATCTATTATGAGGAGGAGCAGGAAATGCCTATAGAGGAAAAATTTGTTGTGGAGACTTTAGCTGTTGTATTGATGAATTTTGATCATGACGGTTCGAACATTATGAGGAGACTGTGTGTGCCTTAATAGGCATAGGGTCTTATTCTTATGCACCCAGGAAGTTGGATTTGGACTTGAAAAATCATCCAAGTCCACTTGCTAATCCTTTTATAGAAGAGCCACCTACCTTGGAGCTGAAAGAGTTGCCCAACCATTTGAGGTATGTGTTCTTCGGTAGTGGGAATACACTACCTGTTATTATTGCAGCTGACCTGGGTGAGCAACAGGTTGAAGCACTCACCTCTATTCTTAAGAGATATAAGAGGGCTACTGGTTAGACAATTGCAGATATCATCAGCATTCCTCCTGGTATATGCACATATAAGATTCAGCTAGAGAAGGATTGTGTCCCAACTATTAAGCAAAAACACCGTCTAAACCCACCTATGCAGAGGTGGTGAAGAAGGAAATCATCAAGTGGCTAGATACAGGTGTGGTTGTAATACCCCACATTTTGGACTAGGATGAAAATCCGTCATTCCTATGCGTAGACGTTTCAAAAGCCTCAAATCCTATGTAAATTTAGTGTGTTAATCAATTATGTAGTGTGGAAATTTATTTGAGTATGAATTTATATCATATAGGTCCCCTAAATCAAGTACAAGTTGAAAGCTTTCCTATCGTTCAAGTTTTAGTGAGCATCAAAACTTGGGTTAACTTCAATTGACCATAATTCGTTGCATATGACAAACTAGGTGGTTTACTATATATCAAATGGAATCTCTTTGAATTAGCTTTCCAACAATATAAATTTTGCCTAAATCCGATATCGGAGCAAAGAGTTATCCCGATTTTATTCTAGCATGTCAAGCTGGAAAACGGTGACGACATTTCTGATGGGCTATCACATTTTTGACGACCTTTTTGACGATGTCGTCACATTCTGATGACATTTCTGACGACGTCATCATCCCTGGGAAGAAAATTAAGAATTTGGACCCCTTTTGTGACGACCATTCGTGACGGCCTATCATGGACCTGACGGCCTATCACGGATGGCGTTAAGTATATTTTTTCCAGCAATTCAAGGGCATTTTTGTAAGGGTATTTTGGTCATTTACTTCATCTTCCATGACTTATTACCCTAAAGAGGCGTAATTTTTCTCATTTTTCTTCAGTTAAGCATTTCAAAAACCCTCTCTTACACTCTCAACCACAAGATTAGGATTTTCATCAAACTCATCTCTCAAAAGCAAGATTCAAGCCTTTTTCCAAGATAATCAAGAATTAAGTTTCCCAATCCAGGAAATCTCCAGCAAATCATCAAGGTTTCCTTTCTAAGGTATGCGTAGTGTTCATCCATGGGTCCCTTTCATCCATGGAGCTCAAGAATCATGTTTTAAATTAAAAATTGTGATTTCCTTGTTGTTTTATGACTATATTCATATTGATGATTGTTGTTTGGATTCAAGGTTGTATCTTGATGTGTTTTTCATGAAGCATGTGAATAGGTTAGTTGGAAACCCATGAATTTGGGTGGTTCAAGATTTCTAAATTTGTTAAGTACACCTATGCTTAATATTATGCATGCAAGGTGTTTGATAAAATTCTTAGGATGCTAGAAATTCATGTTTACATGGCTCCATGATATCTAAATGACAAGTCCATGTTAGCTATATACTTCAATATAAATTCCATGCTATTGATGTGTTGCTATTGTTGTGGTATGAAGCATGTATGATAATGTAGATATACTATATGTACATGAAATATATCCATGCACTCCCTACCATGCTTAAGATATTGAAGAACTAGATGAAGTATAATATCCTCTACTTATGACAATGTGAATTGTGGACTCCAATCTTATGATCAAGTCAGTCATGTTGTGTTAGTTTCCTTCCATCGAGTCCTGGGGGTATTCGTACCCAAAAATATAGCTATGTGCCTAGAGCTATGTCATGCTATCACGATACTCTCAGTCAAGCCATGATCTATAGAATTCATTCAGTCATGTGACTCAGGAAAATCCAGTAACCTCAGTAATCTCAGTAGTTCAGTAATCTCAGTGATATCAGTACTTAGTAATATCTGTAACCTCAGTATTAAAAGTCAATCTCCGTAACTTCAGTACTCTCAACCAGTCCTCAAAACTCAGTACATTCCGTCAGTCATCGAAATCCAGTAAACTTAGTTTAGCTTCGCTAAACAATACCACTAGTATCAGTTTAGTTAATCAGTATCAGTTCAGCTAATCAGTTTAGTTCAGTTATGCAGTTCAGCCCAGTTATTTAGTTTAGTGTCTTTCAGATGGGAGTAGGATTTAGCACCGAGTGAGCCTAGGGATGGGGACTCACCCACTAGATTAGGACTGAGATCCTTAGAAGAAATCCCTAAGTTTCAGAACTACGTAGCCAGCGTAGGTATGAGATGTCACCTGTTAGATAGGACTGACATACTCAGGGGTCACCCGTAAGCACATTTATATATAGGACTGATCTTAGGAATCACCTGCTAGATTAGGACTAACTCCATAGCAGATGTCTTTACTGGTGGTGTGGTACTGACACCTTTCTAGTTAGGGCAGAGATTAGACCCCAGTCAGCTTAGTTTGGGGCATGTCGGTTAGATGAATACATCCCATAGTTTCAATTTTAGATTCAGGACTGTCAGATACAGTCAACTCCGTTCAGTACTACAGATTTAGTATTGTTAGAGACAATCAATCCTTATCATTATAAATAGACTTCAAGATCACCCATTAGACAGGACTAATCTCAACTATAGTTAGATAATATCAGAATCATCAGATTTAAAGATCACTCACTAGATAGGACTGATCTCAAATTCAGCTACTCTATATAAAATAGAACTCAGATAGTTCCATCGGAACTTAGACTGTCAGATACAAACGCTCAGTATCAGTTATATCGGTTAGGCCAATCATCACAATTATATCTATTTTTTGAACTCATGTATCAGTCATATCAGTTATCAAAATTCATGATATCAGTATTCAGCTTTAGGACAGTCAAACACAGCCAACCAGACCAGTTCTTCATAATTTGAACTGTCAGAAATAGTCATTCATCTATTCAGTATCTCAGTATCAGTACACTCATATTTTTAGTATTCAGACTCAGTAGTCAGTATCTCCACGAGTTCAGTTACAGTTATGTATGCATGTATTTATTCTCACATTCATATTAGTCAGCATTGTTCATGCATATAACCCTTTGCATTTAGCCTACCTCACTTTTATACTCAGTACATTCAGAAGTATTGAGGAAATTTGCTCTATGGTGCTTTCTCTTATGTTACACCATAGGTTCAGAGGCACGAGCTTCAGATCAACATTAACATTCTAGTGTTCAGAGTTTGCAGTGAGTCCTTCTCATTTGAGGACGATATGATTATTTCTATATATACTATTTAGTTGCTAGATGGAGTTAGTTGGAGACATATTCCTTCAAATCCTTACTCAGTTCAGTTAGAGGCTCTCAGACTAGATGTCAAATTAGATATTCAGATCTCATTATTTTCAGTATTTATGACTTGTTTTGGTATTTTTATACCTTTTTTAGATATTTTGTTATCAGACGTTTATTCAGTTCGAACCTTATGGCCTTTCATGTTAATGTTTCTGTATTTTATGATATATTATGCAGTATACAGGTACAAATATCAGTCATGGATTAGCTTGTGGTCCTTCGGGGTCAAGAGCACCGTGTAGCATTTCGGTTTAGAAAATCTGGGTGTTACAAACTTGGTATCAGAGCCTAAGGTTCAATAGAGTCCTAGGATGTCTGAAAGCCACATCTAGTAGAGTCTTGTACATGCGTGTGCTATGCACCACACTTATGTGCAGGAGGCTATGAGATGTTTCAGGAATAATTTCCCTTCTTTCATGTCTTTGATCGTGCTATAGCAAGGTTCTCTAAGAAACTCATGTAGATTCTCATCATGCTTCACTCATGTTAATTCTACCTTACTTTCAAGGTAACAGAAATAGTGAAGCTTAAGTCCTAAAGATAGGGCTTTATTAGATAGTATCCCATTAGTTAAGTTATGTTCCAAAGTTGTATGGATCTTATTCATGATCATGAAAACTCGTTCTCGAGTCTAAATTTAGATATGCCATAAGATCCCTTCTCAAAATCCTATGATAGCATGTGACCAAGAGTTAGAAGCATAAACCCAGAACTTTAGCAGTAGACAAGTTAGGATACGATATCCAGATTAAATAGATTATGTATTCACGGGGATAGTTGTGCTATAATGAATCAGTAGGCTTGAACAGTATGAGTTAAAAATTTAAGTTTATTGATTTGAAATTAAGCATGAAGGTGTGAATGTGATATTAGTAGTATGTAAGGAAATAGAGGCAGATGATGTGTTTAGTAAGACAAGCATGTGTTGATCAGAGTGTAAGTATGTGATGATGATTTAGTGCAGTTCAGAGATTAGTTTAGTATTCACAGACTTATGATGATGGGTTAAATCTAAGGGAGAGATGATAGATCAAGTAACCAAGTCAGGCTCTCAGATTTCAGTAATAGTGCCAGTATGTACAGAAAAGCAGTTAGGGAAGGCGATTCCCGACCCATCCTTATTTTAGCGTAAAGCTTCGTACTTCAGTCAGCATATTGCCTATGCATGCTTCATGTATCAGATTCCATGGATATAGCTTATGTTCACACATATTCCATAGAATTGTGTGTGCTTTTAGTTCCCAGTACAAGAAGTTCACTTCTAGATCACTCAGTGTTACAAATCGTGTTCCATGAACTCAGAAATTCCAGACTCAAGTCATGCAGATCATGTCTCATTTAGTCCCTTCTCATATGCATAATACTTTATGGCCTCAACCCAGCTACTCAGGTTAAGTACAATTCAGTCTTGCATAACCAGTATTCAGTTACCAATTACTTAGTTAATCAGATGAGTCAGTATGTCTATGCATTCGTATATCAGGCCTTAAGTTTCAGATCTCAGATAATCAGTCATGATTTAGTTCCTAGGTGCCTTGTACATTGCCTTAACTTCCTTAATATCTCAGGAAGGTCAGTCCAGCATCCTTCAAGGGACATAGTGTCCCAAGGGGGAGATACACTATAGCCCCTAAACTTTCTTGATTTAAACATGTCGTTTTATTTGATGAATCTATCTTGGAGGAAGATTTACTTATGAGCCAACCCTCTAGCTTCAAAACTCAATAGTAAGCCATGTACTCAAAGCTCCGTGTAGCCACGATACGATACTCTATCTATGTCACGCATTAGAGACTCAATTCAGTTCATGTATCATGTACCAGACTCAGTTATGTTCTTATGTCTCCACTTATGTATATTTAGTAATCAATCTCAGACTCATCGGTATTTTCAATTCTTGGTAGCAGTCTTCTTTGACCTTACTCATTCTCATGTTCAAATTTCAGTACAAACTTGGTATTCAGCTCCATGCTCAGTTCCCCATTCAAACTTGGTATCTTTACCATTGCATATTTATTTGCATGATCATGAGACAGTTCATTCATATATTCGTGCATCAGATATGCGTGATCAGCTTATCAGTACTCTCCCTCATGTACTTATGAATCAGTTATGCATGCATCAGATACGCATGTTCAGTATGATATGTTCAATTTATCAATCATGTCAGCCATGAATTCATGATCAGTCATTCACGCTCTATATCCACGTCAGTTGTTTTTTCTCTCATCTCAACCAGTCTCATTCGAGGACGAATGTTCCCAAGGGGGAGATATTGTAATACCCCACATTTCGGACTAGGATGAAAATTCGTCATTCCTATGCGTAGATATTTCAAAAGCCTTGAATCCTATGTAAGTTTAGTGTTTTAATCAATTATGTAGTTTGGGAATCTATTTGAGCATGAATTTAGATCATATAGGTCTCCTAACTCAAGTACAAGTTGAAAGCTTTTCTATCGTTCAAGTTTTAGTGAGCGTCAAAACTTGGGTCAACTTCAATCGACCATAACTCTTTGTATATGATGAATTGGGTGGCTTACTATATATCAATTAAAGTCTCTTTGAATTATCTTTCCAACGTTAGCAATTTAGCCTAAATCTGATATCAGAGCAAAGATTTATCCTTATTTTATTCTAACATGTCAAGCTGGAAAACGGTGATGATGTTTCTGATGGGCTATCACATTTCTGACAATCTTTTTGATGACGTTGTCACATTCTGACGAAATTTTTGACGACATCGTCAGCCCTGGGCAGAAAATCAAAAATTTGGACCCCTTTTGTGACAACCATTCGTGACATCCTATCACGGACCTGACGGCCTATCACTGACCTGACGGCCTATCACAGATGGCATCAAGTATATTTTTTTCAGCAATTCAAAGGCATTTTTGCAAGGGTATTTTTGGTCATTTTCTTCACCTTCCATGACTTATAACCCTAAAGAGGCATAATTTTTCCTATTTTTCTTCAATTAAGCATCTCAAAAACCCTCTCTTACACTCTCAACCACAAGATTAGGGTTTTATCAAACTCATCTCTCAAAGGTAAGATTCCATTCTTTTTCCAAGATAATCAAGAATTAAGTTTCCCAGTACAAGAACTCTCCAGCAAATCATCAAGGTTTCCTTTCTAAGGTATGCGTAGTGTTCATCCATGGGTCCCTTTCATCCATGGAGCTCAAGAATCATGTTTTAAATTATAAATTGTGACATCCTTGTTGTTTTATGACTATATTCATGTTGATGATTGTTGTTTGGATTCAAGGTTGTATCTTGATGTGTTTTTCATGAAGCATGTGAATAGGTTAGTTGGAAACCCATGAATTTGGGTGGATCCAGATTTCTAAATTTGTTAAGTATACCTATGCTCAATATTATGTATGCAAGCTGTTTGATAAAATGTTTAGGATTCTAGAAATTCATGTTTACATGGTTCCATGATATCTAAATGACAAGTCCATGTTAGCTATATACTTCAATATAAATTCCATGCTATTGATGTGTTGCTATTGTTGTGGTATGAAGCATGTATGATAATGGATATATACTATATCTACATGAAATATATCCATACACTCCCTACCATGCTTAAGATGTTGAAGAACTACATGAAGTATAATATCCCCTACTTATGACAATGTGAATTGTGGACTCCAGTCTTATGATCAAGTCAGTCATACTGTGTCAGTTTCCTTCCATTGGGTCCTAGGGGTATTCGTACCCGAAAATATAGTTGTGTGCCTAGAGCCATGTCATGCTATCACATACTCTCAGTCAAGCCATGATCTATAGAATTCAGTCAGTCATGTGACTCAGGAAAATCCAGTAACC
This sequence comes from Capsicum baccatum var. pendulum, assembly GCA_030864225.1. Taxonomy (NCBI): domain Eukaryota; kingdom Viridiplantae; phylum Streptophyta; class Magnoliopsida; order Solanales; family Solanaceae; genus Capsicum; species Capsicum baccatum. The sequence goes on along the minus strand of CM061552.1, from coordinate 239,497,133 downwards.
TCAGTAATCTCAGTAGTTCAGTAATCTCAGTGATATTAGTACTCAGTAATATCTATAACCTCAGTATTGAAAGTCAATCTCAGTAACTTCAGTACTCTCAACCAGTCCTCAAAACTCTGTACATTCCGCTAGTCATCGAAATCCAGTAAACTTAGTTTAGCTCCGCTAAATAATACCACTAGTATCAGTCTAGTTAATTAGTATCAGTTCAGCTAATAAATTTAGTTTAGTTATGAAGTTTAGCCCAGTTATTTAGTTTAGTGTCTTTCATATGGGAGTAGGATTCAGCACCGAGTGAGCCTAGGGATGGGGACTCACCCGCTAGATTAGAATTGAGATCCTTAGAAGAAATCCCTAAGTTCCAGAACTACGTAGCCAGCGTAGGTACGAGATGTCACCCGTTAGATAGGACTGACATACTCAGGGGTCACCCATTAGCATATTTATATATATCGGACTGATCCCAGGAGTAACCCACTAGATTAGGAGTTACTCCATAGCAGATATCTTTACTGGTGGCGTGGTACTGACACCCTTCCAGTTAGGGAAGAGATTGAACCCCATTCAGCTTAGCTTGGGGCATGTCGCTTAGATGAATACATCCCACAGTTTCAGTTACAGATTCAGCACTGTCAGATACAATCAACTCAGTTCAGTAGTACAAATTCAGTACTGTAAGAGACAATCAATCCTTATCATTATAAATAGGCTTCAAGATCACCCATTAGACAAGACTGAGCTCAACTATAGTTAAACAGTATCAGAATCATCAGATTTAAAGATCACTTGCTAGATAGGACTGATCTCAAATTCAGTTACTCCATATAAAATAGAACTCAGATAGTTCCATCAGAACTTAGACTGTCAAATACAGTCACTCAGTATTAGTTACATCAGTTAGGCTGATTATCACAATTATATCAGTTATATCAGTTTTCTAAACTTATGTATCAGTCATATCAGTTATCAAAATTCATGATATCAGTATTCAGCTTTAGGATAGTCAGCCACAGTCAACCAAACCAGTTCTTCATAATTCAAACTATCAAAAATAGTCGTTCATCTATTCAGTATCTCAGTATTAGTACACTCATGTTGTCAGTATTTAGACTCAGTAGTCAGTATCTCCACAAGTTCAGTTACAGTTATGTATGCATGTATGTATTCTCAAATTTATATTTGTCAGCATTGTTCATGCATATAACCCTTTGCATTTAGCCTACTTCACTTGTATACTCAGTACATTCAGATGTACTGATGTATTTGCGCTATGGTTCTTTCTCTTATATTACACCATAGGTTCAGAGGCACGAGCTCCAAATCAGCAGTAGCATTCCAGTGTTCATAGTTTGCAGTGAGTCCTTCTTATTCGAGGATGATATGATTATTGCTACATTTACTATTCAGTTGCTAGATAGAGTTAGTTGGAGACATGTTCCTTCAACTCCTTATTTAGTTCAGTTAGAGGCTTTCAGACTAGATTTCAGATTAGATATTCAGATCTCATTATTTTTAGTATTTATGACTTATTTTGGTATTGTTATACCTTTTTTAGACATTTTATTATCAGACGTTTATTCAGTTCGAACCTTATGGCCTCTCATGTTTATGTTTCTGTATTTTATGATATATTATGCAGTATACAGGTACAAATATCAATCATGGATTAGCTTGTGGTTCTTCGGGGTCATAAGCACCGTATAACATTCTGGTTCAGAAAATTAGGGTGTTACAGTAGTGTACCCCATTTCAGATAGTAAGTGGGTGAGTCCTGTTCAGTGTGTGCCCAAGAAAGGGGGCATGACAGTTGTGGCTAATGAGAAAATTGAGTTGATCTGACTTAGTCCTATTACTGGGTGGAGGGTGTATGTAGATTATAGAAAACTCAACTCGTGGACACTGAAGGACTACTTCCCAATGCCTTTCATGGACCAGATAATTTATCGTCTAGCGGCAAGGGGTTGGTACTGTTTCTTAGATGGGTATTCTGGTTACAACCATATTTCTATTACTCTTGAAGATCAGGAAAAGATGACATTCATGTGGCCATATGGTATATTTGCTTTTAAGCGGATGCCTTTTCGTTTGTGTAATGCAACCGTCACTTTTTAGCAATGTATGATGTCGATATTTTTTGATATGGTTGAAGACACCTTGGAGGTGTTTATGGACAATTTCTTAGTGGTCGGTGATTCTTTTGAGCTTTACTTACTGAATCTTAGTCGGGCGTTGCAGCGGTGTGAAGAGTTCAGCCTTGTCCTTAACTGGGAAAAATGCCATTTCATGGTGAAGGAAGGGATTATTCTTGGTCACAAAATTTTGGCTAAAGGCATTGAGGCTAATAAGGAAAAGTTTGAAGTGATTGAGAAATAGCCTCCCCCTATCTCAGTCAAAAGGTTACATAGCTTTCTCGGTCATGCAGGGTTTTATTGTAGATTCATAAAGGACTTCTCGAAAATTGCAAACAGGCTATGCAAACATTTGGAGAAGGAGGCTAAGTTCACTTTTGATGATGACTGCAGTAAGGCATTTGAATGCCTTAAACTAAAACTTGTGGAAGCCTCAATTATTATTGATCCTGATTGGATGAATCCATTTGAGGTTATGTGTGATGCCAGTAGAGTGGTACTTGGAGCTGTTCTTGGCCAAAGGAAAGATAAGCTGTTCCATCCAATATATTATGCAAGCAAGGCCTTGAATGGGGCCCAAAAAAATTATACCATGACTGAGCAGGAACTTCTAGCTGTTTTGTATGCTTTTGAGAAATTTCGGGCATATTTGTTGGGTACCAAGGTAGTGGTGCACACTAATCACTCTTTCTTGAGGTACTTAATGGCGAAGAAGGACTCTAAGCCAAGGTTGATTTGGTGGGTATTGCTACTTCAAGAATTTGACTTTGAAGTCAAGAATAAAAAAGGATGTGAGAATCAGGTAGCAGACCACCTATCCAGACTTAAAGGTGAGTAAGCAGTCAAGGATGAGCTAGATATTGATGATTCCTTTCCAAATGAATAAATATTGGCTGCAGTGCTAAAAAAAGTACCTTGGTATGCTGACTTCACGAACTATGTGGTAAGTAAAGTGATGCCGAAGAATCTTTCCTTTTATCAAAAGAAAAAATTTCTCCATGATGTGACACATTATTTTTGGGATGAGCCATGTCCATTTCAGTACTGTATGGATGGTATTATTAGGCGGTGCATCCCAGAAGTAGATATGTTGAGTATACTGGAAGCGAGTCATGCTTCCACGGTTGGAGGTCACTATGCAGGTGATAGGACTGCAAGAAAAGTACTTCAAAGCGGCTACTATTGGCCCTCCTTGTTCAAAGATGCCTACGAGTTTGTGAAGAGATGTGACTAATGTCAAAGGCAAGGGTCCATCTCAAAGAACCATAAGATGACAATGTCTAAAATGCTGGAGGTAGAATTAGTTGATGTCTGGGGCATTGATTTCATAGGGCCCTTCGTGAGCTCATTTGGGATGAAGTACATATTAGTTGCTATTAACTACATGTCAAAATGGGTCAAGGCAGTGGCTCTGGCGGATAATAAAGGAAAATGGGCTGTTACATTATTAAAAATAAATATCTTCTCTCACTTTGGGGTACCACATACCATCATAAGTGATGGAGGATCACACTTTTACAACAAGATATTCAAAGCAGCCTTGGGAGAATATGGAGTCAAGCAACATAAGATGGCTAACCCATACCACCCTCAGACCAGTGGGCAGGTGGAAATCTCTAATTGGGAAATCAAAGCTATAGGAAAGATTGGTCTAAGAAGCTGGACGATGCCTTATGGGCATATAGAACAGCTTTCAAGACACTGATTGGCATGTCACTATACCAATTGGTTTATGGAAAGGCGTGGCATTTGCCTATTGAGCTAGAGCATAAAGAACTGTAGGCACTAAAGAAATACCATGACCACAGAATTGAAAAGTGGGATTTTTAGAAATGTCACTTGGTGCTTTTCTTCAACTCCCGATTCAAGATTTTTCCAGGTAAGCTCAAATCCAAATGGTCTGGCCCATTTAGAGTTAACCAAGTCTACTCATCTGGAGTAGTCGAACTCGAAAATGAAGACGGAAGTGTTTTCAAGGTTAACAGGCAATATGTGAAACTGTATATTGGTCCAATAGACTCGATAAAGAGCATTGACACAATCTATCTTGATGAAGTCTGAGTAATTAAGATAACTGAGTCATGCCGCGATAATAAATCAGGCACTAGTGGGAGGCAACCCACAGTGTGTAGTGTAAAGCATTAGTTTAAGTTATTTTCTTATTTTATGCAAGCTGAAGGGTTTGTGTAAGTGTGCAGATCTGATAGTGCAGGAAAACAAAAGCTGAAAGAGGTTACGGTGACCGACAGATTACCTGATAGACTGTCACAGGAATCGTTGTAACAAAGTCCAGAAACTAGGTTGCTGGAAAAGTAGCCACGAGTCGGCCGATGGACCATCGCAAGTATGACGGATCTTTAGCCTAACCATCGCTAATGAGTCATAAGGTATGTCACTGGAAAAGGAGCAACGGGTCACCCGATGGACCGTCGCTTAAACCATCGTACTTAACCCTAGTTTAACGGGTCTAGTCAGATCAAATTAAATTATCGAATATTTCATTCTTATCTGACCCAAACATTTTTAGAGGGATAATTCAAAGTGGTTAACTAAAGCCCCAACTGTTTAAATGCCTGAGACTATTTAGTTCCCATGCATTCAATGTATCTAAGAATTTTCATTCTCTTCTTAAACTTCTCCTCTTCCCTTTCCCATCTATTTAAACTTCATCTCTTCTTTGTTTCTCTCTATTCAAGCAAAGAAAAGTTATTCACAAAAGTAAAGTTCCATCTTATGTCTTGTGTTTAGTGTGAAAGTCAAAATAGTGATCAAGTACTACAATACTAAGGTATGATCTTTTTTTCACTTTCTATTTTATTCAACACTAAGAATAAAAAAAGCATGTGAAGGCATAATGTTGAAACAATTCTCTTTAAACTTGATTGATTCTTTGTGGGTCTGAACTAAGTTGAAACTTGACAAACACTGTCTTGGGTGAAGTATGAGTAGCCCATGTACCAAAAATGGCAAAAGTAGTGATGAATTATTGATGAAAATGCCATGAAAATCGTTTTTAATTAAAGTGTACGTAAGGTATTCAACAAAATGCCAAAATGAGGTCTGAATTTGAAAATTATAGGCGACGGCTTGTGCGACGAACCGTCAAACACCCAATGAACCGTTGCCTTAATTTGTCGTAAAGTGCCCAAACTTGAAGTTACTAGAATTGACCCGACGGTTGGGGTCGGCAGACCGTTGTAGACCCGATGGACCGTCGCCCTACCCATCGCTGGTTGAAAACTTTTCCATCTTCTGGTTTGAGTTTGTAAACTAATAAATGTGTCACTTGCAGGTGATATGGAAAACAAAATATCATCAACCAGTGGTAGGGGTAGAGACCAAAGGTCCAGGACAAAACTATCAGAGGATTTGAATGCACCAGCTCACAACACCTGACAAAGATGCCAGGTGGTTTCTTTATCCTCCCAGTTTGAAGAAGAGGGTGATAGAAGTAGGAGCAGTAGATCGACCTCGATCCTGGGTGAGGAAGGGGTTAAAATATCTAACCCCATCCAAGTAGATATTTCAGAATAGGAGGACCCAAACTTGGTTCGGCGTAAGGCCCATAACTGCGGAAATCTATCAGGTGGCAGGTTGAAGGCACTTGAAAACACATCTACAAAGGGCTTGAGAAAATTGATAGGTTGGAAGTCAAGAGGCCTATTTTCGAAGAGTATCAAATTGTGACTACAACTCTACATGAGTATCCAGAACTTGAGCGCCAATTCAATGAATATGAGTTGGCACGGATGAGTCGACCACTCAGATCGTATCAATCAAATTTGGTTCATGAATTTTTTGCCAACTTCTTAGCATTGCTGGAGAAAGAATGTCCATCAGGTGCATCAGTCAGCGACATGAACAATCTAAACATAGTTCTTGTGCGGGTAGTCAGCATAGATATCTTAAAGTGTACATTGAATAGGTTCTTGTTCGGGCCTGAATATCAGATATCGGGTGCAATACCTAATTTGAAGCATTGATTGTTCACGGCGAGCAACCAAAGGCCTTGGCTAGCCAAAATATTGATAAAAGAAGGTGATCCTGCGTGGTTACACAACGCACGCTAAAGGATATCTAAGTCATCCCTAAGTTTTAGGGATAAGTTTTGGTGGGAAATTATGAGGCTGAGGTTAATGCCGATAGATGATGATGAACGTTTAGAAATCAACAGAGCTTTAATTATTGCTGTATTAATTGTGGATTGATGCCATATTATTGCGGATGAATTGCTTACCCACGCTCACAGAACTACCACTGCATTGCCATTTCCATGTCTGATCACTAAGTTATGCAGGCAAGCGAATGTCCCTTTAATTAGTGAAATTGATAATGAGGTTCGGGAAATGCATAAACAAGATATGGAGAAGACAAAGGATGTTGCAAGGTAAGATATGCCATTATCTCTGACTACGTATATGCCTCCTACTACATCTGCAGGTTTAGCTTCTATGCCTATGGGTGGGTCTGCAGACTCTGCATTAGTTCTGCCCCAATATTCTAAATACAGGATGAACTAGGAGAACTTTATGAAGGTAGTCCGAGCCCAAAAAAGGTTTGAAAAATAGTTAGCTATATGGGGGGGGCAGATTTTAAACCCTTTATTAAAATAATTATAGAGGCAGCAGTACATCCGTTCAGGAATATTCAGCTAAGAATGGATGATAGGAAGGAGTGAATCAATAAGAAGCTGGAGGCCATGTCTATTCTGGATTTTGCTAAGTTTATGGTGGAGTTTAGACAAACTCAAGCAGATATAGAAGAACTAAAATAACAGCTGCAGTAGTCCATGTTTGATCCAGCCCAACTTACAGGTGATGAGAATGAAAGTCTTGTTGACCTAATGGGGAGATCGATAAAAAACAAGGGTAAAAAAGTAGCAGAGAGACAGATGAAAAAGTAGAGACAGCTACAAAAAAAGCAGCCAAGAAAAGGAAACTTGCATCCATGACACTAGAAGAGAGAGGAATATGATGTGCAGAAAGTACTTAAGAGATTGAAAAGATCAAAGGAAAAGCAGAGAAAGAGAATACAGGATGAAGCTGCTGGTGTTTCCACTAGTTTGGCCCCAGCTCGGAGGCTAATATTTGACCTTATTCACCTTGAGATCCCTTCAATTCCAGAGGATGTTGATGTAAGGACCCCTACCACCATAGGGGACAACGTTGTTGAAGAAGAGGCCAGAGTAACCTCAGACTATTTGACTGATGCCTCATCTGACTGAGAGGCTGTAAAAGTATTTCCCTCCCTTGTTCTTACTTTGCATGCACTAAGGACATTGCATTATTTTGAGGGGGGTGATACTTGTACCCTGGGAGTTTTTGTTGCCGATGTTCTTTTCCCTCATGTTTATCTTAGAGAATCAGTATGTTTTGTTTGCATTTTTGTTTTCATGTGATGTGCTATAAATATCATTAAGTGATTATTTAGATAAGTAATTTTATGTTCTGTTGGCATCATTTTGTATATATGGATGATAAGTGATGTTGGCAAAGTATTTTAAATTTTTGTATAATTATTTCTTCTTACCATGTGGTAAAGTGTTGTGTAACTATTTGTGACTCTAAAATTAGCATTAGAATGTAGAATCAAAGCTATGAGATATGATTCCCAAGAGTTAGTAGGATAGGAATTAACTCAGTGCCTATGTGTGTGAGTATTTGCATAGTTCTTATATACGTGTTACACCTAGAACTTTTCCGATTCATTGGATGTTGTCGAGTGTGCGACCCAATAAGATGGGATAGTATGCCTCCTTGTTTTATTAGTCCACTTATCCAAAATAATGGCCCACCAAAAATATTTTTGTTCCATTGTAAACCCAGTTGAGCCTTATCAGTGTTATGTCCAAATAAGTTTGAATCACTCTCTAGAAGGTGTTAACAATTAGTTTTGGCCCTGCTCCAATTTTGGACATTGTGCACTTCAACTCAGGAAAATCGCCTAAGTTGAGGGTGGCTACTGTTGGATTGTTAGCAGCCTAGGAGGGCGAGCTAAAGTTTGTTTAAGAATTAACATCCGACCCTGGTCTAGTTAGAAGTCTAAGTAGATATTGTGTACCTTAACTGACTGCATTAACTTAAGTTGAGGGTGGCTGATACTGCTGTTCTTTGATTAAAAAAAGGGTTATGGCAAGGGCAAGGATGGATAATAAAGGTTATGAATGAGCGAAAAGACCTGTAATCTTGGTGAGTAGCCACCAATAAGGGTAAAGAGAGTGAAGTTTCTTTAAGTCACTTGTCCAAATGATCAGCCTTAACCGAGCTAAAAACCTCATTACAACCCTTAGCAAGTCCTGCTTGATCTTGGTGAGTCAATCATGAGAGAACATTGGATGATAAGGGCAAGCTTATGGGAGTGCACTATGTTTGTAACTTCTTTTCTGAGAGTGAGAGTCTTAGTCTCGTCCACGATTTGATTGTAAAATGTAAGGTGGACTTTTTAGATTGTGAGGGCATATTGAGTTATACCTGGTCTACTTATTTCTTTGGGGTATTTTATCTGTGGCTGTGAATATGCTGATTAGTAGTGAATGCCAGTAGTAGATCCATATATGTTGAGATCACATAGCCGAATGGCAGTTGAATAATTATACAATTGTGTTGGTTTGACTGCGAATTTCCTATCATGAAGTTGTTCATATGTGCATCTTGGTATTGAGTTGCTTAAGGAAAAGCAATTTCCTTATGTTGAGGGTATTGATGTTTCGGCTTTTGACGGAATATTTTAAGCCTTTCTCTTAGGATAATTGTGTGTTTTTGAGAAACTATTGTCGTATTTAACATTGGCTTTTAGTGTTTTTAGGACAAGGACTAAACGTGAAAAATAACTTAGAAAAATTAGGCAAAGCAACAAAAAAATGACTAGCGACGGTTCAGGCGATGGACCATCGACCTAGACCATCGCTAAGAAATAGAATGTCATGCCACTGGAAGTCCCGCGACAGTCCATGTAATGGACCATCGCCACTGCGATACACCATCAGCCTAAACCATTGCCAAGAAATAGAATATTATGCCACTGGAAGTCTCGCGATGGTCCAGGTGATGGGCCGTCGCCCGGTTCGTCGAGCACGAAGTGGTAATTATGAATTTTAATTTTAAAACCACAGTCTTGAAATCATATAAATACGAAGTATAAGGTTTTATTTCGGGACTTTTGACAGTAGTATCATACTTTTCTCCTTTATTGAGAGCTTTGTAACATTATTCTTGAAGATTGGAAGCGAAAACTTGAGATCTGACTATTATTTCTATACTTTTCCATTGAAGATTGAGAGAACAATATTGTAATTTTTGTAAGTACTCCTTTGATGTTATTTATGAATATCATTATGTTTTTGATATCTTATATGGAAATGAGTGGCTAAGTTTCCATAACTAGGGTTATGGGAGCCTTGATGTAGAGAGTTGATTGGGGTTGTGAATTCATCTGATTTCTAACACTTGTCTAAATTGTATGAACCTCTCTTCATTATAATGAAATCTCTTGGTTGAAAACTTGAGAAGTGATCCCATGAACACCACTTTTCTGAACAGGAAAGTGGATGTTGGGAAAAGAGATGCTTTACATGAAATCCATAGATTTACCCTTTGGGTTAAGGGTTAATGCCCTAACGAGATCAACCCACATGAGAATTATATTGAATAATGTATGAATGCTTTAAGTTTGAAAGAAGTAAAGGGTAAAATACCCATTAGTTTGAGAAACAAGTGGGTAAATCCTTAGAATTCAATACTTTTTGCAATTGAAATCATAAGTTAGAAATTGACCACAGATTCACAACCCTAACTGCTTAAATGTCTTGGTGAGCATAAACCTAGTTATCTTACTCTCATTGAAGTTATATTTGCATTAAATCTCAGTAGTTGGACCTCAGTGTGATACAAGAGTGAAAGAATAGTACTAACATATTAAAACCCCTTTATCCCAAAACCTTTGATCAATGGTCCATTAAAAATCAACTTACTTAGTTGCACGAGTATTCCCTGTGGGATTCGATCCCAACCTTCATTGTGTTCTATATTTGACAATGACTTCTTACACTTTCATAAGAAAGTTGTAATTTGGGCGTATCACCACCAAACTAAGCTAACATTATTTGTTCTTCTATTTCTAAGGACATTTGTGTAGGTACCAATATGGAAAGAGAATGAGAGCAATGCCAAAGTGAAGATGCTTCCCAAGCTTGCGGAGGACCTTCACAACACAGCAAAAGAGAGTCTACTCAAGAACTTCAAGGTAAAATAGCTAACTCTTACACTTTTGTGCATGTGAATGATAATTGTGTGGCTAGTACCCATTGAGTATGAGTAGTAGCTTACTTACTTGTGAATCTAATGATTCTTTAACTCTTGTTGATGATGTACATGTTGCGAGTGTGGATACTCTAATTGATCATATTTATGACCAAATTGACTCTTCTTGTAAGATCAATTTATGTCCACCTAGTTTTGAAGCCTATATGTTGAACGGAAGTACATCGTCTTGTGTAATTGGTGTTGATAAACTTGTTTGTGAAAATTATCCACTACTTGAGTATGTGTGTGATGTGATTAATGAAACTTAAGTGAGTGAAGTACTTAAAAAGGTTGGTAAACAAAAGGGGAGTGAACCCGAGAGCTATTCTTGGGACAATCTTGTGCTTAAAACTGCTTTGAAACTTGATATTGATCTCTTAGAGAGTGAGGAACTTGCTTGTTCCAAATATGCCTGTGGGTTGGATCATGCACTGTTTAGGTATAATGTCTTGTTTGAAGATGATATAAAGACTCCTAATGAGCCTAGTGGTGAAAAATATGGTATAGCTTACCTTGGAGGCTATAGCCCATATGCTAACCTACTATGGTGTGACAACATTCCTTCTAAAGATGGAAATCTCTTCTTGGAAGATGAAAGTACTCTTAAGGGTAACGAATGTGTAGTCTTGGAAGCTACTCCTTCTTGTACTTTATGTGATTTTATTGTTGAGAGTACTCATGGTGATGCGTGGGAAACTAGTAGTGAATACACAAATGAGGGCAACTTAGTAAAAGTCGACTTGAGTGATACATTTCTCCACTCTCTATTTTCTTTGGATGATATGTATGCTATTGTAGAGAGTATACCATTTAGTTTGGGTGGAAACTATGGGAAAGAGGAGTGTTGTCTAGACCTGTGTCTAGGGCCAATCTTCCCGTTTAACCCTGGGGCCAAATATATAAATGGTGATGTTGGTGCACCCAACTTGTTGCTTGGTCTATATGACAAGCAAAGTATCACTCTTGGTGAATCCCATAACCAAATCCTTTGTACATCTTTCCTTTTATTTTTAATATTCCCTTCAAAGGATGTTTGGTTATACTTCAAGTATGTACCACCTTGGCGTGATGATGTTTATTATTGTGCTAACCTTAACCCTTATGCCATAAGGATGTTGTGTTTGTTTGTCCTTTCTCTAGTTTTGCAAGGTACGAATTTGAGGTCGAATCTATTTCAAGAAGGGGAGGATGATACAAGTCAAATAGTATCCTTAGATTTTGGTGAAATTATTCAAAGTCACTATGTGAAGAATCAAGCTTTGGTCGCATGGAGAGAACGAGATCATACTTGGAGGGGTCGACATGCCAAAAAATAAACCCGTGCATGGAAGAATGCTTGGAGCCTCGAAAACTTGAGGACTCTAGGGTTTGACCACATTTGATGGTTCATGGTTTCGGTTCCCTTTATTAAGGGCATTTTGGAAACTTAGCCTTGTCCATTTGACACTCTATGGCGCCCCTCCTCCATTAAGGGCATTGGAGTAATTTTGTCACTCATTATGTAATAAGGCTATATATAGTCTCTTTTAGGTCTTCTCTCTTTAGTTTATGAATGATGAATGTATGAAATATTGAAAATCCTCTCTCTTGATAGTAAAACACCTTAGTGTACTTCTTAGTTAGGGCTTGGAAAAGCCACCTTAGTGTAGGGCTTGAAAAAGCTAGTATTGACTCTTGCTTGGAAATGGTAGATCTTGAAGTGAGTAGATTACCTTGGTGGTCACCGTAAGAGTGTGGTTTTGATTATTACATTCATTAGTGGTTAGTGTTGAAATACACTTGGTTCTTAATCTTGTAATAATCTTGGTCTCTCTATCTATCCTTTACTTTCTTGTAATCTTGTTGTGTTGTTCTTGTTGCCTACTCTCGGCCTTGTGGTGTTCTTGTAGCCGAAGTTGTTCTTCTTCTTGTTCTTCATTTTATGTGTTGTTATTCTAGTTTGGTTGGCTGGAAAATAGGTGTTAAACACCTTGTTATCACCTCTTTCTTTCTCTTATTGTGAATCCGAGAGTTGGTCTCCAATAGGTCCTCGAATTTTATGATTTGTGGATTGTTTAGAGTGTGGTTTCATGTATCCTTTGTCTTTCTCATATCATTGGGAGAGATCTTCAGATATACGAAGTGACCAATTTCAAACTCAAGATCTTTCCTTCTTATATCTGCATAAGATTTTTGTCGGCTCTGGGATGCCTTAAGCCTCTCCCTAATCAATTGAACTTTCTCTAAGGCATCAAACACCAAGTCAGGCCCTACCAAAGAGGTTTCTCCTACTTCAAACCAACCAATCGAAGATCTACATCTCCTTCCATATAGAGCCTCAAACGGAACCATCTGAATACTGGAATGATAGCTGTTATTATATGCAAATTCAATCAAAGGCAAGTGATCATCCCAACTACCCTTAAAGTCGACTACGCACGTTCTCAACATATCCTCAAGGGTCTGAACGGTCCTTTCTGATTGACTATCTATTTAAGGGTGGATGGTTGTACTGAGGTAAACTTAGGTACCAAGACCCTTCTATAAAGCTTTCCAAAAGTGAGAGGTAAACTGAGTACCTCTATCTGATATAATAGAAAACAGAACATCGTGTAACCAGATCAACTCTATGAGATAGAGCTTGGCATAGTCCTTGACTGAATAAGAAGTATGGACTAGCAAGAAATGGGCTGATTTGGTCATCCTATCCACAATGAGTCCTCGACTAAATAAGAAGTATAGACTGGCAAGAAATGGGATGATTTGGTTATCCTGTCCACAATGACCCAAATCAAATCATGCTGCTGAAGGGTACAAGGCAAACCTATCACAAAATCCACGTTCACTTTCTCCCACTTCCAAGTGGGAATAATGAACTCCTGTATAGACCTACTTGGCTTCTAATGCTCAATCTTAACCTACTAACAAGTGGAGCACCTAGCTATAAACTCTGCGATATCCATTTGCATCCCACTCCACCAATAGATTACCAGCAGATTGCGGTACATCTTCATGGCCCCTAGATGAATAGAGTAACGTGCACCATGTGCTTCTTTAAGAATTCACTATCTCAACTCATCAACATACGGCTCATACAATCTACCCTGGCAATGCAACACCCCATCTCCCTCTTGGGATAAAACCTTTACTTTCTAATCTCTAACTGACTCCTTCAATTTCACCAGACTAGGATCCCTATCCTGCTTTTCTTTCACTTCAACAACAAAAGAAGATTTCGAACTATTCTGAACCCAAACACTACCCTTAGCTGAATTAACCAAATGAATACCTAACCTGGCAATATGATGAACTTCTCTAACTAACTTGTTCTTATCACCTTTAACATAAGCAACACTACCCATAGACAATCTACTTAGGGCATCTGCCACTACATTGGCCATGCTTGGGTGATACAAAACACTCATATTATAATATTTTAACAATTCTAACTATCTCCTCTGACACAGATTTAAATCCTTCTACAAAAATACATGTTGCAAGCTTTTGTGATCTGTGCACACATCAACATACACCACATACAAATAGTGCCTCTAAATCCTTAAGGAAAACACAACAGCTGCTAACTCAAGATCATAGGTAGGGTAATTCTTTTCATGGGGTTTAAGCTATATAGAGGCATAGGACAAAACCTTACCCGTATGCATCAAAACACATCCCAACCCAACTCTAAAAGCATCATAGTACACAACAAACCTATCTTAACCGTCTGGCAATGTCAAAACTGGGGCTGTGGTGAGTCGAGTCTTCAACTCCTGAAAACTCTTCTCACAAAAATCCTTCAAAAAACCATCGGTAATAGCCATCCAAACCTAAGAAACTCCTTATATCTGATGGAGATATGGTTCTAGGCCAATTTCCTACCACCTCAGTCTTTTGAGGATTAACTCTAATTCCATCACCGAAAATAATATAGCCAAGGAAAGCTACTGATCTTAGCCAAAATTCACACTTACTAAATTTGGAAAATAACTGATGGGCTCTAAAAGTCTGCAATACTATTCTCAGGTGGTCTGCATGATATTTTTGTTATGGTTGTAGACAAGAATGCCATCAATAAAGACTCTGATGAACATGTCCATGTACTGCTTGAACACTCGGTTCATCAAGTCCATGAAGCCTGCTGGAGCATTGGTGAGACCAAAGGACATGACTAAAAACTCAAAGTGACCATACCGAGTTCTGAAAACTACTTTTAGAATGTCACATTCTCTGACTCTGAGCTGATGATAGCCGGATCTAAGGTCTATCTTAGAAAAATAACTGGTACCCTAAATTTGGTCGAACAAGTCATTAATACTGGGAAGTGGGTATTTATTTTTGACCATTACTTTTTAACTGGTGGTAATCAATACACATTCTGAGAGAATCATCTTTCTTATGCACGAACAAAATTGGTGTGCCCCATGGGGAGACGCTGGGCCTAATGAATCCCTTATCTAGGATATCTTTCAACTGTTCCTTCAACTCTTTGAGTTTGGCTGGAGCCATTCTGTATGACAGAATAGAGATAGGATGAGTATCTGAAGAAGGTCTATTCGAAAGTCAATTTCCCTTTTGGGAGGAACTCTGAGAAAATCTTTGGGGAACACATCTAGAAATTCCCTCACTACTAAAACTGACTCAAGGTTAGGAGTCTCAGAATTAGAGTCTTTGACTCGAACAAGATGATAAACGCTCCCCTTGGATATCATTTTCCTCACCCTAAGGTAAGACATAAGCTGACCCCTAAGAGCTGTAGTACTACCCCTTCATTCAAGGACTGGTTAATTTGGTAACTGAACTACTCCATTTTTACAATCAACTAAAGAATAACATAAGTGGATCCAATCCATGTCGAGAACGATGTCAAAATCTATCATCTCTAACTCCATAAGATCCACTGAAGTGACTTTCTGAGACACTGTAACTAGACAGTTACTGTATACCCACCGAGCTATAATAAATACACCCACTAGGACAAATACTGAAAAGGGTTCTGCTAAAATTTTGAGACTGACTCTAAAATTGACAGCGATATATGAGGTTACAAAAGAAAGAGAAGCTTTAGGGTTTAATAAAGAATAAACATGTAAATGAAATACTTGCAATGTACCATTAACTACATCAGGATAATTTCCTTGATCCTACCGGGACTGAAGGGCATATAATCTATTTGGACACTAATAACTGGTAGCACTGGAAGTGGTACCCTGCTGAGTTGGGCGATCGGACAAAACTGGGGGACGACTGGACTGACCCTGCTGATCACTCTTTAGATAATCCCTGACTCCATGGCCTGGCTTTCCACACCCAAAACATACATCACTATCGGCTCTATAAACACCTTGATGATTTCTACTATATTTCTGGCAAAGAGGGTTTTTACGACTACTGTTAACACTGCCTTGGGACTTAGAGCCTGGTGCCCTATCTCGAGTGTTGTTCATAAAATTAGGTACTGGGGTACTAGCTGAAGATGGAGCTGGGACAGAAGATTTTTTATGGAACTGAGGACGGTTACCACCTTCTGACCTTAGTTGATTGAAATTAAAGCTACCTATTTTAGCCCTCTTATTCTCTCTCTCTCTCTCTCTCTCTCTCTTTAGAATTCTACTCCTTAATCTATTGAGCATGGACTATCAACCTAGATAAGTCCATCTTCTTAATCAGCATTGCAGTTCTACAATCTTTGATCACTCCGTTAGATACACCAAACACGAACTTGCTGATCTTAGACCTACTATCAGCTACCACATGAGGAGCATTCCTAGCTAATTAAGTAAACTTTAGGGAATACTCCTTCACACACATGTTGCCCTGCCTTAAGTTAATAAAATCTAACACCTTGGCTTTTCTCCACACCAACAGAAAGAACCTATCTAAGAAGGTAGTAGCAAACTCTTCCCATTCTATAGGCCCTGCATTTGCACCTTTATCTACCTTCCACTGCTTAAACCATATAAGAGCCACATCTTGTACCTGATAGAAAGATGACTCAACACTCTCACTAGCAGTTACCCCTATTGTATATGTTACCTTTTGAACTATGTCTAAAAATTCCTATGGATCCTCTTCAGAATTAGATCCCAAAAATAGAGGAGGATTCATTCGGGTAAATTCCCAAATCCTAGCTGTGGCAGTATTGGCCAGAACAGCTGCTGGCTGAGCATTCTGAGCTACTACCGAGTGAGCTAGAGTAGTGAATGTAGCTCTGAACTCTGCATGAGAAACATGCCCATTCAGGGGATCTTCCTAAATAGGCAGGGTGCTGGCTGGTTTACATTTCTTTTTCCGTTTGTCTTTCTAGGAGGCATGCTATATAAACAGAAGGGAGAATAGATTAGACAGAGAGTTTAACCTGAGCATCATGCTCAGTCATATGACATAAACACTAAAAGAAGGGAAATTTTTCCTAAAATTCCTCGTATCCTCTTGTCCATAAGTGTGGTGCGCTTCACACCCATGCATAAGACTCTACTTGACGTGGCTTTAAAACTTTCTAGGACACTTTAAAACCTTAGGCTCTGATACCAAGTTTGTAATGCCCCGGGACTACACCCTGGACACCACATGGTGCTTATGATCCTAAGAGCCCACAAGCTAGCCCATGAGATGGTACCTACTGTGAGCACTGAGTGAAACTGATAACAAAAGGTCATACGTGGAATTTAACTAAGGAATTCCATAAGGTTTTAAGTAATAAATCTGATAAAATTTGTAAATAAAACTGATAACTGACTGGATGTATAACATGATGTACTAAATAGACTCCATAAAATCTATAAATACTGAGAATGCATGACCAAGCATAAAATATGTGAAATAATCTAAAATCTGATATACTGAATACCAAAAACTGAATTACTAATTTTGTATGCTACGGTCAAGCAAATCTGAAACTAAATCACTAAACTGATGACTATACTGAGACTATGGGAGTTATCATCTAACTGACATACCCCAATGAGAAAGTTGGGGTCTAACCTATGACCCCAGTTGGAAGGGTGTCAGTACTATACCACGGGTACTAACACTGGCTATGTGGATCCACTGATATGTTGTCCCGAAGGATTAAGGATGTCAACCCTAAACTGATGGGTGACCCCTACAACATAGTCAAGCCTAAACTGATAGGTGACTCCTCATATCTTATGCTGGCTACGTAGTTTTGAAGTACAGGGACTGCTACTAATGACTCTACCTATCTTATGGGGAAGCCATCATCCCTACACTCGCTCGGTGCTAAATCTTACTACCAACTAAACTAACTTAGAATACTGAATTGATCTAAGTTTAACTGATAATGATGACTGACTTAACTGATAATGCTTATAACATATTCTGAAACTATTCTGAAGATACTGAGACTAAGTAAACAACTAAGTTTTTCGGTATTCATAACCCCCAGGATTCAATAACAATAATAGAAAAATTGAAAAATAGTACTAAACTTTGGGGACATAACATGAAAGCATTTATTCAAAATTCACTCTTGTAGGCATTTCATCAAACACTTGGTATTCATAGTTTAAGCTAATCTTGAGAATAGTTTAAAACTTTGAGTAATAGCAAGAATTCGACATCAATAACACTTAATCATGATTTAAATCAGTGAATAACAACATTAAAACACGTGGGGTGTGATAAACAACAATAATTTTATGTAAGCATGGTATAAAGTCAAGATTCATAGAGATTCATGGTTAAAATCACAATTTAAAATCATGGTAACTTGTAAAGATCACAACTTTAAATTTAAGTTTGGATACTTGGACTCCATGGGTGAAAGGGACCCATGAATAAATACTTAAAATACCTGGGTTGATGAATTCGTGAGAATTGATGATGAATTCTTGAGATTTGATCTTGAATTTTGAAGGCTAGGGTTTTTTATTGAAAGAGATTTGGGCGAAATTGAATAAAATAATGACCTAATAGGCTATTGGGGCTTTAATCTCGTGTTTTGATGGATTTGGGGCTTTGGGAAATGACCAAATGGTCCCTGGAATATTAAATTGTGAAATGAAAATCTCGATTTTGCTTACCAAAGCGATGCAGTACCATCGCATCGGGCCACTGGAAAATTGATCAACCCCATTTTGTCCAACGACGTGATGCAGTGCTATTGCATTGCGCCACTGGAAAGGACAATTCTGAACCTGTATTTAGCTCAATGCGGTGCCATCATGGTGCCTTAATGAAAAATGACAATTACAAATTAGCCCTTGGCGAGACGCTGTGGCAATCACAGTGACACACTGGAAAAGGAAGAACGTGAAATTGGCCATTACTGCGATGCGACCTTATCATATTGGGCTACTATTTTGCACTAAAAGTGCCATAACTTCTCACTCGAGTATCGAATTTGGGCAAAATTGGTATCATTAGAAAGATAATTCAATTTTCTACCATTTGGTGGGTATTGATCTAGAAATTTCCAAGTAGATAAAAAGGTATGCTAGTTTAAAGTTGACTAATGCAATATTCTTATCAAAATTTCAATTGGTAAGGATTATTTTGATTCGTCTAATAGCTAAAAGTTATTTGAGGCCTTAATATACCTCAAACGAACTCATAATATTAGTAAAAAGCTATAAGGTACCATGCATAAGCTTGAAATACAACGCTAACATTGGTTTGGATTTTTAAGGTACTACACTAAGAGACTTGGGTAGATTTGATTATGTTAGATATGGTTAATTTTGATGTTACTTTGAGTATGGATTGGTTGGCTCCTTATCATGCTATCTTAGATTATTTTGCTAAGATTATGACTTTAGCTCTGCTGGGTGTACCAAGGGTAGCTTGGAATGGTGTGCTTCATTCGGGACCTAAGATGGTTATATCTTATGTTCAAGCTTGTTGATTGATTGAGAGGGGATGTTTAGCTTATTTAGCTCATATTTGTTACACTAGTGTTGTTTTACCTCTTTCTTTAGATTCTGTTTATGTTGTTCGTGAGTTTATGGATGTGTTTCTTATGGATTTGTCTGGTGTGCCTTTGGAGTGTGATATTGATTTTACTATTGATAGTAAGCTAGGAACCAAGCCCATTTCTATTCCTCCTTATAGGATGACTCAATCGAGTTGAAGAAATTAAAGGATCAGTTATAGGAGTTGTTAGATAAGAGATTTATTTAACCTAGTGTATCGCCTTGGGGTGTGCCTATCTTATTTGTAAAGAAAATAGATAGGTCTATGTGAATATGTATTAATTATTAATAGTTAAATAAGGTGACGGTTAAGAGTAAGTATCCTTTTCCTAGTATTGATGATTTGTTTGATTAGCTTTAGGGTGCTCCTGTATTTTTGAAGATTGATTTGAGGTTTGGATATCACCAGTTGAGGATTAGAGCTTTGGATGTTCCGAAGATAGCTTTTCGGACTCGATATGGTTATTATGAGTTCTTAGTCATGTCCTTTGGGTTGACCAATGCCTCTGCCATGTTCATAGAGTTGATGAACTGAGTTTTTCTACCGTATCTCGACTCCTTTGTTAATGTATTTATAGATGATGTCTTGGTGTATTCTAAGAGTGAGGCTGAGAAAGAGGAGCATTTGTAAATTATGCTTCAGAAATTGAGGGATAAGAAATTATATGTGAAGTTCTCTAAGTACGATTTTTGGTTGGTGTCTGTTTCTTTCTTGGGTCATTGGTGACTAAGAAAGGTATTATGGTTGATCCAGAAAAAATTACAGTAGTTCGTGATTATGCTAGACCTATTTTGCTCACTAAGATTTGGAGTTTTATTGGCTTGGCCGGGTATTATCGATGTTTTGTTGAGGGTTTATCTTCTATTACAGCTTCTTTGACTAAGTTGACTCAGTAGAAAAGTTTCTTCCAGTGTTCTGATGCTTGTGAGGCAAGCTTCCAAAAGCTCAAGGATTCGTTGACTTTAGCTCCTATATTGGCTTTGCCGAAAGAGGGTGTGGGCTTTATCATGTTTAGTGATGCTTTAGGTGTTAGATTAGGTGTTATGTTGATGCAGAAGGGTATGGTAATTGAGTATTCATCTTGACAGTTAAAGCCTCATGAGAGGAACTATCCTATCCATGATTTAGAGTTATGCGCGGTTGTGTTTACCTTAAAGTTATGGAGGCACTACTTGTATAGAGTCCATTGTGAGATCTTCTCAGATCATTGTAGCCTTTGATACTTCTTCACCAGTGAGATCTTAATATGAGGTAGAGCCATTGGCTTGAGTTGCTTAAGGATTATGACTTGACTATTCTCTATCATCTGGGCAAGGCTAATGTGCTTGTGGATGCCTTAAGCCAAAAATTGACTAGAATGGGTAGCTTAATGCATCTTTTAACCCAGGAGAGGTTAGCCTTAGAGGTTCAGTCTTTAGCTAACCAGATGGTTAGGCTTAATATTTCGATACTTGGGTGCGTTTTGGCATTTGTGGAGGCTAGATCTTCTTTGATGGAGCATATTTGAGCTCACCAATTTGATGATGTTGGATTGAGGTTGATTTGAGATAAGGTGTTAAGTGGTGAGGCTAAGGAATCCTCACTTGATTCGGATGGAGTTTTGAGAATTAGAGGCTGAGTTTGTGTGCCGAGAGTGGGTGACTGGATTAGGTTGATCTTGGGGGAGGCCTACTATTCCAAAAATTTTATTCTAGGTGTGACTAAGATGTATCATGATTTCAGACAACACTACTGGTGGAGTGTTATGAGGAGAGATATAGCAGATTTTGTGGCTCGTTGCCTAAGTTGTCAGCAGGTAAAGGCCAAGCATATGAGACCTGGTGGTTTACTTCAGAGGTTACCCATTCCCAAGTAGAAGTGGGAAACGGATCACTATAGAATTTATGACTGGGTTACCTCATACTTTTGTGGTTCTAACAGTGTGTGGGTTATTATAGAATAACTAACCAAACCAGCTCATTTTATTTCGGTCATTCAGTGCTGAAAGGTTTGCCCGTATCTATATTCATGAGATTGTGCATTTGTACGGTGTGCCGATGTCTATTATTTCAGATCAAGATTCTGTGTTCACATCTCACTTTTGAAAGACTTTTCAGGATGAGTTGGGTACTCGGGTTAATCTCAGTACAACATTTCACCCCTAGACTGACAGTCAGCCAGAGTAAACTATTCAGGTTTTGGAGGGTATGCTCCGCGCATACGTAATGGATTTTGGTAGGTCATTGGGAGAAGCACTTGCCTTTACCAGAGTTTGCATATAATAATAGATACTATTCCAATATTGATATGGCTCATTTTGAGGCATTGTCACTCGTCGGTGGGTTGGTTTGATGTTTCTAAGGTTAGGCCTCGAGGTACAAACTTGCTTCATAAGTCTTTGGAAAGAGTCTAGATAATTCAGGATAGACTTAGAGCGGCTCAGAGTAGGCAAAAATATTATCCTGACCGTAAACTTCGTGCCTTGATATTTAGTGTTGGCGATTGTGTTTTCCTTCGAGTTTCACCCATAAAGGGTGTGATAAGGTTTTGGAAGAGGGTCAAGCTTAGCCCCAGGTATATTGACCCATTTGAGATTTTTCGGACGGTTGGTGATGTTGCTTATGAGTTGGCTTTACCCTCTGATCTATCAGCTGTACATCTAATTTTATATATTTTTATGTTTCGCTATTATATTTCGAATGAGTCTCATATTATTTGTTAGGAGTCAGTTCAGTTAGATTAGCGGTTGTCTTTTGTTGAGAAGTCGGTCTCCATATTGGCTAGGGATGTTAGGCGGTTGGGCTTCAAAGTCATCCCTATCGTTAAGGTTCAGTGGCGACATCGACCTATAGATGAGACTATTTGGGAGGTCGAGTTTGATATGCATAGTTCTTATCCCTAGCTCTTCGTTGACTTAGATATTTCTTTTGCCTTTAGTTCTAGAACGAACTACATTTTTAGTGATAGATGATGTAATGATCAACTTTTGACAAAATATGTGAAATGTGTGTTTCTGTATGATTTGACTATTTTACCCCTCTCTGTAGTTTCATTATGGTATTTTTGAGGTGTGGATATGATTGGCACGGTTTTCGATGCATTTTGATATCATTTATACAATGTTATGGTTTTTGATGGGTTCAAGAGCCTTATTTTGAACTTTTATGAATATCTTTCGATCCGTGCAATGGATATCTGAATAAACTACTCCAACAACTCCGGAATATCAATTTTAGTCTAGGTAGACCTTTGGTTTGGGTCCCGATGGACCTGAGCTCATTTTGACCTATTGGTCGGAAAGTTGGAAAATTAAAAATGTGGGTGTACGACCTATATTTGATCAAAACGACCTCAGATGGAAAATCTGGCTGTGCCAGCAGCTCCCGAATGTTGATTTTATAGTGATAACATATTTGGAGTCATTTTATAGCTTTTAAATCTCATTTTGACAATCAGTTTGGAAAATTGTGATTTCAAATTTTGGGGGTCCACTCTGTGAAAACAAAATTTTTTCAAAAAATCCGTCTTTGCCGACACATCCGAAATGTCAAATTTAGTGTGTTTGCATAGTTCATTTGCATATATCAGATTTTGAATGAATTTCAGGCACCCCATCGAAATCTAGGTTGGACTTCAGAAAAAAACATGTTTTTTTCAATAGCTGATGCAGAAAAATCTGCACTATTAAAGCAACTTTTTTGGGTCATTTTACTCATCTTGTCTCTTGAGAGTTAAACCTAAAAATAGTGTGAGAGCTTAAGAGTGAAGCTTGTGGGAGCTTGAAAAGCTAGATTAACATCTATTTCTTGATTCTCTTACGGATTTAAGGCAAGAATTCACCCTTTTCTTAGTAATTTCTTGATTAAATTCTGAAAACCCCAAAAATCTTAGGGCTTAATTTTAAACCCCAATTTCACTCCTTTTCACTTGAATAATGTTTTAATCTTGTAATTACTAGTTTTTCATCAATTTAATCTTCAAACCAACTTCAATTCTTGATTTTAATACGGATTTCAAAGATTTACCCGATAAAGCTTAACAATGGTTTTCTTCAATTTGAACCTTATTTTTTACTCGATTTGACTTGGGTTTTCATCTGTAGGTTCTTAAAAATATGGGAAACATATTTTTTATGTAAAGTTATGATTTTATCCTTCTTTTTTAAAAATTCATTTCGGGGGTTCGTTATGACCCCGAACCTAAAGTAGTTAATATGAGCGTCGTTGATTTTGTTTTGAAACGTAGATTCCATATTTGATGTTTTTAGTAGATTTCAGAATCGTTCGTGGCAAGTAAGTTTGTGGGTTCGAAGTGTAGCGAACTAATTTCAGCATTCGAGATAGATTATGGCTTAACTCGTTCAGACTGAGCTGGGTAGTAAATGATGGTACAAAATACATGCTAAGGGTGGGAACTAATCATCAAAAAATCATTCTATGTGTTGCACCCGTGTGGGGGCCTATATGTGATGTAATTATTGAAATTGAGATATCATGTGATATATACGATCATGTGGAGTCCTATATGATGTTGATAGCCTTGAATGCATGTGAATAATTGTATTGTGTTGTTGCAAATGCCTATTGTGGTACCTTTGGTGTATTGTGATATATATATATATATATATATATATATATATATATATATATATATATATATAGATTCATACTTTTTGCGTATGAAACATGTGAAAATTCATGGATGAGCGGAAATAATAAGTAGATATTAGCTTGTATGGTTATGAAAATGCATCATTGTAGTTGTGGAAATATATCATGTGATTGATTGTGAAAATACTCATTGTGATTGGTTGTGAGCATTACATCCTCGTATTATACTCATTCATGGAACAAATGGTACCACCATGGCAACACTACTAAAAATACCTTTTTATGACAGAGAACGTGATATTTTATAAAAATCTTTCCCGAGGGATATGCCGGGTAGAAGATATGGATATGGATATATTGATTGTGTATGGGTTAACGAATCCCCCATAGGTCCTACATCGAAAGCCTTGACTCTGTGGGTGTATACGGAGGTTGTACGACGATCTCGTGCATCATCATCATCATCATTACACTTATTTTATTATGTTTATGTTGTACTTGTATTGCCATATTGACTTGTCATCTCTCTATTTGTTCTATATCTTGACTTGTTAATGTCTAATTGTTCTATCTTTCTTTATTTGTACTTGATGATCTTGATTATACATGCTCCTCTTTTGTTCTACTTGTATGAGATATTGTGCATCATTGTATCCCTATCTGGTGTGTTGTTGTATTATGTGTGGATATTGTAGAACTGTTAATGTAAGCGGTATGAGCTACTGTTGTGGGACATTTTCTGATGACGTGCCCTTAGTGTATATTTTGTATGCGTTATTAATTACTTTTCATGGTCGGCCTATGATACCTACTGAGTACAAGTGGATCGTACTCATGCCTATTGCGCCCTTTCAGTGCAGGTCTTAGCTCCAGTGCACCTCAAATTGGTTAATTTCGAGCGCCTTTAGATTTCTCAAGGTAGCGGTTGAATATTCATGCGTCCGTAGTTCACCTCTATTTTTCTATTGTAGTTATGTCTTTATTTGTATTCGGAGACAGATGTTGACCCTGTGTTGATATTTCTGATGTATTTGACTCATAGTTTGTATTAGTAGTTCTTACACTATTGACACCTGGTTTTGGAAATATATGATATTTGGATATATTCTTTCCGCATTGTTATAATTACTTGTCTAGTTCAGATTCGTTCTAGAAGCCTTACCTTGAAATATTTTTGTCTTTTCCTCATTTATATCAGTTTGGGCGATAGGTGTACGTGTCAAGGTATGCCACGATAAGTGCCATCATGACCCTCGTTTTTTGAGTCGTGACATTAGTAATCCTATTCCCAAAAATCAACGAAATGCTAAAATATACAAATTATTATCTTAGATTGTATATTTGAAAATTACCTCACTATATGATTGGAAGGACAACATTTTTAATATCATATTTTCAATATACAAATCAAAATATGTAAAATAATCCACTTCATATATATATATATATATATATATATATATGTGTGTGTGTGTGTGTGTGTAGCTAGATAAATAGAGAGAGAGGGTGCGCGCTATGCTTAACAAAGAATATTAAGAGGCATGATACTTAATTATCAGTGCAATTATAAGGGATTAATTCACATTAAATATAATTGTAATTAGAAATTATGATGCCAATGGAGCATTGATTATTTTGTGTCGTTACTGATAAAGTCATTTTATTTTTTAGAAAATATTTTGAGTGAAATATAAGAGCAAAATGTCAATTTAATTGACAAAAAAATAAATAGCAATAGTTGTTTAAAAGAGGTGTCAAATTACCTAATTTAATTCTAGCTTGACTACATATATAAATTCTTTTTGCAAAGCGTATGACTTTAAAAAAGTGTATAAAAAATTACTTACCTAATTAGGTCAAAATTTATATAGAAAAACTGTCAAACATGAAATATGAAGAGGCATGAGAAGAAAAGTAACATCAGGATAATAATGGGCAATGAAAATAATAATAAACTTAGTTATCATATTCAATTTAGTTAATTCACTTTAGAGGACTGTTTTTTATTTTATTAAATGATTAGTTTTTTCTAAGATTTTCTTAAATATATTAAACAAATTTAAAAAATACGAAAAAGCTCAAAAATTTGGGTGATTCACAGAAATTTTCTCTAATAGAAATTTTAAATATTATTTCTTAGTTACATTATCGTAATTATCTGTTAGTTTTTTTGTTTAGATAAGCAAAATTCATTATCATTAGTTTAGTCATTTAATAATGACTAATAATTTATTATATAATAAAATAATATTATATTTCCATTATTTTCTTGTTTTAGTTACTCCCACCATTTTTTCTTCTTTTGTTTCATAGTTCTCACTTCAATTTAAATATTTATAAATATATATCTTATTTATTGTTGTGATAGATTATGCAGAAATCTCTCTCTTTCTCCCTCTCTCTATATAAGAGGATTAGAGGCATGCTGATGTGGCATGCCTCAAAATCCAGCATATCTATTTATCTAATTTCTAGTTGTTTTTTTTTGAGTTTTTTTTTCAAATTAATTCCTTTTTTTAATTCTACCCATTTATTTCTTAATGAATTTATTAAATATAATTTAATTTCCAATAAAAGGCTGTTTCATATAATGCTCGGTCCTCTTCTATTCCCTTCACCAAGTATGTTAACAATTCTTCTAAAAAAAAACAAAGCTCCATTTCCTTTCTTCATCTCTTATTTGAGCACATACACTATTAATTTTCTTCTCTCTGTGTTTGTAGCAGCTTGTGGGAGTGTATAATTTTGATGATTTTAGACTGATATGTAATACCCCGATCGTTCCTTAAGTATAAATCTATCTTTTAAGTGGATAGGGGTGGCTTCCATAGTGAGTGATTTTTATATTGTGTTGTAGAGCATTGAATAATCTTTTCATCGATACCAATTTCATCAAAATCCAACATCGGGTGAGGAAGTTATGGCCATTTTACTGAGCATTGCCAAAATCGCCCAGGTTTGACGATCGATCTGGTGGACCGTCAAGTCCTTGACGGACCGTCAGTTATCTTGTCAAGACAAGGCAGTAACCCCTTTTTTTCTGGCCATCGTGCGACGGCCAAAATGGTAGGCCACCAAAAATTTGACGGACCGTCAAGAGGACCGTCAAGTCGAGGCAGAATGTCCTATTTCTGACCCCCGAGTAATGGATGATCTGGTGGACCGTCAGTTTTCTGACGGATCATCACTTCAACCGTCACGTCGAGCAAAATGTTCCATTTTTGGCATTTGAGTGATGGACGATCTGGTGGACCATCAGTTGCTCTGACGGACCGTCACTTCGACAGTCACAAACCCCGATCAACGATTTTCAACTCTTTTTAAAAGGTCATTTTGGTCATTTCCGCCCCTTTGGTCTTATATATATACCCAAGTAGAGAAAATCCATTCATTTTCTCTTTAATCTTTTCTAAGAAATATCTAGAGAACTAGGGTTTCTCTTTTCCAAATCCAAATCATCTCTAAGAAATTCAAGAATCTTCCATAGGTTTCTCCAAGTTGTTCAAGAATTAAGTTCCCCAAGTCAAGGGCATCAATAATCTTAGCCTAAAAGTGCGATAAATAAGTTCCAATCAAGTCTCTTATTCTCAAATTTATAATTCAAGGTATGTGGGATTTGAACAAGAACACTCCTTTCGTTCTTGTGCCCAAAGATTTAATTTTTATTATTTATTTCCATGAAATTGCAAAGTGGGTTTACACCCAAATTACTTTATTAATGATTTTATGAGATTTGAGATGTTCAAGTTCGATTAACATGATTATTTCATCATCATATTTCTTAAATTGAGAACTTACGCCATGATTGTACATTGCTACTATGAATTGATGATTTCTAAGTGATAAATGATAAGAGTCGTGATTTTAAGATTTTCCCATGAGAAGTTAATTATTGAATATATGTATCGATATTGAGCTAGAGAGTCAAGGATGAGTCCTATGATGTTTCCTTGAAGCTTTTGATATTTGAAATGATTTGATAAGAAAGCGTACTTGATGTTGAAAAAGATTATTTTGATTTTGAGCCAAGTTAGGAATCCAGTTGTATATGATTTATAGATGAGATATATTTATGTTTTGGTCTTTATGATAGACCCAAGAGTTTATTTTGATTAAGGTGGATTTTCTAACTCGTTCTGAGCTAAGTTTGGGAGAAGCATTTAGCACCGAGCTGGAAATGTGGTATTTCTTCAAAACTACATGCCGCCGTAGGATTGATATTGATAATTGTGGGCCAAAGGCCGAGTATGGGATTCTGATAACGAAATTGAGGTTGTACTCCCTGGCAAGAGTATGATGCTCCCGCCAATGTGGGGTTCTCTCCTTAGGAAGGCAAAACATTGGACTCCATGCGGCTCACATGGTTTAGTTTATATTGGTTATAAGAAACTCCCAAGTCCATAATGATCTAAGTTCCTTGAGTTACCAAGTCAGTCTAAGTCATGAGTCGAAGAGTTTGAGTTAAGTCCAATGATTTATGAGATTTATGAAGCATGTGTTATTATTGATGATTTATGGAAATTATGTCTTAGAAAATTCAAGTGAAGAGAGTCATTATTGTCAGCATGCATGGTTTTATATTACATTTATGATTTTATTTAAAAATGTTGTATACACCCTCACATACTCAGTACATTCCTAAATATTGATTCCCATACTCTTTTATGTTCTATATTTCCTCGCGATGTAGGTTCAGGTGCTCAGTCTCAGCAGCGATAGTGATTTTCGAGTACCTTCATTTATATTTCTGCAGTTGGTGAGTCCTCATGGTTAGAGGACCTATGTCCCTGATTTTGTCTTGTTAATAGATGGTTGTTTCCTTTCAGATCAGTATGAGTCAGTTGGTGGATCTGTCCCAATGGATCCTCAGTCTTATGTAGTAGAGGCTTAGTCAGACTAGAGTACCAGTATGTGCAGAACTTCAGTATTTTCATTGTACAGGACAGTATCTCTTCATATTTCAATATACAATTTTAATCATTTAGCTGTGTAACAGAGCCTCATTGTTTGTCGATTATGCCTCCCATTATTTTAACTGTTTGGTTCTTACTTTCAGGTTTGATTCCGTATGGTACTTTATGCCAGGCACACCGTAGCTATCACTGCTGGAAACAATGAGAATCCTGACAAAAGGCACGGATTTGAGTTTAGAAGAGCAAGTGTTATGGCACCTCTTGCGAGGTAAGTTGAAGTAACTCTTCAAATATTTGACTAGCATATTGTCTGATCTCTTTAGTATTAGAAAGTCATCTAAATTTGAAATTCTTATTCCTTGTAGTATTGATGTATAAAAGGCACTACACATGCTATTTGGAGGGTTTGTTATAGATGTAGTTGCTGCAATTGATTAGGTTTGCCTGATGGAAATAATCAATATGGATAGACAGTATGCATGTAAGCTGCAACTTAGAAATTGTTGTGCTATGGACCAAATAAAAGGAAAAACCAGTTATATTGTGTTTGTTGATCTGCAAACATGTGTTCGTCCAAATATTTACTTTAGGGTTAAGTTTTATCCTGTTAATACATGAGTATTCTATGTTTATTTGTAAGGTGAGATTTCGATATCATCTATCTACCATCTTTATCAAATTCGGAATTCTACTATTCTTGGGTTTACAATTAGTTCCTCAACTTCGTAAATGCATTACATTGAAAAAAATCAAAAATTCCATTGCATGTTGTTATGTACGTAGCGATATTTTATACTGTGTGTATGTATAGATCTCAATATGTTTACATAATGACATATATATATGTACAGTTATATGCATACTATAAATCAATTTTTTGTAGCTTATTGCTACATAATTACAGATGCTGGTAGATCTGAGGAACTCACCAGAATCCACTAGCATGACAAGCTTGAAGGAACAACTGGATCCCAGTTTGATGAATTTGTACACTTCTGACTGTGTTTTTAAGGTAAGTTGTTTCTTAACAATTATGGATTGTAAGAGATATTTGCGAACCAATAACTAAAGGATAAATTTGCCTTCTCTTTTTATTGTTCGTAGAGAATGGTAAGCCTAAGGATCTGGACAAGTGAGGTTCAATTTCATGACCTTCTGGTTTATGGTTGGACCCTAAATGCTTGAACCAACCCTTTGGATTAAATGAAGGAAGATCATTTCAAAAATTTGAGAGAGATTCCTACTTTAGTAAATGTAGTCTATTTGCAAGAGTTTTCTTCATAGCACTGAATAACATATATCTGAAGGATAAATCTGCCTTCTTTTTTTATTGTTCCTGGAGAATGGCAAGCCTAAGGATCTTGACAAGCGGGGTTCAATTTCATGACTTTTTGTTTTATGGTTGGACCCTAAATGTTTGAACCAACCCTTTAGGTTAAATGAAGGATAATCATTTCTAAAATTTGAGAGAGATTCCTACTTTAGTAGATGTAGTCTATTTGTAAGAGTTTTCTTCATAGCACTGAATAACATATCTCAGAAGCTACTGCTAAATTTTCATGGACCCTCATACTATATGTTCAGAGCCATTATCGCATGTTCTTGGCATGTTCAAAATTTAAAAATCTCAAAAAATCTATAATTACCTATCAATGTGCTTGGAGAGCTAAAGTTGCTTGTAAGGAATTGAAGAAGCTTAAGATGGTAATTCTCATTACACATTTTTTTATCATCTCCGTTGGAAAAAATTTCACTCTCTGAAACTGTCCTATTTTGGTAATATATGTTGCCACAAAGTTTTCAGATATATGATATTATTTTAGGCTGCTTGAACACTGTAAAAACTTTTTTTCATATCTAGTTAGATTAATTGAACTTCTGCCAATACCATCTTCCACACAAGCAGTTTCTAATGTAATTGTGCAGCTGTTTTATTTGTCATGATTCTTTCTGTGTCAGTTGGACTTTCTCTCGTGAAGATGAAATTGTTTATCGGATCTTGCTAAATCCTTTAAATTGTGTTAATTATTCTCCTCCTTTATCCACACTATAAGAATGAGAATGCTAGAGTTGTGTTGCTTAAAAATATCAATTGCAGAAGCACTCATAACATGGAAAGACAATAATTCGCTTTAACAAATTAGTTGGCATTCTGTAATATGATTTTAGGTGAATCGAATTAGGGAACTGCCTCAGGATATCATAGCAAGATAGTGGCCACACACACTGACAGTCCTAATGTAAGCATCTTCTTATGAATATTTCAATTTCATTTTGTAGCCCTATCGTACATATTTGTTTCCTCCCTGGTGTTTTCTGTTTCTTTTTGGCATCCATATCAGTATTTAGTTCCATTGAAATTTTTAAGGTGACCTTGAAAATTTTTTGAATCAGGTTCTTATTTGGAATGTTGAGTCTGAGCCTAATCGTAATGCTACCTTGGGAATAAATAATTATTCTCAACCAGACTTGGTGGGTTTTATAAACGACAGGTTCAGTTTGTCAACTTTTTATTCTTATAAGTAGTAACTGATAGTCCATATTTACTTATAGGTATTGAATGGACATCAAGACAATGTTGAATTTGCACTTGCAATGGGCCATTTTGAGCTTTTTGTGCTCTCTGGTTGACTGAACCGTCATTGAATGTTATCTCCTTTCAAGGATTTTGTGATTAATTTTATTCCAATTATCATCTTATTTTTAAGTGCATACTATTACCGGATAATGTTTTGTTTTATAATTGGTAGCCAGTTGGTCATACTTATGATGCAATCTTTAGAAAATTTATACTTCTTTTTAACTTTTCCTCTTAATGACATGTTCTGATCATTGGTGGCGGGTGGTGGAATATGTTTTTTTGCATCTTATTCCTTGGATAACAATTTTCAACTACTTGGGTAATCCATATTATTTGTTACAAAACAATCCCTTCTTTTTTTACACTTGAGCGGATTTAGTGTTGTATTGATTCTGGCTAGGTAAAATGGGACCAGTATAATGGACACCTCCATCCCCATAATCATTCAAAAAGTAACAATATATGCCGCAACCAAATTGACACAAAATCAAATCAAAATTTGATGAAGAACATCATGCTATGGTTTAAAGTTGAATTATTAAATGAATCTGCAGTTTCTAAAATATTTAGCAGTTGTATGGTATATTTTGTTTCTAGAAGAGTGTCACATGAACTATGTTGAAGGGACTATAGTCTCTTACTTAATAGTGATTTGTAGTTGACCTAGGAAAACTTTTGGAACACATCAGAGTTCAGCCTCTTACTATCATTAATGCTTGCAGTCGGTTATTATTACCTCCTTTAGTTGTTACCTCAGTTATGTGGACTTTTCCAAGCTTATGTACAATAAAGCTAATATAATCATGGATTTATTTTTGTAGAAAAGGATAAATCGGTTGTTCTGTGGAGCATTCAAGATCATGTGTCTACTTTGGTAGCAGACCAAGGAGATACAAAGTGTCCAGGATCTGGAGCAAGTAACCCGAAACCTTTTGTAAAAATCCCTACTATTCAAGATCAAGGTATTTTCCAAGGACATAATGATACTGTAGAAGATGTTTAGTTTTTCCCTTCTAGGTAGCTATCACATCTCCTCCCACATTGTATAAGATGATGAGTTTAGTCCTCCAATTTTTTTGTTAGGAGTTTTGATACTTGATGTTGCTTGGGTTAAAAAACCTTCGTGTAATGTGAGCTTGACTAAAGACGAGCTAATACTCGTATGAGCTGTCATGTCACATGTCAAGCTTTTTTTTTTTTTTCTGAATCATGTCTTTGAAATTTCAACCTTAAGCCATTCTATTTCCCTTTTCCTCATTTTTTCCTGGATGAACTCTTACTACTTTTCAAATAAAAGATAAAGACAAAAAAAAATTGAATAAGACAGAATAAAGAAAAACAATTTATTCATTGATTATCCTGGCTTAACACATCCTTATTGGATTTTTTTTTTTTGGATAAAAAGGCACATGAGTTTTGTAGTGTTAGAGATGATTCCTGCCTAATACTGTGGGATTCAAGAACTGGTTGTTCTCCTGTTGTCAAGGTTTTATTTATATCTTCTATTCAAGCACTTAGTATGGAACTCTCAATGACTTTAATGTACATTACTCATTGAATTATTGCATTGCTAATTTATTGTTGACCCTCATCAATCCTTTCTTTCACATTCCTTATTTGTAACTGTAAAATCCTTTAATATGTATTAATTTATAAATAATTATATTACTAATTTATTGCCCTTTTATACTCTAATTATATCACTATATATAGATTGGAAGTAAATTGTTCGCATACCATAATATCCTTTGATTGTATACCATTTAGTCGAGATTTTACAATGACATATTATTTTCTTTCACAGTTAGTTTCTGGCAGAGATGATTTCATGATAAGGGTTAGACTTTGTAGAATGTGGGATGTCATTAATCACAAGAAAAATGGTGAGTTAATCCGTGTGGAATTGATATTTATTGATGAAAAGGTAATTTCTTACATTGATTCTTATTTTAAGAACACTATTCTTCTTTAAAATTTTAGTTTACATAACACTTATGACTTTCTTTAGTCAGAAAAAATTGATCTATGGTATAATTAGTACAAAACAAGTGAACAGGCTGAAAGGCATGTTGAAAGAAGGTTCTTTATTTACCATCAAAAACTTCAAAGTTATTGAAAGCATTTCTGCATACAGACCTATTGAAAATCCATTGACAATTATTTTGTGTGCCTCAACTGTCATCAAGAATTTATCTGAAGATATTGTTGACATTTCTATAAATGGATTTCAGTTTATTAAACCAACTATGATTGATTCAAGGGTGAATAACCACAATGTGTTATTAGGTCTACATTTTTCTTATTATTAATTATTGCATAAATTATTAAAACAACAATATTATTCTTAAACGTCATACTTCACCCACTTTATTTGCAGATGTGGTTGGTTGTTTATATGAAATTGGTGATATAGAGAATTGCGGATCGAAGGGCAAAAAAAGGGAGATTCAAATTATTATTGATTAGTAAGTCACTCATTTCTATATAACCGTTTAATATCGTGATTATAGTCATTCATTGATGTTATGACATCCAAATTTCATATGTATATAAGTACTCATTTCATTATATCAGTTTTTCTTTTAAAAAAAAAACTTCATAATTTTTTTACTTTGGTGTTATTTAAATGCAACTTATGTATTTAAAGTGCATGAAACTTAATATATATGCATTTAAATTCTTCCATGTTTTTCCTTTTCCTCGATTTTGGGGTGATTTCTTAAATCGAAATATAACAAAACAAGCTTAGTACATTATGTATATGTCTTCATATTAGAACCAAAGTCTGAAAACTTCTTTTGGTTAAATTTAGATGAATTATATCAATTATACACCTTTAATTTCCTTCATGCATAGTTTTGAGAAAGTCAAAATTATCTTATGGGAAAAACTTGGTGAAACATTGGCTCTTTCTTTGTACAATAAGGATGTTGGCCCGTATATAGTGATAGTCACATCTACAACCATGAAATAATTTTGTGGTAATTGTCCTCAATTTAATTGTCACTGTTATGAATTGAAGTGCTATTTTTTCAACAAGTGTCAAACTTAAATATTATTACATTTATTGTTAATAGGTGAAACTAGATTCTTCACCACTCATGCAAGAAGAATATATGTAAATCTAGATATAGATTATCTAAGATATTTGGTTCAAAAGTTTACAACCATGCCTACGGAAGTACAAATTACCGAAAGGTCTAATGTTAATAACATTTTGATTGAGGAAGAGATGATTTTGAATTCGATGGATATTAAGGAGTTATTTGATTTTGAGTGGAGTCCTTAAATACAGTTTATTTACATATTTTGCTTTTTAAGTTTGTGGATTTCTATTTCAACAATTTTATTTACTATTTTAATTATAGAGTTCAACTCATTTTAAAGCTGAAACTATAAGTCAAGATTTCCTAACATTCTCATCTTCTTCCGCTATATATCTTCCATTTAATTCCTAATTATGATGTTTGGGTGAACAGGTTGTTGAAGTTCCTAATGTCTCTTGGGAGGATATCTGTAACACCCTGTATTTTTGGGTTAGTCTTTGAACCATCGTTCCTACATGTATAAGTTATAATCTAAATGATTTCCATGTGAATATGAGTTTCATGATCTTTATCCTCATTTTTTATGTGCTTTCGAGGTGAAAAATGTTCATAAGAATCACTTAGAACAAAGCTGAGCTTAGGGCCTTTGATTCGTCAAAAGTTTGGTATTCAATTCTACAAGGATCTACTTTGAACGTGTATAACTTTTTATATTCATGGAATTTTGCAGGTCAAGACCCATCAAATTGTAGATAATTGAATTAGCTTTCCAACTATACCAATTTTGCCTTAATTCGATACCCGACCGAAAAGTTATGGCATTTTTTGTGAGAGGCAGTAAGC
Organism: Capsicum baccatum var. pendulum; assembly: GCA_030864225.1. Classification (NCBI taxonomy): domain Eukaryota; kingdom Viridiplantae; phylum Streptophyta; class Magnoliopsida; order Solanales; family Solanaceae; genus Capsicum; species Capsicum baccatum. The sequence continues at coordinate 239,461,818 of CM061552.1, read as the reverse complement.
CGTCGTGATTGGGATGCGATGCATCGGTCATCTATATGATTAGCAACACGAAGCAATTGCAACTGCATTACGGAACTGTTTCACATGCTATTTTAGTTTCTAAAGGGTCTAGGGGCACTTTGGTCACTTTCCCTCACCCAAATCCGTCCATAACACTTAATTTTAGTCCTAAAAGCACTAGATACATCATAATTCATTTCTTTCTCTCCAAGAAAACTCTAACCCCTTCAAGAACACCAAGAACTCCACCAAATATTCTCCAAGAAAGTTAATAATCAAAGCTTCCGAGTTCAAGAACTTCAAGAATAAGCTTCAAGAACACCATTAGAGATTCAAAAGTTCAAGCTTTTACATTCAATAAATCCAACAAGGTATGTGGGGTAATAAACAAGGATCCTCTTTCTTCCTTGTTCCCAAAACTAGTTTTAAAGTTAAATTTATGTATATTGCAATTAGGGCTCATACCCAAATTATCTTGTTTTGAGTTAATAGATTTGTAAAGTGAATTAATGTTAAAGTGCATGCTTGTTCTCCTCTATTTATGCTTGATTTAAATATTTTCAATTGAGATTTAAGAATGATATTATGTTGCAAGTTATATAAAAAAAGCCCGAGATTTAAAGGTTTTAGTGCATCAAGATTTTGCATGCTCATGTTTTGATCCATAAGATTCATATTGTGATTTTGATTTCATTATCTTGACTGAAATTATTGAAGTATTTCAATAAGATTATTGAGCATGAAGTATAATTTTGATTTGACATGAATTTAAAACATGGGTTATTAAACCCTAGTTTGAAAATTGATATTTCATAAAGATTATGCTTTCAGGCATCCTATGATTAGTTTATACTCAAATTTTGAACAAGATTTGATCTTTTGATCCTTAGTTTAGATATGAATCCACTTTATAATTTTATTACAGTTTACAGAAAATATATTAGTTTTGATTACAATTTAAAATAGACAGATGCATAATTGATTTTCATTATAAACCCTTATGTTAGTTTTTAAAGTGGATTTCCTACAGAATGAGTATACAAATTAAAGGGAGTAGTATTTAGCACCGATTGGGAAGTATTGGTTTAGCGCATCCTACTTCCCCAAAACTATGAGCCAATATAGGTTTAGATTATCAGATTATTCCTATTTCTATAGGGATGACAATTACAGATGTGATCACTTAGCTCAGGTTATACTCCTTGAAAAGAGTATGACACCTCTCCCCAACGTGAGGTTTTACCCTTAGGGTTAATAGACGTTGGACACTGTGATTGCTCACATAGTGTATGTTGGTTAGAAGAACCTCCCTAATTCCTAAGTCCTAAAACTGAATAATAGAACAACTTTTAGAAACTAAGTTTAAAGGCTCACGATTTTATTCATATATTGTTTTAGATAAGTCATTAGCTATAAGATTTCATCTTTTAGTTTAACGACACAAAGGTGAGTCCTTTTACACTTAGCCTGCATGATTTGAAAATAGACTTAACTTCAGTTCTACTTAGTCCACTAGCAGAAAGAGTAAAAGTACAACTTTTATAACTATGTGTTATGACTCACAAGATTTATACAGTATGTTTTATAATTCATGATTCTTGATTTTCAGCTTTCAGTTATTCCAGCCAATATGAGTCATTTATACTTAGCATGCATTATTTTATAAGTTTATACGAACATTGAGATATTGTTTTACTTATGCATTCACCCCCATATTCTCAGTACATTCCAAAAGTACTGATCCACATATACGGCTGTGTGCTACATTATTTAATAATGTAGGTACCAGTTCAGTTGTAGCCCATATATCATGATCAGATAGTTGCAGATTCCTGCCAGCAGATGATGAGTCCTCCTATTTCGGGGACTTTAGTTAGATGTTATTTATGTACTTTACTTTCTTACTAATATTTATTGATTAGTGGTATTTGGAGTTGCGTCCTAGCTATCTATTGTAAGTATAGTAGAGGCTTCACAGATATCAGTCAAAGTCAGTCATGTAATTTCAGTTCTGCTCTTCAGTTTCATCAATATGTAAATTGTATTAGTATTGTAATTTTTTATAGATTTCATCATGATTATATTTACACACAGTAACTTCAGTCATTTTATACGAATGTAAATTAGTTGCTTAACGGTATTCCAGTACAAGAGTTAGCTTGGGATCACTTGTGGTCCTAAGCACCGTGTGATATCTCGGAACCCATTTTTAGGGTGTTACAATATCAGAGTCCTCAAGAATGTCAAGCGTGAGCTCCAAGAGGTACTTACTATACTAGACATATAATGATGAACATTAGGATTTAATCTGCGGACCTTATTCATTTACATAGCCTATTATCTATTATTTGTTTTATAGACTGTTCAATATCTATTAGAATATCCGAGAAGTTCAAGAAGTTTGGTATGTATCCGTCAAATGGTGTTCTCTTCTATGGGCCACCTAGATGTGGGAAAACATTGCTAGCAAAGTCTATTGAAAATGAATGCCAAGACAATTTTATTAGTATCAAAGGTCCAGAATTCCTTACTATGTGGTTTAGAGAGAGTGAAGCCAATGTTAGGGAAATATTCGACAAAGCTCGAGCTTCTGCACCTTGTGTACTATTTTTTGATGAGTTGGATTCAATCGCTACTCAGGTGATATTCCTTGTTCTCGTGTTCTCACCAAACTGTTACTATATGTGTTTACCACTCTTTTTAGATTATTTGCTTTTGTTGCTGTACGACTTGATTTTGCAAAGGAAAAGTAGCGTTGGGGATGCCGATAGAGTTCTAAATCAACTTCTTACTGAAATGGATGGTATGAATGCCAAAAAGACTATTTTCATCATCGGTACCACCAACAGGCCTGATATTATTAATCCTACACTTCTACATCCTAGTTGGCTTGACCAATTGATCTGCATTCCTCTCCCTGACGAGGACTCCCTCTACCAAATTTTCAAGGCATGCCTGCGAAAATCACTCTTTTTTAAGAATATAGATCTAAGAGCCTTTGCAAAATACACATAAGGGTTCAGCGGAGCTGATATTACAGAGATCTGCCAACGTGCATGCAAATACCCTATCCGGGAGAACATTGAGAAAGTAAGTTTTCCATCTCCATTTCTTGCCAATTGATACTTTTGAGGAAATACATATTAGTTACTAGGTTCTAAATTTCTTAGTAATTTCTGCTTATTAATGAACTTTTACGTCAAATTCAAGGTTTGAATCAAAATTATTGAATTTTGCTGAACTTGCTTCCTATATACTCTAGCTCCACCCCTTCTGGTCTTAGAAAATATTATATTATATGTTTGTAGGATATTGAGAGGGAGAGAAGGAAAAGGGATAATCCTGATCCATGGAGGAAGACGCTGACGATGAGGTATCCAAGATCAAGCCTGCTCACTTTGAGGAATTGATGAAGTACGCTAGGAGGAGTTCAATGATGCTGATATCCATAAGTATCAGGCATTTGCACAGACGTTACAGCAGTCCCAAGGCTTTGGTTCTGAGTTATGATTTGTGAATGCTAGCATGGGTGCCACCACCAGAACTGTTGTTTATCCCTTTGCAACTTCTGCTTGTGGTGCAGATAAAGATGATCTCTATAGCTAGATTTTCAAAACTTATTTTCATGTCTTATGTTTACTATATTTACAACTTGCTAATGTGGGCTATAATTATTTTTGAAGAAACTTTGAAAGTTAGTAAAATTCAGCATTTCTAATCATTGCCCGGAGTTTGTAATGTCATTTTGATCTTTAAGAGCTTTACATAAAATATTTTGTAGCTACTTATTATTTTGTTATACATTAAAGCTTAGATTTTATTGAAAAGTTGCATTGTTGCGGCATTTAATATATATTTTTTTTGGGGGGGGAGGGGTGTTTACACTTGGTGTTCAAACTATTGTCATTTTTAGTTTGATGTGATGAGTAGACATATTGGTAAATGAATTTGTTAGTTAATATCATTGAATATAATCGATATGATGATATTCATACTTGTATGATTATTTCCAAATTTACTTGAAGTTCCGTACTGCTTTTGTTTCTAAGAAAACCCACGTTTTTTGTAAGGGTGAGCTGGGCATGGATGAATGCAAAATTGCTTTTCGTTACATAAAAAATGACTTTGGCATTGATATTGTTGCTGCTCCACTCCCGCAAGTCAGTGCATTATTAATCTTTCTTTATTTTTGTAATCATAATAATTTGTTTTTAATGTCATAATTCTGAGTTTTATCTTGGTAAAATATGGTATATCCATGACTAATTGCATTTGAATGAATTCATAGTTACAAGGTTTTGTTGGGATAAACCACCCTAAATATATTTTTAGCATGGTAAGATATTGTCACTTTGGATAGAAATTGCATATTTTTCCCCAGAAGGCCCCGTATTATGAAGATTATCACTACATCTTATATGTAGCTTCCTTTTCTTTAAAAGTCTCACACCAACAATCTCCCATCAAACTAAGTTAATGTAACGCCATGAGTCAGTACCCCGGACGCTACATGGTGCCTATGACCCCGAAGGACCACAAGCTAATCCATATATGATATCTGCTGTGAGCACTGAATAATATAACTGTAATAAATATGGAAAAATAGGTTGAAATGCCATAAGGTTCAAGACCTGAAATACTGATAAAGAATACCAACTGTAATAATAATTTGTACAACTAAATACTGTCTGAAAGTCTAGTCTAAAAGCCTCTATCTTTCTAAACATGGAGTTGATAGGACAAGTCCCCAACTAACCCCGACTACTAAAATAGACCGAATACTGATATAATGAAATGATATGCTAACTTTGTCCTCGGACTATGAGGACTCACCACTAGGTCTGCTGTTGATAATATGGGCTACTAAGTACAGTCAAGAGCCCGTGATCTGAACCTATGATATAAAACATCATAGTGCAAAAGAAGAGGTATGCGTCAGTACTTTAAATGTACTGGTATGCTAAGTGAGGTAGGATAATATGCAAGGGTTCATATGCGTGAACAATAACTGACTGAATAACATGAATACAACTGAATGTGAGTACATGTATAACTGAAAACTGATAAAGTACTGATTATGCAATACTTCACATATCTACATATACTGTGTCTAAGATTATAATAACACTGGATACTGAGTTCTAATAACTGAATGACTAACATGTGAGTTGATTGATAACTATATTATTGATAGCTGGGTGACTGTTTCTGACAGTCTTGATTTGGTAGAATTGAATTTAGTTTTATACTAAGCTGGGTGACTGTGTCTAACAGCCCTAATTCTATAGAATTTAACTGAGTTCTACGCTGAGACTGAAACTAAAACTGTGGGAGGTAATCATCTAACCGACATGCCCCAAATCTGAACTGATAGGGGTCCAACTTGTGAGCCCCGTTGAAAGGGTGCTAATAACATGCCATGGGTAATAACACTAGAAAACCAGGATACTAAGCCTAACTGATGGGTGACACCTGGATGAAGTCAAGCCTAATCTAACGGGTGACCCCTCGGAGGTAGTCAAGCCTAGTCTTTCGAGTGACTCCTTATCCTGCACTGGATACACAGTTTTCGAGAATAGGGATTGCTACTAACGACTCTTCCTCTCTGATAGGGAAGCCAACATCCCTGAACTCTCTGATGCTAAATCCTACTTCTAACTGAAAGACATCAAACTGATTTCTAAACTATTCTACGCTAGACTGAACTATTACTAATCATGTTAACTGACTGAACTGTACTGAGTTCACTGAGTACTGTAACTGATTGAGTGTTCTGAGTCCTATTTGCTGACTGAATGTACTGAGTTTTGTATTGACTAAATACTACTGAGTTCTGAACTATACACTGATCTAAAACTATTATTGATTACCGAGTACTACTGTTTATGATGCTACTGATATTATTCTGTAAATACTGTAACTCTTAATAAGCAGCTATATTTTCAGGTATTGAATACCCCAGGACTCGATAGCATGAAAAGTAAAGCATAGCATAAACTTGAAAAGTATCACAATGTTCACTTGCTCACAACTCATTCATAGAGGCATTCTATCAAACACTTGTAAGATGTAAGCTTGCACATATGCTATTATGTCATGATTTTCGCATTTAATTCAAATGAGCAATTTATCAAGCACTTTGGAGAACATAATCTATGCACATGATAAAAAACAACATATAGGCATCATAATTTTAAATTCCAATTCAAAAATCAAGGGCTTTTAACATGAATTCACATTATACTACACACATGATAAATATTTTCACATGAAACTTGGAATAAACCATGGATTAGAACACAATTGAAATCATAATCATGAATTTACTTAAATCCCACATGGAATTCTTGAAATCAATTAACTTGTAGTTTAAAAGATTTTCTTGAACTCCAAAGGTGGAAGGAAACCCTTGGATGAACACCTAACATACCTTGGTGCTTGAATACGTGAAGATTGATTGTGCATTCTTGAATCTTGAATTTGAAATTAGATCCCGTAGGATTTATTCTTGAGAGGATTTTAGAGAGGATGAGTGTTTTAGCCCTAAGAATGACTTAATTTAGTGTTTTTGGGGCTGAATAGAAGTAGGATAAAGGCCTATTTACCCCTCTGGATGCGGAATTAAAAGAGCAAAAACACCGTACCTAGTGACGTGCAAACCAATGCACCGCGTCAATGGCATTGACGTGATAGCCAATGTACCGTATCGAGTTTGCATTGGTTGACTAAAATTGGATTGAAAGCTGGTGGAAAAATTATCTATCGACGCGATAGGCGATACGACGCATCGAGATTGCGTTGACCCATTATTTTGGTCACCTGAACATGGTTCAAACGATGTCTAAGAAATCCAAAACTCACCCGAAGGGACCTACTGACATTCCTTATCATGAATCAACCTAAAAAATGATACTTTAAGGTCATAAGGGTCGTGAAATAGGATCGCCAACTTGCGAAGGCTAAAATACTTCTAAGTATAAGCACTTAGCTGAAATTATCTAAGTCTGGGACCTCTTTTTAAGCTTTAATGGACTGAGTTAAACTTAGAATTTCGTGGGGTCTTACAATATCTCCCCCTTGGGAATATTCATCCTCGAATCAGACTGATTATGCTGAGAAATACTGATGGACTTAGTATATACAGCACTAAACATACATATCTGATGCATGTAATACATGACTGAAAGTACTAATAAGATGAATTTTTCATACTGAATATGCATATCTGATACATGAGTACATGACTGAACTGATTCATGAATGTATGACTGAATATACAACGGTAATGGATACCAAGTTTATAACTGTAACTGGACATGGAACTAAGCCAATCTAAGGAAGACTGTTACTTTGAGCTGAGTCTGAGTTTGCGAAGAAGAGGTGAGGATACTTAGTCCGCATATCTTCTTCTACTTCCCAATTAGCTCCCTCAACGGACTGATTCCGCCAAAGAACTTTGACTAGCGGAACTTTTTTGTTCCTCGGTCTATGAACTTGATGATCGAGGATTTCTACTGAGATCTCTTTATAAGAGAGATTGTTCTAAATATCTATAACCTCTATAGGGAATACAACTGCTAGGTTACCTATGCACTTCTTAAGCAAGGAGACATGGAACACCAGATGTACTAAAGCTAAATTTAGTGGCAACTAAAGCTCGTAAGCTACTTTTTCAAAGTAACCGAGAATTCGGTAAGGATTGACATGTCGAGGACTGAGTTTTCCTTTCTTTCCGGGCCTCTTCACTCTCTTCATAGGAGAGATTCTCAGGAATACAAAATCGTCGATCTCAAACTTGAGATCATTTACTAAACACACATAAATGGAAATATGAGAACATAACTGAGCTTAAAAAGTGATACATAAAATGAATAATATGAATTGACTTGAGCCCCTGAATACATGGCTTACGGCTGAGATTGGAACTTCAGGGTCCACTTATGAGTACCCACTACTTTAAACTGGATTCGTTAAGTGAAGAGAAATGAAAGGTTTAGATCATGGAAGCTCAGGAAATTATAATGCATTTGCCCCTTAGGACATTATGTCCCCTGAAGGATGCTGACTTGGCTGAGCTACTGAGGAAAGACTGGAATGATGCATAGGGCACCTACGAATTGAATCATGGCTGATTATTTGGGATCTAAAACTGAGGCATGATACATGAACTGAGTTGAACTTGTAACTACCAGAATGCTCCATTCTAGAACTATCATATTCATAAGATTTCAGATAGGACGACTTGGTGGAAAGATAGGAAACCATACGAGTTTGTCCGCCTGACTACTAAATTAAATTGCTAGCTTTATGGACTAAATCATACTGAAAATTATTCCCAACTGGAGCATTTCTTGACACTCTTTCTATAAAATTCTACTGACTTTATGAAGCAAGGAAATCTTGGCATGGTCTGAATAAGACATCTGAATAAGAAATCACCACGTGGCTACAATTTTGTAATATGGAGCAAGGCCTATAAAATGTCATCTAAGATAGAGTTACTAAGACTTATGCAGTGCAACTACTAACTTGCAATCTTAGCCACATTTCTCAACTATTCCCTCAACTGGAATTTCTACTTCAACACTTCATTTCACTTGAGGCTACTAAAAATATTCACATGGGCACTAAGCACGAATGCAAAAACATACTAACTTATCTGATTAATTGAGTGGCTGATAGTTGAATACTAGTTATATAGGATTTAACTGTACTTAGTCTGGACTGAAACTGTAGAGTATTATGCATATGTGGTAAGGACTGACTGAGTAACATGAGATAACTGAGCATGAATTAGCAAAAACTGTATTATTTAAGAATGTAAGACCAAGCATATAACATGATTCTTAAATATTTTGTAAACTAAAGTACTAAAATACTGATAATTGAATAATTGATAACTATACACTATTGTTAAGCAAACCTGAAATTGAACTGAGTTACTGATCTAACTACTCGACTGAGACTGTAACTAAGATGGTTACTGAGACTGTAACTAAGACTATAACTGAGACTGGAACTAAATACTGTGTTCTAATAACTACATGATAGATACTGACATAAGCTGAGGATCTGAATAGACATTCACACTCGATGTTTTCTAAACTTTTCATCCCATGAAAAATTATGATTTTCCTCCCTTTGACAACTAAATACAACTTTTTGCTATACATTTACTTAGCACACTAACCTGGCATTCAGGATTATTTTCATAACTACCACCTCCTGTAAAAAAAGAATGCAAAAAAAAACTCTTTTCTTATCTTGAAACATTTACTCTCTTTCATCTAAGCAATCACTCATCACTACATCATTTCATAAGGAGAGTTCACTAAAGGGTTAAAACATGAGGTCCTGAAGCATGAATGAATACTATGTCAAACTCGACACTTAACTGAGGCCTGAGGAATAGAATATCAATACCATAGATTTATCAAGAGATCTAAACTGAGGATATACATGACATAATCTAAATTAAGCCAACCGTTAGGAGTGTAGCATGAGTAATAGGAGCTGAGTATACTGTAAAGCATGAGTACATGAGTCATGAGCTGCATGACCTGAGTTTAGAGTTTCTGTATTCATGTAACATAATTCATAACACTGAGTGAACTGGAACTCTTTATACTAGGAATGGTAAGCATACGTGATTTTTGATCATGTGTACGAGTATGAGCTATGATCATAAAGCTGACATGTAAGGAATGAATAGATATCATGATAGCTGAAGTTCAAAACTTTGCACTGAGGTAAGGATGCATCATCACTTCCTACTATTTTTCTACACATACTGACATTACTACTAAAAATTTGGAAGCCTGACTTGGTTACTTGTTCTACCATCTCCCGCTTAGCTTAAAGCCATTATTTTAAGTCTATGAACTACTTAATAAACTTTAAATCAAACTGAAACCACTTTATTCTTGAGCCTGAGATATAACAATACTCATAAACACTAAACTCATTCTGAAGGACTACACCTAATATTGTAAGGTCCACTGCTAGTACTTTCATCTGATACATAATTCTTAGCTTTTTATTGCCCCCAACAATCATTATATAGCAACCTCAACACTGACTAACTTAGAATTCTCAACTCTAATTTCTACTGGTTCAATCTAAAAAAATTCAAGCTTAAATCAACTGGAACTAAGGTACTACCCTTCACTCAATGATTGGCACATCAGGAAACTAGAATAGAACAACTTTATTATTGAAATCAACTGAAGGGATTTTTTGAAATACTGTAACTGAGCAATTTTTGTACACTCATCTGGTTGGAATAGATTTACCTACTGGGGTAGGCACTAAAAAGGTTCTATTAAGATTTCTAGTCTGACTTTAAAGTTGAATGCTATGTAAAGAATTACCAGAGACAAAGAGGCTCCTAGATCTAATAAGGCATAAACAAATATAAATAGAAGATCTGTAACGTACCAGTGACCATATCAGGAGAATTTTCCTGATGTTGTCTAGACTGAAGTACATAAAGCCTATTTGGGCATTGCCTACTGGTGGCACTGGAAGTGGCACCCTGCTGATTTGGGCGATCGGATTGAGCTGAGGGACGGATATGCTGACTCTACGAACCTAATTGAGGACAATCTCTGATTCTATGGTTGTCTTGCCATACTCAAAACAAAAATCACCACCAACTCTACACTCTCTCTTATGGTTCTTACCACATTCTCTGCCAAGTAGATTAGTACAAACACCCTTTTTACTACCTTGTGACTTAGAGCCTGGTGCTCCATCTCGACTATCATTCTTAGACTTAGACACTAGCGCTCTGACTGAAGGAGGAACTGGGGCTGAGAATCTCTGACGAAATTAGGAGCGGTTTCTACCCCCTGATCTTGGCTTAGAATTATTTGTTCTAGCCCTTTTATTCTTCCTAAGCTCCCCTTCCTCACTCTGCTGAGTGCAAGTCAAAAACCTAGATAGGACAACAATCTGCAAATTGTTTTAAGCAACTACTGAATAATATAAGGTAGTGAAAGCATCTCTAAATTTAGCGTGAGAGACATGCTCATTCAAGGCATCTGCCTGAACGGGCGGAGGAGCTGGCTGGTTTTCATTCCTTCTTCCATTAGTTTTTTGGGGAGGCATGTTCTGGAAGCATGAGGAAGAGATGAATTAGACTGAGAGTTTAACTTGAGCTCATGCTTACTCGCATGACATGAATAATGAAAGAAGGAAAACTTTTCATAAAACATCTCATAGCCTCTTGTCCATAAGTGTGGCACGCTACACACCCACGCACAAGACTCTACTTGATGCGGCTTTCAAACTCCCTAGGACTCTTTTGAACCTTAGGCTCTGATACCAAGTTTGTAACTCCTCGAGTCTGTACCCCGGACGCTACATAGTGCCTATGACCCCGAAGGACCATAAGCTAACCCATGTCTGATATCTGCTGTGAGCACTGAATAATAATACTGTAATAAATTTGAAAAAATAGGTTGAATTGCCTTAGGGTTCAAAACCTGAAATACTGATAAAGAATACCAACTGTAATAATAATTCGTACAACTAAATACTGTCTTAAAGTCTAGTCTAAAAGCCTCTATCTGTCTAAACATGGTGTTGATGGGATAAGTCTCCTAATAACCCCGACTACTGAAATAAACTAAACTCTGACATAATGAAATGATATGATAACTTTTTCCTCGGACTATGAGGACTCACCACCAGGTATGCTGCTGATAATCTAGGCTGCTAAGTATGGTCAGTAGCCCGTGAATTTGAACCTATGATATAAAACATCATAGCGTAAAAGAAAAGGTATGTGTTAGTACTTCCAATGTACTGGTATGCTAAGTGAGGTAGGCTGATATGCAAGGGTTCATATGCAAGAACAATAACTAACTGAATAGCATGAATACAACTGAATAAAAGTACATGTATAACTAAAAACTGATAAAGCACTAATTATGCAATACTGCACATATCTACATATACTATGTCTGAGAACATAGTAACACAGGATACTGAGTTTTAATAACTAAATGACTAATATTTGAGTTGACTGATAACTATAGTACTAATAGTTGGGTGACTATTTCTGACAGTCCTAATTCTGTAGAACTAAACTGAGTTCTATACTGACCTTGGTGACTGTGTCTAACAGTCCTAATTCTGTAGAACTGAACTAAGTTTTTCACTGAGACTAAAACTAAAATTATGGGAGGTAATCATCTAACCGACATGCCCTAAATCTGAACTGATAGGGGTCCAACCTATGATCCCAGTTAGAAGGGTGCTGATACCGTGCCACGGTTACTAATACTAGAAAACTAGGATGCCAAACCTAACTGACGGGTGACACCTGGGCAGAGTCAAGCCTAATCTAACGGGTGACCCCTGGGATGTAGTCAAGCCTAGTCTAATAGGTGACTCCTTATTCTGTGCTGGCTTATAGAGATTGCTACTAACACCTCTGCCTCTCTGACGGGGAAGTTATCTTCCCTGCACTCTCTTGATGATAAATTCTACTCCCAACTGAAAGACACTAAACTGATTTCTAAATTGTTCTAGGCTAGACTAAACTGTTACTAATCATGTTAACTGACTGAACTGTACTGAGTTCACTGAGTACTATAACTAATTGAGTGTTCTGGGTCCTATTTGCTGACTGAATGTACTGAGTTTTGTATTGACTAAATACTACTGAGTTCTGAACTATACACTGATCTAAAACTGTTATTGATTACCGAGTACTACTGTTTATGATGCTACTGATATTATTCTGTAACTACTGTAACTCTTAATAAGCAGCTAGATTTTTAGGTATTGAATACCCCAGGACTTGATAGCATGAAAAGTAAAGCATAGCATAATCTTGAAAAGCATCACAATGTTCACTTGCTCACAACTCATTCATAGAGGCATTCTATCAAACACTTGTAAGATATAAGCTTGCACATATGCTAGTATGTCATGATTTTCGCATTTAATTCACATGAGCAATTTATCAAGCACTTTGGGGAACATAATCTATGCACATGATAATAAACAACATGTGGCATCATAATTTCAAATTCTAATTCAAAAATCAAGGGCTTTTAACATGAATTCACATGATACTACACACATGATAAGTATTTTCACATGAAACTTGGAATAAACCATGGATTAGAACACAATTGACATCATAATCATGAATACACTCATATCCCACATGGAATTCTTGAAATCAATTAACTTGTAGTTTAAAAGAGATTCTTGAACTCCAAGGATGGAAGGAAACCCTTGGATGAACACCTAACATACCTTGGTGTTTGAATCTATGAAGATTGATAGTGAGTTCTTGAATCTTGAATTTGAAATTAGATCTCATAGGATTTTTTCTTGAGAGAATTTTAGAGAGGATGAGTGTTTTATCCCTAAGAATTACTTAAATTTATATTTTTAAGGCTAAATAGAAGTGGGATAAAGACCCATTTACCCCTCTAGACGCGAAATTAAAAAAGTAAAAAAATTGTGCCCAGTGACGCACAGACTGATGCGCTACATCGATAGCATCAATGTGATGGTGAACGCGCCGTGTTGAGTTCGCGTTAGTTCACTGAAATTGCACTGAAAGCTGGGGAAAAATTATCTATGGACGTGATGGGCGATGCAACACATCGAGATCACGTCGACCCACTATTTTGGTCACTTGAACATGGTTTAAATGAGGTCCAAAAAATCCAAAACTCACCCGAAGGGACCTGCTGACATTCCTAATCATGAATCGACCTAATCGATATTTTAAGATTATAAGGGTTGTGAAATAGGATCGCCAACTTACAATGGCTAAAATACTTCTGAGCATAAACACTTAGCTGAAATTTTCTAAGTCTGGGACCTCTTTTCAAGATTTAACAGACTGAGTTAAGCTTAAAGTTTTGTGGGGTCTTACTGTTAATCAAAAATCCCCTAAATCAACTTGCACATATATGCCAGCCACATTATCTTAGTACTTATCTCCACCAAAGTCTGGAGGATAGATTCTTCTTCTGTGTGTGCGCGTCTCCAAGCTACCTTGTCCGGGGAAAACTACTAAACCAAGTCTTATGCCATCACTCCGCTATCTTCATACTTGTCCCACCAAATCATTGGCTCTATTACAAGTTGGTCTAAATAAATATGATTCAAATTTAAGAGGATTTATTTAGTGTATTTTTGGGGCATTTTATATAGCATATAAATGAATGTCGACTTGCATATTTGGAATTGAAGCATAGTTGACAATACATTATAAATTAACTTATTCAAATATAAACTTGTATCTACTGATGTCTCATTGGATAAATTGAAATATCCCGAGGAAGAACTAAAATTCACTAATGGTGTTAAAAATAGAAAAAGAGGACATATAATCATACATTTTCAAATTTTATTGTGAAATACCCGTTGACTATAACTGAGACAAAATAATATTGTTTGTAGACAGCAATTTTAGTATTATTAATTAAAATTATACTATTCATCGTGCTAAATTTAATAACCTTCATTATATCATATCATTATAATACAAGAGTTAAAAGAATGAAATAAAAATACCTGTGAAGAAAGAAATATAATATTTTACAACTTAGCACAAATTTAAAAAAGAGCAAAACTTCCTATTAAACAATAATTTAAATTGCCTCTTAACATTTCACGTTTCATGTCTCGAGGGTCAAACTGTATGAATTTTGACGTGCATTTTAAGATATTTTTTTAAAACATTTGTATATGAAAATAATTGAAACTTATTAGTATTTTAATTATAATTAAATTTGTATTATCAAGATTTTTACATTTTCTTTATTTTATTTTTTAGTATTCAAGAAAAAATCTTTAATTCTTTATTTTAGTTAAAGAGGGATAATGTCCAATTAATGTATAGTACATAAATTAAATAAATTTAAGATATTAATAGGAAAGAGCAAAAATTGATAACCCACGTTGAGCAAAAACTAATAACCCACGTTGCTCTAAAAAAGTTATTTTCTATGGTTCATTCATCTTCTTTTCCTCTATAGAACATACCTATGAAGGGTTCATTTATGGATTTTAACTATTTTTCTACCAAGTTTTGTAATGAACCATTTCTCTTCTCAATCATTTGTATCTTCAATTGATTTTAATGCATATTAATCTCTGAATAATTTAATTTAATCAATTCTTTAGACTTTCCATGTTCTTTTTATGTACTATATATAGATAAAGAAGTCAATCTTTTTCATATTATAGCTTGCTTAATATTTTTTGTTTTTAAATTTTTAGTATGATTTATTCTCTTCTTTCAGAGTTAGATATTGATCGAGATGACTTGATGATAAGGATTAGGATTTGTAGAATGTGGGATGCCACTAATTAAAAAAAATGGGGAATTGATCAGTTTGGATATGATATTTGTCGATGAAAAGGTACCTTATCAACATAACTCTTACTTTTTCTTATACACATTTATTTTTCAAAACTCTTAATTATGAATTCACATCTTTTGATATATCAGGCAATTTGGCGCATGCTATAGTAAGGAAAAATCACATTAGCAGGTTCAAGAACAAGTTAATTGAAGGTTCACTATTTATCATCAAAAACTTCAAAGTGGTTGAAAGTAGTGGTGTATATAGACCAGTTGAAAACTCTTTGAAAATAATTTTCTTTCCTCAACTATGATCAAGAGTTTATCTGAAGATATTGTTGATATTGCTATGAACGGACTTCACTTTATTAAACCATAATTGATTGAGTCAAGGGTGAACAACAATACGATCTTATCAGGTATGTGTTTATATATATATCACACATACTTTTAATTTTAAAATTTAAAAAATTATTCAATTATCAACGTTTTCAGCTAACACTTTTTCTTCTTCATTTATAGATGCGATTAGTTGTTTATATGAAGTTGGTGATATGGAGAGCGCTGGATCGAAGTGGAGAAAAAGGGACATCCAAATTATTACTAATTAGTAAGTCACCCATCTCATATTAAGTAGTTTTATTTTTTGTCTTCCTAAAAGATTATTATTTTGAAATCATACATTGATCTTTTTTAGGATTAGATTTAAATGAACTATCACATTCTTATTTTTCTTTCCCTGGATAGTTCGACAAAGTTAAAAATAATCTTATGGGAAGATTTGGGAGAGAAGTTTGCTCCTTATTTTCACAAGGAGGATTCTGGCCTATATATAGTGATTGTGACTTCCACAACTCTTAAAGATTTTTGTGGTATTATTTCAGATTTAATTATCGAATGTTATAGATGCGATTGGTTGTTTATATGAAGTTGGTGATATGGAGAGCGCTGTATTAAAGTGGAGAAAAAGGGACATCCAAATTATTACTGATTAGTAAGTCACCCATCTCATATTAAGTAGTTTTATTTTTTGTCTTCCTAAAAGAGTATTATTTTGAAATCATACATTGATCTTTTTTTAGGATTAGATTTAAATGAACTATCACATTCTTATTTTTCTTTTTCTGGATAGTTCGGTAAAGTCAAAAAATAATCTTATGGGAATATTTGGGAGAGAAGTTTTCTCCTTATTTTCACAAGAAGGATTCTGGCCCATATATAGTGATTGTGACTTCCACAACTGTTAAAGAATTTCGTGGTATTATTTCAGATTTAATTATCGAATGTTATATATTTATGTGCTAACATTATGAGAGATATTTATCGCAAATATTGGTACATCCATTGTAAATAGGTGAAGTTAGCTTCTCTACGATATATGCTAGCAAAGTATATGTGAACCTTGATATAGATTACATAAGATCTTTGCAGCAAAAGTTTTCCACTATGTCCACGAGAGTACAAGTTATTGAAAGATCTAATATTAATAGCATTCCAATAGAGGAAGAGATGTTTAAGAACCAAATGAACATTAAGAATTTGTTGGAGTCTGATTGGGGTGCTGGCATACAGGTTATTTTAAGTGTCTATTCAATTGGGAGTAGGATTTAGCACCGAGTTAACCCAGGGATGGGGGCATTCCTTCCAGCAGTATGCCAGCACCCCAATCAGACTCCCAATTGAATAGACACTGAACTGATTTCTAGTTCATACTAGGCTTGACTGAACTGTTACTGATTATAATATCTAACTAAATTGAACTGACTTTACTGAGTTCCGTTGACTAACGGAATACTACTAAATTCTATTAACTGGCTGAATTTACTGAGATATAATCTGAATACTGAACTGGACTGGACTAATACTGAGTCTATTGAGTTTTTCCTGAGTTCTGTAACTGACTGAGAGTACGACTGATTGTGACATGACTGATACTTTCCTGAGAATGACCATGGCTCTAGGTAATCAATTAAATTGTCTGGTATTAAATACCCTCAGAACTCGATAGCATAAATATAAGACATGGCACAATCTTGAAACATGATAAATAACTACTTAATCATCATTCATTCATTGGGACATTCAAGCAAACACTTGCATGCCATGAACTTGAATACATGCTAACATAATATAATTTCATTATTTAATTCTCATGAATAACTCATCAAACACTTGAAAGGCATTGTATGTGCATATAGTACTAATCAACACATGAGCATCACAATTTCAAGGCTTTAACATGAATTCACATGATACTACTTACATAATAGTTATTTTTACATAAATCTTGAACTTAATCATGGAATAGAAATCTAATCAAAATTATAATCATGAATACACTTGAATCCAAATCATGGAAAGCATGAAATCAAGTTACTTAAAGTTTAAAAGAGTTTCTTGGACTCCAATGGTGGAAGGAACCTTGGATGAATACTTGACATACCTTGATTGCTAAATTCTTGAAGAAAAATGGTGAAACCTTGAGCCTTGGCTTTGAAATTAAATCACCTAGGGTTCTTGTTCTTGAGCAATTTGAGAGAAAGTGAGTGTATTTTGCTTAATGAGGGTTGAATCTCATTTTTTAGGGCTGAATAGGGGTGGGAAAAAGACCCTAATACCCCCGAGGACGTGGCTTTTTAATTGCTGAAAACTGGACTACCGATGCCCGGGACGACGTGCCACATCATTGACATCAATGCGATAGCCAACGCGTCGCGTAGAGTTCGCATTGATTCACTAGAAATTGCCACTGGGAGCCAAGGAAAAATATTGATCGATGCAATGGACGACGCACAACATCAAGATCGCGTTGATACACTATTTTGGGTTCCCGGACAAGTGTCAAACAAGGTTTGAAAAATCCAAAACTCGTCCGAAAACACCTACTGACATTCCTGATTGTGATTCAACCTAAAGATTGATACTCTAAGGTCATAAGAGTCATGAAATAGAGTTGTCAACTTATGAAGGCCAAAATAATACTAAGTCTAAATACTTACCTAGAGTTTTCTAAGTCTGGGACCCCTTAGCAAGCTTAAAAGACTGAGTTGAGCTTAGGATTTTACGTAGTCTTACAGTATCTCCCCCTTAGGAACATTCGTCCTTAAATGAGACTGATTAAACTAAAAATACAGATAGAATGGACTTAGACACTGAACATGCACAACTAAAGCATGATTTCATGACTGAAATTATTAATATACTAAATTATCATACTGAACATGCATATCTGATACACGAGTACATAGCTGAACATGTTTCATGAATGCATGACTGGGATTACAGATAAGTTGGGCTTATAGACTGGACATGAATGTCTGATGCATGAGTACATGACTTAACTAATTCGTGAATGCATGACTGAGTATGCAACGTTAATTGATACCAAGTTGATAGCTATATCTAAACATAAGATTGAGTAAATTCAAAGGAAAACTGTTACCTTGGGCTAAGTCTGAGCTTGCGGAGAAGAGGTAAGGATACTTGGTCCACAGTCTGCTTCTTCTTCCTAAATAGCTCCCTCAATGGACTGATTTCGCCAAAGTTCTTTGACTAGAGGGACTTCTTTGTTCCTCAATCTACGAATATGATAATCAAGGATTTTGATGGGAGTCTCTTTATAAGAGAGGTTGTTCTGAATATCTATGCCCTCTATAGGGAATACGACTGCTGGCTCACCTATGTATTTCTTAAGCAAGGATACATGGAACACTGGATGCACTGAAGCTAAGTCAGAAGGAAACTTAAGCTCATAAGCTACCTTTCTAAAACGATTAAGAATTTGGTAAGGACCGACATATCGAGGACTGAGTTTTCCCTTCTTTCCAAACCTCTTCACTCCTTTCATAGGAGAGATTTTTAAATACACAAAATCACCAATCTCAAACTCGAGATACTTTCTGCGTACATCTGCATACGATTTCTGTCAGCTCTGAGCTGTCTTAAGCCTTTTCCTGTTCAACTGAACTTTATCTAAGGTATCAAATACCAAGTCAGGCCCTACCACTGTGGCCTCACCCACTTAAAACCAACCAATATGAGATCTACACCTCCTCCCATAAAGCGCCTCTAACTGAGCCATCTGAATGCTGGAATGATAGTTGTTGTTATATACGAATTCAATCAAAGTCAAGTGGTCATCCCAACTACCTTTAAAGTCTATCGCACATGCTCACAGCATATCTTCTAAAGTCTGAATGGTCCTTCCTGCTTGACCATCTATCTGAGGATGAAAGGTTGTACTGAGGTAAACTCGTTTACCAAGAACCTTTTGGAATGCCTTCCAGAAATGAGAGGTGAACTGGGTACCTCTATCTAAGATAATGGACAATGGAACATCATTCAATCTGACCAACTCCCTGATATAGATTTTGACGTAATCCTTGGCTGAATAAGAGGTATGGACTAGTAGAAAATTAGCTAATTTGGTCATCCTATCTACAATGACCCAAACTGAATCATGTTGACGACGGGTACGAGGAAAACCCATCACAAAGTCCATGTTCACTCCTTCCTATTTCTAGGTGGGAATGTTGAACTCCTACATGGACCCACTAGGATTCTGATGCTCAATCTTAACCTGCTGACATATTGAGTACTTAGCCACAAACTCTGCAATGTCTCTTTTCATCCTACTTTACTAATAGATCTCCCATAAATCACAGTACATCTTAGTGGCCCCTAGATGAATAAGGTAGCGCGCACCATGCACCTCTACAAGAATTCGCTGCCTCAAGCCATCTACACCTAGCATACATAGCCGACCTTGGCAGCGCAACACACTATCTCCATCTTAGGAGAAAACCTTTATCTTCTGATCTCTGACTAATTCCTTCAACTTGATTAGACTGGGATCCCTATCCTGCTTTTCCTTCACCTCAGAAACTAGGGATGATTCTGAACTACTCTACACCCATACACTACCTTCTGACGAATCGACTAAGAAAATACCTAGTTGAGCAAGCTGATGAACTTCCTGAACCAACTTCTTCTTACCATCCTCCACATGAGCAACACTACCCATAGACATCCTACTGAGAGCATCAGCCACTACATTGTCTTTACTTGGATGATACAAGATACTCATATCGAAGTCTTTTAATAACTCTAACCACCTTCTCTAATGGAGGTTTGAATCTTTCGGAGAGAATATATACTGTAAGCTCTTGTGGTCAGTGAACATATCAACGTGCACCCCATACAAACAGTGCCTCCAAATATTTAAGGTGAACACTACTGCTGTTAACTCAAGATCATGAGTAGGATAGTTCATTTTATGGGGCTTAAGATGTCGAGAGGCATAGGTTATGACCTTACCTCTATGCATCAAAACACATCTCAAGACAACTCTGGAAGCATCACAATACACAAAAAGTTATCTGAACCATCTGGCAGGGTCAAAACTAGAGTTGTAGTGAGTCGAGTCTTCAACTCCTAAAAACTGTTTTTACAAGAATCTGACCACTGGAATTTAACTTTCTTATGAGTCAATCTAGACATAGAGGATGAAATAGATGAAAATCCCTCAATGAAACGTAGGTAATAGCCAGCCAAGCCTAAGAAACTCCTGATATCTGATGGAAAGATGGGTCTAGAATAGTTTCTCACTGCTTTGGTCTTTTGGGGATCAACTCTAATGCCATCATCGGAAATAATATCGCTAAGTAAGGCTACCGACCTTAGCCAAAATTCACACTTGCTGAATTTGGCAAATAGCCGATGGTTTCTAAGAGTCTGCAATACTATTCTGAGATAGTCTGCATGATCATATTCACTGCGGGTGTAGACAAAAATGTCATTTATGAAGACTATGACGAACATGTCCAAGTACTATTTGAACACATCGTCAATTCTATGAAGGCTACAGGGGCATTGGTAAGACCAAAGGACATGACTAAGAATTTGAAGTGACTATACCGAATTTTGAAGGCTGTTTTCAGGATGTCACATTCTCTGAATCTAAGTTGATGATAGCCCAATCTGAGGTCTATCTTGGAAAAATAACTGGAATCCTGAAGTTGGTCAAACAAATCATCGATTCTGGGAAGTGGATACTTGTTCTTGACCGTGACTTTATTTAACTGATGGTAATCAATACACATTCTGAGAGAACAATCTTTCTTATGCACGAATAAAATTGGGGCACCCTACGGGGACACATTGGGTCTAATGAATCCCTTATCTAGGAGGTCCTTCAACTTTTCTTTTAATTCTCTGAGTTCTGTAGGTGTCATTCTGTATGGCGGGATAAATATGGGCTGAGTATTTGGAAGAAGTTTTATTCAAAGACAATTTCCCTTTCGAGAGAAACTCCGAGGAGATCTTCGGGAAACACATTTGGGAATTCACATGCTACTGACATTGATTCAAGATGAGGGGGTTCTGAACTAGAGTCCTGGACTCGAATGAGATGGTAGACACATCCCTTAGATATCAGTTTTCTTTTCCTTAGGTAAGAAAAAAACTGACCCCTAAGTGCTGAAATACCACCTCTCCACTCAAGGATGGGTCTATTCAAAAATTGAAACTAGACAATTTTTTTTTGTAGTTGACTAAGGCATAGTAGGAATGAAGCCAATCTATGTTGAGAATGACATTAAAATCAGTCATCTCTAATTCGACCAAGTCTGCTGAAGTGACTTTTTAAGATACCATAACCGAATAGTTCTTGTATTTCCATCGGGCTATGATAGATTTACCCACTATGGTAGAAACTGAGAAAGGCTCTACTAGGATTTTGGGACTGACTCTGAAGTCAATAGTTATATAAGGAGTAACAAAGGACAAAGAAGCTCCTGGGTCTAGTAAAGCATAAAAATGTAAATGATAAACTTATAATGTACTAGTGATCACATCAGGAGAACTCTCCTGATCCTGTTGGGACTAAAGTGCGTAGAGTCTGTTTGGGCACTACCCACTGGTGGCACTGGATGCGGCACCCTACTGATTTGGGTAATCAGACTGAGCTGGGGGATGGTTATGCTGACTCTAAGAACCCACCTGAGCACATTGTCTAACCCTGTGGCCTGGCTTTTCATATCCAAAACACACATCACTGTCAGCTCTACAGATACCCTGGTGGTTTTTGCCATACTTTTGACA
Source organism: Capsicum baccatum var. pendulum (assembly GCA_030864225.1). NCBI lineage: Eukaryota > Viridiplantae > Streptophyta > Magnoliopsida > Solanales > Solanaceae > Capsicum > Capsicum baccatum. The sequence goes on along the minus strand of CM061552.1, from coordinate 239,439,377 downwards.
AAGGGGATCGGTTCGGGCACTGCTAACACTACCCTAGGGTTTAGGGTTTGATGCCCTCTCTCTTTTGCCATCTCTGAATTTAAGAACAGAAGCACTAGCTGAGGACGGAGCTAGAACTGAGGATTTCAGGCAAAACTAAGAACGATTCCCACCTTCTGACTTAGGCTGAGTGAAGTTAAAACTACCTGTTGTCGCTCTCTTATTCTCCCTCTTCTTTTCTTTATTCTTAGCCTCCTCTATCTACTGAGCATGGACCATAAGCTTGGATATGTCCATCTCTTTAATCAAAATTTCGATCCTACACTCCTTGACCACACTATTAGATACCCCAGACATAAATTTTCTCATCTTAGATCTGCTATCTGCTACCATATGAGGAGCGTATTTGGCTAATTGAGTAAACTTAAGAGAATACTCTTGTACCATCATGTTGCCCTACTTCAGATTTATAAACTCCAAAACCTTCATTTCCCTCAACTCTAGCGGGAAGAACCTATTCAGAAAAGCAATAGCAAACTCCTACTATTCTATGGGCCCTGCATCTACGTTCCTTTCTGCTTTCCACTATTTAAACCATGAGTGTGCCATATCCTGTAATTGATATACGACCAACTCAGTGTTCTCAACAGTCGTTACTCCCATAATGTTTGTAACATTCTGCACCTGATCAAGAAACTCCTGAGAGTCCTCATCTGATAAAAACCCAATAAAAGATATAGGGTTCATTCGGGTGAAATCCCAAATTCTGGCAGTAGCAGTATTGGACACTGGGTTGGCCAGAACAACATCTAGATGTTCATTTTGGGCTGCCACAGAATGGGCTAGGGTGGTGAATGTTGCTCTGAACTCAATATGGAAGACGTGTTCATCCAAAGGATCTTGTTGGATGGGCTGGGGTTCTGGCTGGTCTCCTGTTCCTCTCCCCTTAGTCCTCTTTGGAGGCATAGTCTGTAAATAGAAGAGAAATTTGGATTAGACAGGGAGTTTAACTAGAGCTCATGTTTACTCGCACAACATGAATACTGAAAGAAGGGAAACTTTTCCTAAAATACCTCACAGCCTTCTGTCCATAAGTGTGGCACGCTACACACCCATGCATAATATTTTACTAGATATGGCTTTCAAACTTCCTAGAACTATGTTGAACGTTAGGCTCTGAAATACCGCGTATTTCCTAGCCTAGATTAACCCTCAGTACATGGGTTATCATAGATAAAAATTTTGGAATACTCAGTAATTTTCTAATTTGAGCCTGCCATTGCATAGAAAATTCAATTAGCTTTCCAATGATATAAAATTTGCCTAAATCCGACAATCGGGTAACAAGTTATGGTGATTTTAAGTTTCAGTCATTAAACATCGTCATTCAGGCCAGTAGTGCATCACAGAGTGTCTTAAAATAGCAATTTTCAATTTCCAGTGTTTCTCTATGATATTGGTGCATCGCGCCATAGACCCAGTTCACAATTATCAATTTTCAGTGTACCAACGCGATTCCACCGCATCGCGGTGCACTTTCAGTTCATAAACAAAGTGGCAACGCGATACCATCAGTCATGCCACCATGTATTTTCCCAATCATCATTTTCCAGTGGCCCAATGAAATAGCGGTGCATCGCACCAGGGGTCCAGATCGGGAAAATTTCTCAAAAATTAAAGTTGCACCCAAGGTTAAAATAGTCTTTTCCCATGATTTTATTCCGCCCAGATATGGGATTTAAGCTCTAAAAATGTGTAAAACCCTTCATTATTCACTTTTCCCCAAAACCAAAAGATAATTCTCTCTCAATTAAACAAACCCTAGCTCTCAAGAATCAAGGTCAATCCCAAGAATTTCTCCAAGAACTCATCAAATTAAGGTATGTTAGAATCCATGGATCCTTACCTTCCATGGAGCCCAAAAATCCTTTTTCAAAATACAAGATTTATGATTTATGATTTCCATGTTTGAATTAGATTGAATTCATGGTCATGATGTTGTTTGAATTTTAATCCATGATTTAGATTACAAGTTCCAAGAATTGATTCTAGTATGTGTTGAATTACATGATATTCATGATAAACCCTTAAATTTGAAAGTTGATTGTTGTAACCATGTTAACCCTAAGTGTTTATGATTTAATGAACCAAGTATGCTTCCCATGTGTTTGATAAATTATCCATGACAATGAAATAATGTCATTATAGCATGCTAACATGTAATCCCCATTCATATACAAGTTAATGCATTACAAGTGTTTGATGGAATGTCTCTATGGATGAATTATGACCAAGTAAACATTGTTATGTTGTTCAAAATTATGCTTTTCTTTACTTTTCATGCTATCGAGCCCTGGGGTATTTAATACCCGACAACTTAGCTATTTATTTAGAGCCAGTGTCAGTTACAGAATAGTATCAGTCATTTCACGATCAGTAGTACTCTCAGTCCGTTACATAACTGAGTAGAATTCAATTAGTTACAGAACTTAGGAATACTCAGTAATCTCAGTGCATTCATTCCAGTTTACCCCAGTATAACAGTTCAGTGTCTTTTAGTTGGGAGTAGGATTCAGCACCGAGTGAACCCAAAGATGGGGGCTCACCTGCTAGAAGAGGGTGTGATCCTTAGAAGCAATCCTTGTATTCCATAACTACATAGTCAACATAGATTGAGACATCAAACCTGCCAGTTGAGGGTTGATGAGGTGCTCTACCTGCCAGTAGAGGGTACCACCGTTCTAATTTAGGGAACCTACCAGTAGAGGCTTACTCTTTAGCTTGTCTTTACCCATGGCACGGTACTGACACCCTTCCAATTGGGGTTACATATTGGACCCCAGCTCAGTTATCTTATCTTATTTGGGGTATGTCGGTTAGATGATTATCTCCTCCAGTTTCAATTTTGGTCTCAGTCTTTAGAATAGAACTCAGTTCAGTTCTACAGAATTAGGACTGTTGCTACAATACTTAGTTAACAATAATTCAGATTACCAGTGATCCCAAATTATCAGTATACTTAGTTATCAGTTATTAGATTTAGTTCCAGTATACTCAGTCATAGTATGCACAATATATTCAGTAGTTATAGATCCTTCATGTATTCTAATCCAGCTCTTGCACATCATTCAGTTAGTTATTGATCATACATATGAACCCATGTATTCAGCCTTACCTTATTAGCATACTAGTACATTCCCACGTACTGACCGTATACCAGTTTCTTGTGCTATGATGTATCATATCTTAGATTCGGAAACTCAAGTTCCTAACTGCGCTTAGTTAGATTCAGTCAGCAATAGCAGATTTAGCAGTGAGTCCTCAGCTATCGAGGTGATGCTTTCATTTTAGTACTCTAGCTTAGCAGTATTTTAGTAGATGGAGTTAGTTGGGGGATTTTTCCATAAACTCCACTTTTAGACAGTATTTAGCTTTATAGATGTTATATCTTATACATATTTTAGATGTTTTGAACCTTGTTTCATTTTAGCCCATTACTCCGCATTTACTTCAGTATTATTGTTCAGTGCTCACTGTAAATATTATTCATGGGTTAGCTTGTGGTCCTTCGGGGTCGTAAGCATCGTGTGACGACTAAGGGGTAGTCCTGAGTTGTTACAAACATGGTATCAGAGCCTAAGGTTCAATAGAGTCCTAAGGAGTCTGAAAAGCTACATTTGCATAAAGTCTTATGCATGAATGTGTAGCGCACCACACATATGAACAGGAGGCTATGAGATATTTTAGGAAAAGTTTCCCTTCTTTTAGTATTCATATCGTACGAATAAGAATGAGCTCATGCTAATATCTAAATCTAATTTGTTTCTTCCTTTCATTTACAGAATATGCCTCCTAAAAGGACTATCAAAAGAAGAATCGGAAACCAGTCAGCCCCTCAGCCCATTCAGGCAGATCCCCTGTACGAACATGTCTCTTACACAAAATTTAGAGCTACATTCACTACTCTAGCCAATTCAATCACAGCTTAGAATGAATGGCCAGCTGTTGTTCCAGCCAACCCAGTGGCCAATACTGCTGCAGCCAGAATTTGAGACTTCACCCAAATAAATCCTCCTTTCTTTTCGAGATCTAAGTCAGAAGAGGATCCATAGGAGTTTCTCGATCAGGTTCAAAAAGCCATAAGTATCATGGGAGTGACTTCCAGTGAGAGTGCTGAATTAGCCACCTATCAACTACAAGATGTACCTCATACATGGTTTAAGCAATAGAAAGTAGATAGGGGTATAAATACAGAACCCATAGAGTTAGAAGAGTTTGTTACTGCCTTTCTATACAGATTCTTTCCCTTAGAGCTGAGAGAAGCCAAAGTGTTAGATTTCATCAATCTCAAACAAGGTAGTTTGAGCGTAAAAGAGTATTCCATCAAATTTACTCAATTATCCAGGTATGCTCCCCATGTAGTGGCACACAATAGGTCCAAAATGAGCAATTTCATATTTGGGGTGTCTGATAGTGTGGTTAAGGAGTGCAAAATAGCAATGTTGATTAAAGAGATGGACATATCTAAGCTTATGGTCCATGCGCAACAGATTGTCGAGCAGAAGTTAAAAGAGAAGAAGAGAGAGAATAAGAGGGCTAGAATAGGTGGCTTTAATTTCAGTCAGCCTAAGTCAAAAGACGGTAACCGTTTCCACTCTCGTCCAAAGTTCTCAGTCCCAACTTCATCCTCTACCAGTGTACCGATGACCTAGGATAGCATAAGCAATCGTCGTACTAATCCTTTTTGCAGAGATTATGGTAAAAATTATAAGGGTGTGTGCAAATCTGGTAGTGCTATTTGTTTTGGGAGTGGCAAGCCAGGTCACAGAGTCAGAGGTTGTCTACAGTTAGGTTCTTAAGGACAGTATAGTCATTCTTCATCGTAGTCAAGTCACCCGAATCAATAAGGTAATGTTTCCAGTGTCACCAGTGGGCAGCGCAAAATAGGTTTTACACACTTCAGTCCAGACAAGATAAGGAAAGTTCTCCTGATGTGGTCACTGGTATGTTACAGATCTCCCATTTACATATTTATGCCTCAGTTTCAGATCCCAGTGATTCATTCATGATTTAGTTCGTAGGTGCCCCGTGTATCGTCTCATGTTTTTCCTTAGTATCTCAGCCAAGTCCGCATTCTCGAGGGACATAGTGTCCCAAGGGGAAGATGCACTAGAATCCTATAGCTATCACGATCTAAACCTTCCATTTTCTCTTTACGTAGCAAATCCAATTAAAGTAATGGGTCCTTATAGTTTACCTTCAAGTCCCAATATCAGTCGTATGACCATCCCCCTGTCATGACACATATCTGAGGAATCAATTCAGTTCATGTATCATGATTTAGAATTAGTCATGTCCTCATGTTCCCATTCATGCATATTCAGTCACGTATTCATTAATCTGTTCAGACATGTACTCATGCATCAGACATGCATGTTTAGAATGTAAGCTCAGTCTATCAGACCAGTCACATAATCATACTTCTGTTGTGGATGTCTAGTTCAGTATGTAAACTCAATCTGTTCGAACTCTCTCATCTTAACTAGCCACATTCGAGGATGAATATTCCCATGGAGGAGATATTGTAATACCCCGTATTTCTATAGCCTAGATTAACCATCAGTACATGGGTTATCCTAGATAAAATTTTTGGAATACTCAGTAATTTTAGATTTGATCCTGCGATTGCATAGGAAATTCAATTTGCTTTCCAATGATATAAAATTCACCTAAATTCGACTACCGGTAAGAAGTTATGGTGATTTTAAGTTTCAGTCATTAAACATCATCATTTAGGTGAGTAGCGCATCGCGGAGTGTGTTAAAATAGAAATTGTTAATTTCCAGTGTTGCTCCACGATATTGGCGCATCGCACTATTAACCTAGTTCACAATTGTCAATTTCTAGTGTACCAACGCAATTCTACAGCGTTGCGATGAACTTTTAGTTCACAAACAAAGTGGCAACACGATACCACTGCATCGCGCCACCATGTAATTTCCCAATCATCATTTTCCAGTGGCCCAGCATGATAGCAGAGTGTCACGCCAGGGGTCCATATCGGGAAAATTTCTCAAAAAATTAAAGTTGCATCCAGGGTTAAAATAGTCTTTTCACAAAATTTTATTCCACCCAGATGAGGGATTTAAGCTCTAAAATGTGTAAAACCCTTCATTATTCACTTTTTTCCAAAATCAAAAGATAATTCTCTCTCAAGAAAATAAACCCTAGCTCCCAATAATCAAGGTTAATCCCAAGAATTTCTCCAAGAGCTAATCAAATTAAGGTATGTTAGATGTTCATCCAAGGATCCTTACCTTCCATGGAGCCCAAGAAACCTTTTTCAAAATATAAGATTAATGATTTATGATTTCCATGTTTGAATTTGATTGAATTCATGTTCATGATGTTATTTGTGTTTTAATCCATGATTTCGATTACAAGTTCCAAGAATTGATTCTAGTATGTGTTGAATTACATGATATTCATGATAAACCCTTCAATTTGCAATTTGATTATTATAACCATGTTAACCCTAAGTGTTTATTATTTAATGAACCAAGTGTGCTTCCCATGTGTTTGATAAATTGTCTATGAGAATGAAATAATGCCATTATAGCATGCTAACACGTAATCCCCATTCATGTACAAGTTTACAAGTGTTTGATGAAATATCTCTATGAATGAATTATGAATAAGTGAACATTGTTATATTATTCAAGATTATGCTTTTCTTTACTTTTTATTCTATTAAGTTCTGGGGGCATTTAATACCCGACAACTTAGTTATTTATTTAGAGCTAGTGTCAGTTATAGAATAGTATCAGTCATGTCACGATCAGTAGTACTCTTAGTTCATTACATAACTCAGTAAAATTCAGTAAGTTATAGAATTTAGGAAAACTCAGTAATCTCAGTGAATTCAGTCTAGTATAGCCTAGTATAATAGCTCAGTGTCTTTCAGTTAGGAGTAGGATTCAGCACCGAGTGAATCTAAGGATGGGGGCTCACCTGCTAGCAAAGGGTGTGACCCATAGAAGTAATCCTTGCATTCCAGAGCTACGTAGCCAGTGTAGGTTGAGACGTCAGACCTACCAGTTGAGGGTTGATGATGTACTCTACCTGCCAGTAGAAGGTACCACCATTCTTGTTTAGGGAACCTACCAGTAGAGGGTTACTCTTCAGTTTGTCTTTACCCATGGCGCGATACTGACACCCTTCCAATTGGGGCTATATATTGCACCCCATCTCAATTATCTTCTCTTATTTGGGGCATGTCAATTAGATGATTACCTCCCACAGTTTTAGTTTTGGTCTTAGTCTTTAAAATAGAACTCAGTTCTGTTCTACAAAATCAGGACTGTCAGATATAATCACTCAGTTAATAGTAATTTAGATTATCAGTGATCCCAAATTATCAGTATACTCAATTATCAGTTATCAGTTATCATATTCAGTTCTAGTATGCTCAATCACAGTATGCATAGTATGTTCAATAGTTACAGATCCTCCATGTATACTAATCCAACTCTTACATATCATTCAGTTTATTATTGATCATGCATATGAACCCATGCATTCAACCTTACCTTATTTAGCATATCAATACATTCCCACGTACTGACCGTATACCTGTTGCTTATGCTATGATATTTCATATGATAGGTTCGTACGCTCAGGTTCCTCACCACACTTAGCTAAATTTAGTCAGCAGTAGCAAATTTAGTAGTAAGTACTCATCTATTGAGGATATGCTTATATTTCAGTACTCTACCTTAGCAGTATTTTAGTAGATGAAGTTAGTTAGGGGATTATCCCATCAACTTGATTTTTGGATAGTATTCAGTTTTACAGATGTTATATCTTCTCAGTATTTTATATGTTTTGAACCTTATGGAATTTTAGTCCATTATTCTATATTTAATTTAGTATTATTGTTCAGTGCTCACAGTAGATATTATTCATGTGTTAGCTTATGGTCCTTCGGGGTCGTAAGCACCGTGTGATGACTAGGGGGTAGTCCCGGGTCGTTACAAACTTAGTATTAGAGCCTAAGGTTCAATAGAGTCCTAGGGATTCTAAAAAGCCGCATCGCATAGAGTCTTGTACATGGATGTATAGCGCGCCACACTTATGGACAGGAGGCTACGAGATGTTTTAGGAAAAGTTTCCCTTATTTCAGTATTCATGTCGTACGAATGAGCATGAGCTCTAGTTAATCTCTCAGTCTAATTTGCTTTTTCCTTTCATTTATAGAACATGCCTCTACAAAGGACTAACGAATGAAGAACCAGAAACTAGTCAGCCCCTCATCCCATTCAGGTAGATCCCCTGTACGAACATGTCTCTCACATAAAATTTAGAGGTGCATTCACTACTCTAGCCAATTCAGTCGTAGCTCAAATTGATCGGCCTGCTGCTATTTTGGCCAACCCAGTGGCCAATACTGTTGCAACTAAAATTCAGGACTTCACCCGAATAAATCCTCTTTTCTTTAATAGATCTAAGTCAGAAGAGAATCCACTGGAGTTCCTCGATCCGGTTCAGAAAGCCACAAGTATCATGGGAGTGACTTCCAGTGAGAGTGCTGAGTTAGCCATCTATCAACTACAAGATGTATCCCATACGTGGTTTAAGCAGTGGAAAGTAGATAGGGGCATAGATGTAGAACCCATAGAGTGGAAAGAGTTTTTCACTGCCTTCCTAGATAGATTCTTTTCCTTAGAGTTGAGAGAAGCCAAAGTGTTTGAGTTCATCGTTGTATGAGCGTAAAAGAGTATTCCCTCAAGTTTACTCAGTTAGCCAGTTATGATCCCCATGTAGTGGTAGACAATAGGTCCAGAATGAGCAAGTTCATTTCTGGGGTGTCAGATAGTATGGTTAAGGAGTGCAAAACAATAATGTTGATTAAAGAGATGGACATATCTAGGTTGATGGTCCATGCTCAATAGATTGAGGAGCAGAACCTTAAGGAGAAGGAGAGAGAGAATAAGAGGGCTAGAACAAGTAGCTTTAATTTCAGTCAGCTTAAGTTAGAAGACGATAACCATTCCCAGTCTCATCCAAAGTTCTCAGTCCCAACTCTATCCTCAACCAGTGTATCGATGACCCAGGATAGCGTAAGCAATGGTCGTACTAATTATTTTATGGAGAGTGTGAAAAGAATCATAAGGGTATGTGCAGAGCTGGCAGTGATGTTTGTTTCGAGAGTGGCAAGCCCAGTACCATAGTAGGCAGCACCTAAACAGGTTTTATGCACTTTAGTCCAGACAAGATCAGGAAAGTTCTCCTGATGTGGTCACTGGTATGTTACAGATCTCCCATTTACATATTTATTCTTCAGTTTTAGATCTGAGATATTCAGTCAAGATTAAGTTCATAGGAGCCCCATGCATCGTCTCATATTTTTCCTTAGTATCTCAGCAAATCAGCATTCTCGAGGGACATAGTGTCCAAAGGGAGAGATGCACTATAATCCCTGATCTATCATGATCTAAACCTTCCATGTCTTTACCCATGGCACTGTACTGACACTTTTCCAATTAGGGTTACATATTAGACCCCAGCTCAGTTATCTTATCTTATTTGGGGCATGTCAGTTAGATGATTACCTCCCCCAGTTTTAGTTTCGATCTTAGTTTTCAGAATAAAACTCAGTTTATTTCTATAGAATTAGGACTGTCAGATACAGTTACTCAGTTAACAGTAATTCAGATTATCTATGATCCCAAATTATTAATATTCTCAGTTATCTGTTATCAGATTCAGCTCCATTATACTCTCAGACACAGTATGCACAGTATGTTCAGTAGTTACAGATCCTCCATGTATGCTAATCCAGCTCTTGCATAACATTCAGTTAGTTATTGATCAAGCATATTAACCTATGCATTAAGCCTTACCTTATTTAGCATACCAGTACATTCCCACGTACTGACCGTATACCTGTTTCTTGTGCTATAATGTTTCATATCATAGGTTCGGATGCTCAGGTTCCTTACCGTGCTTAGCCAAATTCAGTTAGCAGTAGCAGATTTATTAGTGAGTCCTCATCTTTCGATGATATGCTTTCATTTTAGTACTCCAGCTTAGCAGTATTTTAGTAAATGGAGTTAGTTGAGGGATTGTCCCATCAACTCCCCTTTCAGACATATTAAGTTAGAGGCTTTTCAGACTAGATTTTCTGAAAGTATTCAGTTTTAAAGATGTTATATTTTATCAGTATTTTAGATGTTTTGAACCTTATGGCATTTCAGCCCATTATTCAGTATTTACTTTAGTACTATTGTTTAGTGCTCACAGTAGATATCATTCATGGGTTAGATTATGGTCCTTTGGGGTCACAAGCACCGTGTGATGACTAGGGGGTAGTCTCTAGTTGTTACAGGCTCTGATACCAAGTTTTTAATGCCCTGAGTCTGCACCCCAAATGCTACACGGTGCTCATAATCTTGAAGGACCATAAGTTAACCCATGACTGGTACCTGCTGTAATAACTGAATAATAATATTAAAATATGCAGAAATTAGGTAGAAAACATGCCATAAGGTTGAATACTATAATAAAACTGAATACTGTATAACAAATACCAAATCTAATACATCTGTCTGAAAAAATTCTAGTCTGAAAAAGCCTCTAAACTATCTGAGATATGGAGTTGATGGGATAAGTCCCTAACTAACTCCGAACTACCGAAATAAGCTAAAATATTAAAATAATCATCATGTCCCCAAACTAAGAGGACTCACCACTAACTCTGTCAGCTGGATATCTCAACTGCTAAGTATAATCGAGAGGCCGCGTGTCTGAACCTATGATATAAAACATCATAGCAGAAAAGAAAGATATCCGTCAGTACTTTGAATGTACTGGTATGCAAAGTGAGGTAGGCTAAAATGCATGGGTTTATATGCATGAACAACACTAACTTAATGACATGAATATAACTGAATAAGAGTACATGCTTGAATACGTAAACTGTAACAGAGATCGTGATAACACTAGATACTGAGTTTTGAGTTACTGATTTACTGATATCTGAGTTTACTGATACTGTGTAGCTTATAACTGAGTGACTGTATCTGACAGTCTTGATCCTATGGAACTATACTGAGTTTTGTACTGAACTGGGTGACTGTATCTGACAGTCCTAAATCTGAAGAACTGAACTGAGTTCTATTCTGAGACTGGAACTAAAACTGAGACTATGGGAGGTAATTATCTAATCGATATGCCCCTTTCTGAATAGATTGGGGTCCAACCTATAACCCCAATTAGAAAGGTATCAGTACCGTGCCATGGGTAAAGACAAGTATAAGTTAACCCTCTCTGACAGGAAGCTCTTTCATCAATCCTCGCTGGCAGGAAAACTCGCATGAGATGTATCAACCCTAATCTAGCAGGAGGATATCTCAACTTATATTGGCTACGTAGTTTTGTAACGTAGGGATTGCTACTAAGGGTCAAACCCTCTGCTGGCAGGAATGCCCCTATCCCTGGGTTAACTCGATGCTGAATCCTACTCTCAACTTAATAGACGCTGAACTGATTTCTAGTTCATACTAGGCTTGACTGAATTATTACTGATTATACTATCTAACTAAACTGAACTGACTTTACTGAGTTCCATTGACTGGAGAAATACTACTAAACTCTATTAACTTGCTGAATTTACTAAGGTCTGAACTGAATACTGAAGTGGACTGGACTGTTACTGAGTCTACTAAGTTTTTCCAGAGTTTTTTAACTAACTGAGAGTACTACTGATTGTGACATAACTGATACTATCCTGAGACTGACCATGGCTCTAGGTAATCAACTAAATTTTCGGGTATTAAATACCCTCAGAACTTGATAGCATAAATTATAAGACATGACACAATCTTGAAACATGATAAATAACTTTTTGATCATCATTCATTCATTGGCATATTCTAGCAACTACTTGCATGCCATGAACTTGAATACATGCTAACATGATATAATTCCATTATTTAAAGCTCATGAATAACTCATCAAACACTTGCAAGGCATTGTATATGCATATAGTACTAATCAACACATGAGCATCACAATTTTAAGGCTTTAACATGAATTCATATGATACTATATACATAATAGTTGTTTTTACATAAATCTTGCACTTAATCATGGAATAGAAATCCAATCAATATTATAATCATGAATACACTTGAATCCAAATCATGGAAAGCATGAAATCAAGATACTTGAAGTTTAAAAGAGTTTCTTGGACTCCAAGGGTGGAAGGAACCCTTGGATGAACACTTGACATACCTTGGTTGCTAATTCTTGAAGAAAAATGGTGAAACCTTAAGCCTTGGCTTTGAAATTAAATCACCTAGGGTTCTTGTTCTTGAGAAATTTGAGAGAAAGTGAGTGTATTTTGCTTAATGAGGGTTGAATCTCATGTTTTAAGGATTAATAAGGGTGGTAAAAAAACCCTAATACCCCTAAGGACATGGCTTTTTAATTGCTAAAAACCAGACTATCGACGCGCAAGACGACGCGCCATATCGTTGGCATCGACATGATAGCCAATGCACCGTGTTGAGTCCACATCGGTTCACTAGAAATTGCCACTGGGAGCCAAGGAAAAATATTGATTGACGCGATGGATGACGTTTTGTGTCGAGATCGCATTGATACACTATTTTGGGTTCCCAAACATGTGTCAAACGAGGTCCAAAAAATCTGAAACTCATCCGGGAATACCTACTTACATTCCTGATCATGATTCAACCTAAATATTGATACTCTAAGGTTATAAGAGTCGTGAAATAGATTTTCCAACTTTTGAAGGCCAAAATAATACTAAGTCTGAATACTTAGCTAGAATTTTCTAAGTCTGGGACCCCTTAGCAAGCTTAAAAGACTATATTGAGGTTAGGATTTTACGGGGCCTTACAATAAATTAGAAGATCATGAGTAAGAACTACATGTCATTGAAGACATAAATAAGTGCAAGAAGTAAAGAGTATGTCATCTGTTCTGACCTTTTACTCTTTCTATGCTTAGACAAAATAGTTTGGTCCTTTTACCCTTTTTTATTAGTGTCACCAGTAGATGTGTTTTGACAAAGAATTTTCTTTTTCAGGGTTATTTAACTTTTGTTTGAAATATAAAATCCATAATTTTCTGGTTTATCGAAACACTAAATTTCTTCATCATTTAGCTATGTAATGGATTGGTAGTTTGCATCTATATTATCGTATTTCTTTTCATGGTTACTACTATTATTGGTCTATTCTTTTCTGCATACAATGTGTATTTGAGTGTGAAAATAGATGATATAGTAATATTGGTTAGTCTTCCCTTATATTTCTATCTTCTCATTGTTACCATAAGAGGATCATCAAAAATTTCTACAACTAGCCAACTGTTGCAGCTGCTGGAAACTCTAGGCTAGAAATGGATGAGTTGATTCTAATGGATCCTACTGTGAGTGGATATAACACAACTTCTTAATGATCTATATTTGGGAGCTAATGAACAAAATACTAACGAAGATGGGGGTGGTAATGAACAGATTCCTTATGAACAAGATTTAGGGGCGACTGAGTAAAATGTTGATCAAGATGGAGAAGCTAATGAACACATTCCTAATAAACAAGAAGGAGGCGCTAATGAACAAGATGGAGGTTCTAATGAACAAGATTGAGGCCTTAATGAACAAGTTCCTAATCAAGATGTAGATATCGCTGAGGAATTGGGGAATATTCATCTAAATTAGAATATTTGAACTATCTATTGATGAAAATGCATACATGGATAGCCTACTGATGCTGCAAAATGAGCTTATGATGATTGATAAAGAATACGCTTCCATTGATTACAGTCACTAGAACTCATGTATACAAGTATTAATTCATAACTATGTGAATTTTTTTGGCTTTGAGGATTATAATACATATCATTACTTCTTTTTTAGAAAACCAATAGACAATGAACTTTTATATGATTTAGCTCTGGCACTTCGGTTCTCTATATGCTGACATTGATCTGATGTCTTTGTAAAGACATAATACTTAGTTTCTTTGCAATAGTGTAGTTGTCTGTTATGTATGTCGGTCCAACTCTAATCCAAAGTTTCATTACTTTTGCTTTTAGGGATAGAACTATACCTTCAACCCGATTCAAATTCTGTGATCTTTTCATTATGACATCCTTATTTTTGATATATTCTATGCAATGTAAATTGATAAATTTAAAATAGTGGTAATTAAATATTTTATTTATTCTTATGAGAAGTGAATCCGCAGTCGATGCTCCACTCGCCAAAGGCATTTCACTCTCTAAAACTGTCCTATTTTAGTAATATATGTTGCCATAAAGTTTTCATAACTATGATATTATTGTAGGTTGCTTAAACACTGTAAAAATGTTTTTTCATATCTGGTTAGATTAACTAGACTTCTGCCAATACCATCTTCCACACAGGCAGTTTCCAATGTAATTGTGCAGCTGTTTTATTTGTCATGATTATTTCTTTATCAGTTGGACTTTCTTCTGTGAAGATAAAATTTTTCATCGAATCTTGCTGAATTCTTTCAATTATATTAATTGTTCTCCTCTTTTATTCACTCTATAAGAAAGAGAATGTCGGAGCTATGTTGCTTAAAAATATCAATTACAGAATCACTCATAAAATGGAAAGATAATAATCTGCTTTAACAAATTAGCTGGCATTCTGTAATATGATTTCAGGTGAATCAAATCAGGGAACTTCTTCAGGATAGCATAGCAAGATAGTGTCCATACATACTAACAGTCCTGATGTAAGCATCTGCTTTTGAATATTTTAATTTCATTTAATAGCCCTACCGTACACATTTGTTTCCTCCCTGGTGGTTGTTGTTTCTTTTTGGCGTCCATATTAGTGTTTAGTTCCATTGAAATTTGTAAGGTGACCTTGAAAATTTTTGGAATCAGGTTCTTATTTGGAATGTTGAGTCTCAGTCTAATCGTCAGGCTACCTTGGGAGTAAATAATTATTCTCTACCAAACTTGGTGGGTTTTATAAACAAAAGGTTCAGTTTGTCAACTTTGTATTCTTATAAGTAGTAATTGATAGTTCATATTTACTTGCAGGTATTGACTGGACATCAAGACAATGCTGAATTTGCACTTACAATGGGCCATTTTGAGCCTTTTATGCTCTCTGGAGATTGACTGACCCGTCATTAAATGTTATCTTCTTTTAAGGATTTTGTGATTAATTTTATTCCATTTATCAGCTCATTGTTAAGTGCACACTATAATGGATAATGCTTTGTTTTATAACTGGTAGCCAGTTGGTCATATTATAAGAATGAGAATGTTGGAGCTATGTTGCTTAAAAATATCAATTACAGAAGCACTCATAACATAGAAAGACAATAATCTACTTTAACAAATCAACTGGCATTCTATAATATGATTTCAGGTGAATCGAATCAGGGAACTGCCTCAGGATAGTAAGATAGTGGCACACACACTGACAGTCCTGATGTAAGCATACACTTTTGAATATTTTAATTTCATTTTGTAGCCCTATCGTACACATTTATTTCCTCTTTGGTGGTTGTTGTTTCTTTTTGGTAGCCAATATGAAGTTGGTGGAAAGTCTAAGCTACAAATAAATGAGTTGATTTTGATGGATCCTAGTGTGAGTGGATATGCCACTACTTCATTATTCTCTAAAGCTGTTTGGGTTTTGATGAATCCATTGCTTAGTACAAGATACCAATCCCCTTTAAAGTTAGATGAAGTGCCTTTTCTTCCACCGGATTTTCAAGCTGGAAGAATGTCAGAGTTTTTACAAAATAATTTTCCTAAGCCAGGTGAAAATATGAAGTATCCTGTATAAATGACATTAATCTAATATTTCAGGAGAGACATTGTAATAAATAGTTTCCTTGCAATAGTGCAGTTTTCTGATATATATATGTCGGTCCAACTCTAATCCAAAGTTGCATTTCTACTGCTTTTTCGGATAGAACAAAACATTGATCCCGATTAAAATTATGGCATTTTTTCTACTCTACGTCCTTATTTTTGATATATTCTATGCTATATAAAGTTACAAATCAAAAATAGCGATAAATTACAATTTTATTTTTTCTTATGACAAGTGAATCCGCAACGACTGCACTACCCGCCCAAGGTAAATTTCCATTGATGTGTCGACTAATTGTACTTCCAACTTTTTCGGCAAACAGGAAGCGTCTTCATTTCTCTGCAATATTTACAAAAGCCAGTCAATAGTGTGTTGCAGAAGATTTAGTACCTTGGAAGCTACCAACCACCTCAAGAACCCAGGATACATAAGAAGTTTTCTGTATGGCCTCTTCTATGCTAAGATACAATTCAAAGACAGGTATATATTCTAGCTTTTTTTGAATGTGTATGTTGTCTCATGTTTCTACAATAGGGTAACTCTTTTATCACCAGTGACGTGTCTGACTAATTGTACTCCCAAGCTTTACTGGAAACAGGAAGTCATCTTTATTTCTCTATAATATTTACAAGATCCAATCAACAGTGTTTTGCAGAAGATTTAGTACCTTCAAAGTTACCAACCACCTCAAGAACCAAGGATATATAAGAAATCTTCCGTATGACCTCTTCTATGCTTATATATTGAACATATTTCAAAGCTAGGAAATCACAAGTTTTTATAGTTGGTGGTAGCACCTCCTAGTTTGGGAAACTTGAGGTGATTACACCATGAGTTCATTTTGAATGCATCAAGGAAAACTGACCTTTGGCTATATGTACTCTTCTATCGGTGCTGTGATAAGTACTTTTACAATGGCAACTAAATCAAAGTTCTTCCGCTCCCAAAGTTGGGTCAGTCCTCAAGTTCTGTTACTTGTCTAGACCATAGTTCATATATAACTGATAGTTTCTCCTTTTGGTATCTTTCTAGAGACCTTGAGCTCGATTCAAATTATGACATTTTTTCAACACTACATCCTTATTTTTTATATAGTTTATGCCATGTAAACTTAAAAATTGAAAATAAAAGTAAATAAATATTTATTTTGTTCTTATAAAAAGTGAATCCATAGTAGTTGTACCATCCGCTCAGGGTAAATTCCGTTCCAACGTAATAGTTCCCAAAGCACAAGACAACAATAGTTAACTATATTGGTTGGTTTCTTGAATGCTCATCCCATGACACTTCAAGTTTATTGGGGGATGAGCTATGTCATCTCAAGAACCTAGGATACATGAGAAGTCTTCTATATGACCTCTTTTATGCTCAAATATTGAAGATCTTTCAAAGCGAGGAAATCATAAGTTATTGCATTTAGTGGTAGCACCTCCTAGTTTAGGGAACTCGAGGTGATTGCACCATGAGTTTGTTTTGAATGCATCAAGGAAAACTGACCTTTGGCTATATGTTCTATTCTGTCGATGCTACAATAAGTATTTTGACAATGGCAACTGAATCAAAGTTCTTGCCCTCCAAAAGTTGGGACTGTCCTCAAGTTCTGTTACTTTTTCAGGCCATAGTTCACATAAAACTAAGAGTTTCTTATTTTGTTTTCTTTTCTCTACTCCATTTTTGGACATAAACGTAACAAATGGTAGGTAGAACATTATTAGAAGTTTGTACTTTGGAGTTTGATTGGGTGGGTGTCAATCTTCAAGTTCAGTTGAACCTATTGACAACCTCTTTTTAATTTAAATTTGAGCCAAAGTAGTAACAATGTTCTTGGAACAAAAAATTATGAGAAGATGAAAAATCTATCATTTATTCATATAAATTTTCAAATATATCATAAAGAAGTATGTGAGAGAACTTAGTTGGTCCAATCAATAATAGTTGCTTTTGTGCCATTTTATTTCGCACAATATTCAGGGAAAAAGATTTTAAAGGTGATTGGATTGATAGAATGTATGATCGATAACAGAGAAAATAACAACATAGCCGATGTAGTCCCATGAAGTAATATAATTGATAATAGAGAGAACTGACCAAAAACTACAATAAATGAAACTAATACGAGAATTAACAAATAAGTAATTCGATTGCTCACATCAAATAGGCAAATGAGGAAAGTTGTAAGCAGAAAGAGGAAAAAAGCACATATCACTGTAAAAACAAACTGTAAATTTGTTTAATTAGGAATTTAACCTTTTCTCCATCAACTGAGGCTCAAGAAGTTGGATTAAATTTTGAATCGAACATGGTCAATAATGCCAAGATTACAGTCGAGTATTCCTCACAGCCGACAAGGTAATACGACTAACAAGAACAAAAACAAGCTTCATGTTGTGCTGCCTCCCCCTGCCTCAACATTATAAGTGCATAATGGTAGTAATCCCACTAAAGTTCATACTCAACAAGAGAAGTTGAATTCTTCTCTTGAGTTATTAACTATAATGCCCTGAGTCTGTACCCCAGACGCTACACTGTGCTTACGACCTTGAAGGACCATAAGCTAGCCTATGATTGATATCTGTTGTGAGCACTGAAACATGATACTGTAAGAAATGCAGAAAATAGGCTGAAATACCATAAGGTTCAGAATCTATAAATACTGCTAAATGTATCAACTAAAATAACAATCTGTAAAACTAAACACTATCTGAAAACTAGTCTAAAAAGCCTCTAACTGAAACTGTCTGAAAGTGGAGTTGCTGGGATAATCCCCCAACTAACTCCATCTACTGAAATACTGAGTCTACTGAAATAATGAAATAAAAGAATATCCTCGAATAATGAGGACTCACTACTAATCTACTACTGCTAGATGAATCTGAATCTATCTATGCATGGTCGGGAACCTGAGCGTCCAAACCTATGATATGAGACATCTTAGCGCAAAGAAAGAGTATGCATTAGTACGTGAAATGTACTATTATGCTAGATGAGGTAAGGCTGAATGCAAGGGTTCATATGTATGAATAATAACTGACTGTATGATATAGAGTAACTAAACATAAGAGTACATGGATAACTGATACTGCTGTAAATACTCAGTATGCACTAATGTGCATATAAATATATACTATGACTAAGCTTGTCTGAAGCTAAGTCCTAAATTCTGATACTGAGTAATTGATATCTGAAGTTACTGATAACTGATTTACTGATACTGGTTGACTAATCTGATAGTCCTGATTTTGTAGCACTAAACTAATTCTATTTTGAAGACTAAAACTGAGACTGTGGGAGGTAATCATCTAATCGACATGCCCCAAATACGATAACTGAGTTGGGGTCCAACCTATGATCCCAGTTGGAAGGGTGTCAGTACCGTCCCATGGGTAAAGACACTGAAGTGTTACCATCATCAGGTAGGTACTCTAATGAGAATGGTGGAACCCTCATCTGGAAGGCTAAAATACTTCATCAACCCTCAACTGGTACGTTTGATGTCTTAACCTACACTGCTATGTAGTTCTGGAATGCAAGGATTGTTTCTAAGGATCACACCATCTACTGGCAGGTGAGCCCCCATCCTTGGGTTCACTCGGTGCTAAATTTTACTCTTAACTGAAAGACACTGAACTGAGTATACTAAACTGGACTGGACTGAATACTGAATTTACTAAGTTTTCTTGAGTTCGATAACCAACTGAGTTCTATTGAGTTCTGTAACTGACTGAGAGTACTACTGATCATTACATGACTGAGATTCTGTAACTAACACTAGCTCTAGGTAAACATCTAAATTTTCAAGTATTAAATACCCCCAGGACTCGATAGCATAATAGAAAGACATAGCATAATCTGAAAATACATAACACTACACACTTGTCCATAATTCATTCACAAAGACATTTTATCAAACACTTGTAATGCATTAACTTGTACATGAATGGAAAATACATGCTATGATGTTATAATGGCACTATTTCATTCACATAGGCATTTTATCAAACACTGGAGGAGGCATAACTGAATCATTAAATCATAAACACTTAGGGTTGACATGGTTCCAACAATCAACTTGCAAATTGAAGGGTTTATCATAGAATTGATTCACTGATACTGGTTAACTGTATCTGACAGTCCTAATTTTATAGAACTGAACCAAATTCTATTTTGAAGACTGAAACTGAGACTGTGGGAGGTAATCATCTAATCAACATGCCCCAAATACGATAACTGAGTTGGGGTCCAACCTGTGATCCCAGTTGGAATGGTGTCAGTACCGTGCCATGGGTAAAAACACTGAAGAGCTACCCTCATCTGGTAGGTACTCTAATAAGAATGGTGGAACCCTCATCTTGCAGGTGAAAACACCTCATCAACCCTCAACTGGCAGGTTTAATGTCTCAACCTACGCTGGCTATATAGTTCTAGAACGCAAGGATTACTTTTAAGGATCACACCCTCTGCTGGTAGGTGAGCCCCCATCCTTGGGTTCACTCAGTGTTGAATCATACTCCCAACTGAAAGACACTAAACTGAGTATACTAAACTGGACTAGACTGAATACTAAGTTTACTGAGTTTTTCTGAGTTTTGTAACCGACTATGTTCTACTGAGTTCTATAATTGACTAAGAGTTTTACTGATCATGACATGACTGAGATTCTGTAACTGACACTGGCTCTAGGTAAACTGTTTAATTATCGGGTATTAAATACCCCTAGGACTCAATTGCATAAAAGAAAGGCATAGCATAATCTTGAAATACGTAACGCTGTATACTTGTCTATAATTCATTCATAAAGAGATTTTATCAAACACTTTATATGCATTAACTTGTACATAAATAGGGAATACATGCTATCATGTTATAATGGCACTATTTTATTCACATAGGCATTTTATCAAACACGGGGGGAGGCATAACTAAATCATTAAATCATAAAAACTTAGGGGTGACATGGTTTCAACAATCAACTTGCAAATTGAAGGGTTTATCATGAAGATCATGTAATTCAACACATACAATGATTAATCTCATAAAAGCATGTAAAGTAATCATAGACTAAAATGCAACAATAACATGAACATGAATTCAATTCAATTCAAGCATGGAAGTTCATAATTCAACAATCTTATATTTTGAAAATGGATTTGTGGACTCTATGTGTGAAAGGAACCCATAGATGAACACCTAACATACCTTAATTTGTGAGTTTCTTGAAGTTCTTGGTGAATCTCTTGAGATTGCTCTTGTTTTCTTGCAGCTAGGGTTTGTAGTTTTGAGAGAGAATGCTTTTAATTTGAGGATAAATTGAGTGAGTAATGACTTAAAATATTTTTAGGGATTAAATCTTGTATTTGGGCATGTTAAAATCATGGAAAAAACTGTTTTAGCCCCGGATGAAACTTTTAATTTCCGTTGAAATTTTCCGAAATAGGTATCTAGCGCGACACGGCGTTGTCGCGTTGTGTCTCTGGAAATTACCAACTAGGAAAATACATGGTGGTGCGATATGGTGGTATCACGTTTCCACTTTGGTTGGGACCTGAAAGTTCAGCGCAATGCGGTGGAATTGCGTTGGTACACTGGAAATGGACAATTGTAAAAATAAGTTGTGGCCCGATGCGCCGATATCACGGTACCTCACTAAAAACTGACAATTGTCATTTTGACATACTCCGTGATGCGCTACTGTCCTGAATGATGGTGTTTAACGACTGAAACTTAAAATAGCCATAACTTCTTACCCGGTTATTAGATTTAGGCAAATTTTATATCGTTGGAAAGCTAATTCAATTTCCTACGCAATGGTAGGCTCTAAACGTAAAAATACTGAGCGTGTCAAAAATTTCATAGTGAATAACTCATGAACTTAGAGTTAAGTTAAGATTGAGAAATATGGGGTATTACATTAACCAATGGAAACATCAGCACCCTCACAAGATGCAAAGAAATCAGCAGTCCAATATATATACAAATAAGTTTCAGGGTGGGGATGCCGTTGTTTGGGCACTTGTACAATCTCAAAAAAAATTGAAGACGCTGGTAAAGCAAATTAGAAAAATTGATCTAATTTAATTGGTCCTTATAATACGATGATAAATGGAAAGAAATGTCAACGCACAACAAATATTTTAACCCCCTTTAGAACTGAGCCTTTTAGCTCCATACTAATTAAATAGAAAACCTGCAAACGTAAACAAAGGAGCAAAAAGTATATCACCTAGAAAACCCCATAGCTTCATCTCTACCTTTTTTGACTTCATCAGACCAGCCACGACAGAGTAATAACTAAAGTAATGCCAGATACAGGACACAGTTAAACACATGACTAAAAGCTAACTGAAATTGAAGTATGGTCACTTATTTCCAAAAAGGTATAATTATATATGCAGAATTCCCAAGAAATAAATATGTTATTACACTTCCAACTTTAGTTATAACACTTAGGACCTACTCAAGCAACTTGAAACTAACGATACAGAAGTGCCTTTTTCAAGTTTTAATATCAGCAGTTAACTGAATGACGAACAATACAGTCACAGTGTCAAGATAAATAAGGTCTTCTTGATGCTAAAGAACAAAAGATTAAAAAGTAGCTCTAAGCCCTAAAAAGTAGCTCCAAGCCTATCTAGAAAGGTAGATGTATGACACGAATCAAATGTATGGAAAAGGTTCCAATTATATGTGTTCTTCATTTACTTTTTCCCTTTCTCCTAAAAGAGGAATGTGCAATGTAGGGGGTTTAGAATCATTATAAAGCATAGATTTAGCTGGAACCTCTTTTTTTTAAAAAAAAAAAAAAAGATCGACCTAACAGGAATCATGTAGACCTCAACAAAGGAACATCCATTCATTTGCACCATATGAGATCAAATAATTTAACTCGATAAGATAGGATAATCTAATACATACCTATATAGTGCTATGTAATATAGGCTGGTGATAGGATTGAGAGTTTGTCCCTTCTTCTGACGCAAAACTTGATTTAAGAGCCGCCTAAGCGCTTTAGCAAATATTCTAGTAACCTGATAAACTGTACCAACTATGTTGAAGTGAATTTCTCCATAGGAGGATACTACAACATCGACGCTAACCAACAACATATTCAAGAATAAATCGCATCTTAACTTGTCAATTCCACAAATAACAGCCATGAGAAAGGTGGCAACTGGCACTGTAATTTCAAAACAAAGCTATATACATTCAGTACATTTGCAAATAAAGGATACAGAACTAGAAAAGTGTTACCCAGGCATACTTAAAGCTTTGAGCATTTGTACAAAGGCTACAGAAATGTACAGATAAACCGTGTTTCCAAACCTAAAATCCTACTTATGTACAACTACACGAACCCTTAGAGTTCTTCATACATTCATTTGATCATTTTGCTTCACTTAATTCTAAATTCAATATTGAAACAAATTAGTAACGGAGTTTCTTATTAAAAAACTGGACAAATCCCAGATTTTCCTCCTAATTTTATTCAGTTATACTTTTTTCGAAAAACAATAACAGTTCATTCCTATTAAATGTTTAGTCAAATTCCATATTCTCCTCATATTCATATTCAAATTCATTTTACACAAATCGTACAGCCATTCCGCCATCCATTCATATTTCATCCTCAAATTCAACAGAGAATAAATTCAAGAAAGGAGTGAAATTTCTTTAGTTATTTAGTAATTCGGAAAACTTTAAGCAAAAACAAATTTAGACATTGCATTCCACTTTTTATCTTTGACATCATCCCCGCTGACCATTTTGATTTTGAGTGATTTGTATACTAATTACCTATGAATTTCAACTTCAATGTTTATTTGGATATAACTATAATATCTAATCTTCTAAAACATATGCAACAGGCACAATGGAACTACTATCTACTGTTTTTAAAGAATACAGTGGCTCAGTGAATATTCTGCTAGAAATTAACCTCCTAAACAGCTTCTACCAAAATTAGCTCGGCAGGAACAGATGCTGAAAATTCAATTGAATAGAAATGAATGAATAACTATATGTAGTCAAATGAACGAGGAAGTTGCTTCTATAAGAAATAATAGATGCAAGTATTCTAGATTGAAGAGAAATATTGCACTAATTGAAATAATATAAGAAGCATCCCTAACAAAAAAATATTCCAGCTTATACGTTTTATCAATAGATTCACAAAGTTGATGAAGCTAATAAACTTATCAGGCAGACATGATTCAATTTATCAAAAGGGTATGTTAATCTGTATCACCATTTATCTCTTAGAAAAATGCAAAAATACTACTTTTTATTCATCTATGAAACTTAAAATATCATTAACTACCTATAAAATCGTTATGTTTATAAATATAACTTTGAATTTGACTGGTCATTGCACAACAAGTTGGAATTTCGGCCCCCCAAAGTACACATGCCAATATTGTGGTTCACTTTTATGGTATGAAGAGCAGAAAAATAAAATGGTACCGACAAAAAAACCTGTATTCTCATTTTGCTATATGGAAGGAGGTCGGGTCCAACTACCGTTATTGAGTGAACCACCACCATATCTCAAGTGTCTGTTGGGAATAGAATATGGAAAAGTAGGTACAAATTTTCATAAAAATATCAGGGCCTATAACTCTATATTTGCATTTATATCTATGGGAGGCTGAGTGGATGGATCTATCAATCACTCAAAGGGGCCATATATTTTTAGAATGAGCGGTCAGAATTACCATCACATAGGATCTTTATTGCCTGAAATTAGTAAAATCCCACAGTTTGCTCAGCTATATAAATACATGATACTAAAAATTAGATAACCAACAGAATAAATTATCTGTCGCAAGGAGATGTTGATCCCAAAATTGTCCAGTCCTTATTCGAAATACTGGACAAGCACAATATTTTGGTAAAAACATTTTGAATAGCTAGGGATATATATAAACAGCATCTTGAATCTGTACTTCACCTATGACTTCTATCTAACAAGACAAGAGATGGTCGACTATACAACATGCCCACCACTTCTAAAGTAGTAGGATTAATTTTTGGTGATCTTACAAATGAAAACTTCCAGTGAGATATTATTGTAGAGCATTGAAAAAATGGACTTCAAAGAATTACAGATTTACACCCAAGTTTCATGTCTATGACATATCCATTAATACATCCATTTGGTGAAGATGGATACAGACTTGGAATTAATTCGGCAGAGGCAAACAACAAGACTCACAAGCGGCAAAATTTATCAATGAAAGAGCTCTATTGCTTCAGGATACAACAAAGACTAAACGAGGGGCATACTCTCTTACTGACGGGTAGATTGTTGCAACAATACATTGTTGTCGATTACATGGCAATAGAGGAAGAAAGATTTTGCTATATCAGAAATAATAAAAAAAACTCAGAGTTGATCTTTACTCTGGCTTAATGGATGCCATTTGTCATGGTGATTATGATAGTTCAATGATAGAAAAGTATATCTTTCCCTT
This sequence comes from Capsicum baccatum var. pendulum, assembly GCA_030864225.1. Lineage (NCBI taxonomy): Eukaryota > Viridiplantae > Streptophyta > Magnoliopsida > Solanales > Solanaceae > Capsicum > Capsicum baccatum. The sequence continues at coordinate 239,414,036 of CM061552.1, read as the reverse complement.
GTTGCACACTAGTGGACATCAATATAGGGCAAAAAATTATCAAAAAGCAATGATAATTTGTAGGTGGGTTGGTTATCCAAATTTTTTCCTCATTATCACATGCAATTCAAAGTGACCATAAATAAATGAAATGCTACACTTAATTGGCCAACATGATGAATATAACCGAGTGGACGTCATATGTAGAGTCTTCCAGATTAAAATTTTTCAACTAATGCAAGATCTAAAAAAGCAACAGCCATTTGGAAAAATAATCGTTTGTAAGTTCTAACTTATGCATACTCATGTCCGGCATCACTTATTCATTCAAGCTGTTAAATTATGGTAAATAATATGAATACTATCCTACATCGTAACCAACATATTTATCATTAATTATGTAGTTTTATATACTATTGAGTTTCAGAAAAGTGGATTATCGCATGCACATATATTGTTCTTCCTACATCTCACGTTAAAAAGTCCCTTCATAGAGCATATCGACACAATTATAACAGCTGAAATACATGATATAAAATTTGATTCAGATGGATATAATGTTGTCAGCAACTACATAATTCATGGACCTTGTGGAGACCTCAATCCCCAATGCCCATGTATAAAGTAAGAAAAATGCAACAAGCATTTTCCAAAGAAGTTCAATAGTCAAACAACTTTTGATATAGATGGATTTCCCATTTATAGGAGAAGGAACATAGGTAGTCAAGTCAAGAAAAATAATATTTTGTTAGACAACAGATATGTTGTCCCTTACAATAGGAATTTGATTGTCAAATTTGATGTACACGTAAATATAGAGATATGCAATTACTCACGGTCGGTGAAGTATCTATTTAAATATGTCAATAAGGGATCTGATAAAGCAACTGCCACTATAGAATGTACTGATACTGCTGAAGTACATGATGAGATCAAAAGATATCTAGACTGTAGATACATATCAACTACAGAAGCTTATTGGAGGATCTTCAAATTTGACATACATCATAGAGAGCTAACAGTTGAGTGTTTGCCATTTCATTTAGAGGGAGAAAACACTATACTATTTGAAGAGGAAGAACGACCTTAAAACATACTAAGTAGACCTGATGTAGTAAAAATAAAATTCACAGAATGGTTAACGGTGAATCAAAAAAATAATGATACGCGAGAACTGATGTATTTAGAATTTCCTATGCATTAGGACTGGGATGCAAATGGAAAAAATAGACTAGAAAAAAAGGGGGCAAGACAGTTGGTAGAATTTACTTTGCATATCCTGCAAGTGGAGAACGGTTTTATATGAGAATGCTACTTAACTTTATCAAAGGAAGCACTTCCTTTGAAAGTATAAGAACGATAAATGGAGTATCATACAAAACATATAAAAAGGCATGTTACGCATTAGGGTTATTGGATGATGACAAAGAGTGGAATGACTGCTTGGCTGAAGCTGCATATTGGGCATCAAGAAATAAACTTAGAAATCTATTTATGATGATTCTAATTCACTGTCAAGTATTTGATTCAGCAAAACTATAGAGGACCAACTATGAAATTTTATCAGAAGATATAACGTCATTATAGTGAAAAATATTTCAAGTGAAAGATTTACTGCTAACTCAAAACCAACTCAAAGCATATACATTATTTAACATTAAAACCATACTTGTAAAGATAGGAAAAATTTTGAAAGATATAGATGGAATGTCACTTCTAGATTTTGCTTTGCTGAGTGACTGGTGGAACCATCTAATTAATGGGGAACTAGACTATGACAAAGAATATTTATAACAGGACATGGGGGTACTGGAAAGACATTTCTATGGAATATAGAAAATTTCCAAGATGAGATCACAATCAAAAATAGTTCTCCCAGTTGCTACTTTTGGAATAGCAGCTTTGTTACTACTAAATGGTAGGACATCTCATTCATGATTTCATATTTATTTGGACATAAGTGCGGAATCAACTTGTGAAATCAAACAAGGAAGTCAGTTAGCTGAACTACTACTAAAAACTTCTTTGATCATCTGGGATGAAGAACCAATGGAAAATAAATTTTGTTTTGAAGCTTTAGACCAAACCTTGAGAGATATCCTTCTAGTGAAATATGAAAACAATTCTGACAAACTATTTAGAGGTCTTACAGTCATATTTGGTGGTGATTTTTGTCAAATACTACCAGTAATTATGAAGGGAACACGAGATGATATTATAGATGCTTTGCTAAACTCCTCATACTTGTTGCCATTTTTAACTGTGTATGAGTTAAAGCAAAATATGTGACTTTGTAGTGGCAGAGTAACTAACCGTGAGGTTGCTAAAATTACCACTTTCGACAAATAGTTGTTACAAATTAGAGAAGGATCTTTTTATAACTATCTCAACAATGAGCTCATTAAATTGCCTCCTGATATATGCATCACATAATCCAACTATCCAATCGATTCAATCATCAAGGCATTTTACACATCAGTCTTGCAGAATTATAATGGCCCAACATATTTATAAGAAAGAGCAATAATAATACCCAAAATTAAAATGGTGCAGGAGTTGAATGATATAATTATGAAAATGATACCAGGTGAACGAAGAACATATATTAGCTCAGATAATGTGTCTAAAGCAAGTGTGAACACTAATGATGAAGATCTATTGTACCTACCAGAATTCTTAAATAGCCTAAGATTTCCCGACATCCCTAATCATAATATACACTTAAAAGTAGGTACTCCAGTTATGCTTCTCAAAAATCTAAACCAAAGTGAAGGCCTTTGCAATGGAACAAGATTGATTGTTACACATCTTGGTAATTGGTCCACAAGCATAAATATCATCTCCGAAAAGAACATCGGCTCAAGAGTAACAATACCAAGATTATTATGTATCCTAACGATTCTAAGTGGCCATTCAAGTTGAGGAGATGATAACTGCCTTTAGCACCATATTTTGCCATGACAATTAAATAAAAATCAAGGACAGTCTCTTAACCATGTTGGATTGTATTTTCTAAAACAAGTATTCACCCATGGTCAATTATATATAGCTGTATGTCTAGTAACAACAAGATGAGGATTAACTATACTAAATATTGACGATGACATAAAAGACCCTGCATTCATTAAAAATATTATTTACAAAGAAGTATTCCAATATATATCCCCACAAGTTAAAACAAGCATAAGGTATTTTTTCCTTTCTCTCTATAATATTATTTTATCATACAAATTATTAATTTATTACACTCATCTACCATTGGCTCTATTTTGGGATAAGTAGGTATACAATTGATGAATGAGGGTGTAGATAAAGTAATAGAAGCTCACCGAAATAATATACAACCAAAGGAGTTTGAGATAAGCACTAATTGACAAAATTTCATTTCAGTTTATATTCTGCTTATTAAAAAAGTTTTGCTATTTCAACACAACTTTGCGTAGAGTTGGTTATCAAATTATTTGTTCTACTTTTAATTATTTTTGTATTTCATTGGATCCATCAAGATTAATGAACATTACAGATCGGCTCTGTAGGATGGATCGAAAGTTACAAGTGACTAAAGATAATCTTTTTCGCTATTCAATTTGGTTGTGGAATGTTGAATGCTATATTATTCTTACATTCTCTTATTCAAAGCATAAAGCAGGCATAAGAGGCCGATGAAACTACCACATTTAAAGACCTCAAACTCAACTTTTTCTTTCAATTGTGTTGATCTTGGTATATAGAGCATATAAGGTGATAAAACCTTTGTCCAGTTCTTTTTATTGAGGTCTTTATATTTATAGAATGACCTACTTTATTCTCCCAGTTCTCATACAAATTGATAAATATTGTGAGTTTCTCAAAGTTGAGAATATCATGGTCTACAGCTTTTGATTAGTCTATATATCTGTAATTATTACATCCTTCTAGTAACAATTTTGGAAATATTTTTACATTCATGTTACATTCTGTTAAACTGGTTGTTGTGGATAAAGTTGTCGTGGTTGTGTGAAGTGAAGTTAGCCATGTGGAAGCCTCATTGTTTGCCAATTAGACGACTATTGTAAGTGTTTGGTTGTTGTTTTTAGTATTGAAGCTCCTCGATTACAAAGTTTTTTGGTGTACATTATGTTAAACTGGTTGGATATCAAAGGTATGTTTGATATTCCTTTAGTGCTATAATATTTCTAGTTTCGAAGGATATCATCTATAGTCCCTTATGTGGTTATTTCTCTATGAGTTCTTACATTCTCTTACTCAATGTATAAACCAGACACAAGAGGCCGATGAAACTACCACATTTAAAGACCTCAAAATAAACCGTCTTTCAATTGCATCGATCTTGGAATAAAGAGCTTATAAGGTGACAAAACCTTTGTCCAGTTCTTTTTATTGATGTCTTTATATTCATAGAATGAATGACTTTATTCTAGCGGCTCTTATAGAAATTAATATACATTGTCAGTTTCTGGAAGTTGAGAATATCATGGACTACAGTTTTGTGATTGGACTATATATCTGTAATTATTGCATCCTTCTGTTAATAATTCTAGAAATCTTTGTACATCTATGTTACATTGCATTAAACTAGTTTTCGTGGATAAAGTTGTCGTGGTTGTGTGAAGTAAAGATAGTCGTGTGGAAGCCTCATTATTTTCCAATTAGCTGGATATTGTAAGTGTTTGGTTCAGAGTTCAGCCTCTTATTATCATTAATGCCTGCAGTCAGTTATTATTACCTTCTTTAGTTGTTACCTCAGATATGTGAACTTTTCCAAACTTTTATAAAATAAAGCTAATGCAATCATGGAATTATTTTTGTAGGAAAGGATAAATCGATTGTTCTGTGGAGCATTTATGATCATGTGTCTACTTTGGCAATAGACCGGGGAGATGCAACGTCTCCAAAATTTGGAGCAAGTAACCCAAAACCTTCTGTACAAGGCCCTACTGTTCAATCTTGAGGTATTTTCCAAGGACATAATGATACTGTAGAAGATGTTCAGTTTTTCCCTTCCAGGTAGCTATCATATCCCTTCCCATATTATATAAGATGTTGAGTTTAGTCCTCTAGTGTTTTTGTTGGGAGTTTTCATACTTAATTTGGCTTGGGTTAAAAAACCTTCGTGTAACGTGAGCTTGACTGAAGATGAGCTAATACTCATATGAGTTGTCATGTCACATGTCAAGCTTCTTTTTCTTTTGAATTATGTCTTGGAAATTTCAACCTTAAGCCATTTTATTCCTCTTTTCATCCAATGGGCCATTCTAAGATTTTTGTGCTCTCTGAAGGTTGACCGACCGGTCATTGAATGTTATCTTATTTCAAGGATTTTGTGATTAATTTTATTCCAATTATCAGATCATTGTTAACTGTACACTATTGACAGGTAATGTTTTATTTTATAACTGGTAGCCAGTTGGTCATACTTATGAGGCAATCTTTAGAAAATTTCTATTTCTTTTTAACTTTTCCCCTTAATGGTATGTTCAGATCATTGGTGGCGGGTGGTGGAATATGTTTTTTGTATATTATTCCTTGGATAAAAAATTTCAGCTACCTGGGTAATCCATATTATTTGTTACAAAACAATCCCTCCTTTTTCATGCCTAGGCGGGTTTAGTGTTGTATTGCTTCTGGCTAGGTAAAATGGGACCAGTATAATGGACATCTCCATCCCCATAATCGTTCAAAAAGTAACAATATATGACACAACTGAATTGACATAAAATCAAATCAAGGTTTGATAAACAACATCATGCCATGGTTTAAAGTTGAATTATTAAAAGAATCTGGAGTTTCCAAAATATTTAGGAGTTATTTGGCATATTTTGTTTCTATAAGAGTGTCACATAAATTTTGCTGAAGGGACTATAGTCTTTTCCTTCATGGTGATTTGTAGTTGACCTTGGGAAACTTTTGGAACACATCAGAGTTCAGCCTTGGAATTTTTTACTCATTCTTTTGGTGAAAAAATTAAGATAATACACACATTTATTAAAGAAACAGTCCCAATAAGGATTGACTATTACACATATTACGACAATGAAAGTGGAGGAATATCAAGAACCTCCTAAGGATGCAAAATTATTCGTTAGAAATTTACCTTATGATGTAGATAGTGAAGGGTTGGCTCAATTTTACAAACAGGCTGGTGTTGTTGAGATTGCTGAGGTAATAATGATTCAACTTTTGAGATTATTTTTAAAAAGATTGAAAATTAGAGCTTTATTATTTGTGGGATTTTATTTTTTTTGTAGGCTATTTACAATAGAGAGACTGATAGGAGTCGTGGATTTGGGTTTGTGACGATGAGTAGTATCGAAGAAGCTGAGAAAGTTGTAGTGTTGTACAACCATTATGGGAGTCATATTTGTCCTTTTTATTTTATGGAACAATGATGAGATTATTCCATTGATATTGTTTTGATTGTGCTGTAATTTAATTTATTAAAAGTAGATAAAGAATAGCTATGTTGAATCTGTGGGCTTTGTTGTACGATCCGTTCTATTAGTATCTTCCTTCTATTATTGTTAGTTTGTTATTTCTGTACTTCTATTACTTCCTTTATTGGGACTGCATTGGACCATCTACTTGAGTTGAGGGTCTTTCGGAAACAACCTCTCTACATCCGAGCTAGAAGAGGTAAGGCCTGTGTACACTCTACCCTCCACATACTACACTTTGTAGGACTACACTGGGATTTTGTTGTTAGTAACTTAGTGTTGTGGCTGAAAATAATAACCCTCTCCCAATTTTTTCTGACAAGTCGTGCTACTAAGCATCATTGAAGGTTAATTTTGCATTTGTAAATTCAATGGAGGTTCAAGAGTCCTTTTGATGCTAAATTGTTTTTATTCTCTAATATTGTGTATAATGTAAGTAAGTGCTCTTTTAGTTTCTTAAATTGTTTATAATATTTTACTTAAATATCCAGGGTAAATGTTAAGGAAACAAGTACCTTCATTAGCAGTGGATTCAAGGTTTATGGGAGGAGGTTTTTCCAGTGTCTCAATAGTAGGTACATTAGTGATCTCTCAAACTGATGAAGTTTGATTTGAAGCCCAGTCGGTTCAGTTCCTCCTATCAATATCCTGTACTTAAACACCTTAGGGTTTGGTGGCCACTTAATTGTTGATAACTCCCCAGGAAGACATTGATCAATATGAGCGTTCAAGGTGTATTTGATGAGGGTGTGAAAGTCAAGTGCATATTCCCCATTCTTTGGCTACTCTCGGGCAAACAAACAGAAGATCTTTGAGATTTCAAAAGTCGTTTCTCTTCATAAATGAATCAGTCTGAGGCAATACATCATTGTCACTTTGCTTGCCAGTCGAGCTTTATTATTTGTGGAACTGAATTTTGTTTTTTGTAGGTTATTTACAATAGGAGACTGATAGGAGTCGTGGATTCAGGTTTGTGATGATGAGAACTGTCGAAGAAGCTAAGAAAGTTGTAGTGTTGTACAACCGTTATGTGAAGTTAGTAGTGTAGAAGATCCTATGCGTAGAGCTGTGGAATGTTTTCACCAAGAAAAGTTATCCCCAAGCTCAAGTAATTTTGTATTGAGAAGTGCATAAAAGTTTTATTGAATTGAGTTTTATGGTTAGTATGTCCTTGAAGATGCCATTATTGTTGTTCTTTCTTTTCTTCTTGGTTGATTATCATTATCCCTTACCTCCCCCCCCCAAAAAAAAAGTGACAAATTGATTCGAATAATGAAAGGAGTCCCAATTTTATCGACTTACAAAGTGCCACTTCGCCTTCAGGAGCTCAGTGTTCTTTCTCCAAACGTGAGGAATATCCTATTCATAGATCTTTGAAATGTTTTCACCAAGAAAGGCTATCCCTAATCTCAGGTAATTATGCATTTTATCTGTGAAGTATATTAAGTTTTCTTGATTTGACTTCTATGGTTAGTATGTCTTTGGATATGTTAGTATAGTTATTTTTTCTTGGCCTCTTTGTTGACAAATTAATCTGAATAATGAAGGGAGTCCTAATTTTATCAACTTGAAAAGTGACACTTCAGCTTCAGGAGCTCAGTGTACTTCCTCCAAAAGTGAGGAAGATCCTATTCGTAGAGCTTTGGAATGTTTTCACCAAAAACAGCTATGCGTAAGCTCAGTTAATTATATATTTTATCTGAGAAGTGTAGCATGTCTTGAAGATGTCATTATAGTGGGTCTTTCTTGTCCTCTTGATTGATTATCATCATCCCTAACCCTACCTAAACCCCAACCTTTTCAAAAAAGTAACAAAATTGATTGTCGTTTCCTTTTCAAGAAGTGCGGAGGAAGTTTGCTGCTCATTTTCTTTGTTTTATTATAGTCCTATCTTTTTGGTTCAGTTGTGTGTTTCTTGAATACAATTCATATTGAGGGGGTTTTCTCTGTTTAGAAAAAGCAGTATGACCATATTGCAAATTCGGGTTATGGACATGTTATCCTATTGTCTATTCTAAGTGGTTATGAATTGCTTCTATATTGCTATCTGAATGTATAATGTTCTCGACAGTGTGCTTTTTCTCTTGGATTTATTTTTATTTTGCATCTATAGCTTTAAAATATTTAAGTTACCACATTACAAACTGGTTGTTTGCTTGGAGAAGTAGGCAGACATTGTTTTCATGTTTTGTACTAAAGAGTTGATATAAATGTTGTATCAGTCACATTCTGGACACAAGTTTAAATAGAAGACCTATTATGTGAGAGAATTCCTAAGGTGGTCTTATAACTACAAAGCGATGGGGATTGAATAGTTAAAGTAACAACCTTGGAAACCAGGTTCAAATTCAAATAAAGGCGACACTTGGTGAATTCTTCCTATAGGGTAAGTCTTGGTAGATAGAGTTCTCGGTATGAAAGCTCTAATATTACTAGCATTTCAAAATAGAAAAAGATATTTACGAATCAGATGAAAATTAAGAATTTTTGGAGATTGATTGGAGTGCTGATATACAACTAATCTATAGCTTCTTATACATTGATTCGCCATTTCAACACTTCAACAAGATAGATGATCAAAAATTTTCTTTTGATAATTTTAGGAATATGTGTTACTGTGAGGAGCAAAATTATAGAGATAGTGAACTATTTTAGATGGTACTATATTTCAAGTTGTGCAACATGTGTTTGGAAGGAGATAGTTAATAGCTAACCTATGAAACGATCATCATAATTGCACCATCTACACATATTGAGTAAAATACTGTAACTTTACTGAAATGACCATTATAATATTTGTCTCTTTTTGTGATTTACAGAATATCTTTAACTTTTTTGACAAAAATGGAAAAGAAAACCATATCAAGGTCCTTGTTGGAATGTCTATGTTAGAAGATGCATATGAAAATGACATTGAATTTAAAGGTCGGCTTTGTTGAGGCATCTCCACTTGAAAAATCTTATCATCCTCAACTACTTAAGTTCACTGACAATTTATTAATGATAAGGAAACTTAGTAAATCATGGTATACTTTCTATCAGTTAGAAAGTATTTAGTGGGTGTGTTAGAATTGTGATCTAACATCATCTTGCACAAACGAATTAAAACAAACATTGTAACTTGGTAAGGGCCTAATGAGAAACCAACAATCCAAAGAATTACATTCTATCAGTGGCTTGTTTGAAGGAATTCTATATCATCTCAAAAATGTTTCTACTAAAATCAAGAACCCAAGTTTCTGGTTTCTTGACTCTCTTCTTCTTCACCTTAACCCTCCCTATCTTCATCGTCACTACTAAGATTCTTGCTTCTCGTCATCATTCCGACCCATTTCTTCTTCCATTCATTCTTACAGAACTAGCAGTACGGTTTTAGAACCCATAAACTTTCCAAGAAAATCTTGGATTTATGTTGCTATTAAAGAGGACACTTATTCGTTTTATGATATTTTTTATAGTGAATGGATAGAGGACACTAATCTTCAACCTCTTTATAAATCGGATTCTTGTTCATTTGTTGATAATGCTTTTAATTATTTCAAGAATGAACGTCATGATACAGATTATCTCAGGCTAAGATGGAAACCACATAGTTGTAACATCCCAAGGTTTGATGGGTTGAAAATGCTGAAGATGCTAAGGGGAGGAAGACTGGTTTTTGGGAGAGATTCATTGAACAGGAACATATGGGAATTTGTGGTTTGTGCCTTAAGAAACTCACTTAATGACAAGAACAGAGTGAATGAAGTTTCTGGACGCTGTGAGTTCAGAAGTCAAGGATTTTATTCCTTCAAATTTAAGGATTTCAAATGCTCAATTGACTTAATAAAATGGCCATTCTTAGTTCAAGAATAGAAGTTCTAGGATAAAGCTAGAGCATGCCGCAAAAATCTACGGTTGGATACAATCCATGGCTCTCTTACTAAGTACCATGATACTGATTGGTGGACTCACTAGAAAACTCACAAAGTGAATAACTACTTTCAAGAAGGCAATCATGTGTACGACAAATTGGAAGTGGAAGCTACATATACTAAGGCATTGAATACATGGGCACATCGGGTTGATACTACTATCAACAGCAGCAGAATTAGGGTGTTTTTTAGAAGATACTCAGCTTCTCATTTTAAAGGTGGTCAATGGAACTCAGGAGGAAACTATGATGGAGAGACAAAAATGATAAAAATGAAGCTCAATTGGGTCCATATTCATGGATGGTGAGAGTTCTTGAATCAGTAATATAAAAAATGAAAGCACTATTTGTTTATCTCAACATTACGAAGATGGCAGACTATAGAAAAGAAGGCACGTTTCAATATTCAGAGAAGCAAAATCATAGAGGAGGCCAGGGATGGTCCAATACTGCAGCTATTGGTGCCTCCCTAGTGTACCAGATTTTTGGAATCAGCTCTTTTATGCAACTTTGCTTGAATTACAATAAAGGTTTTCCCATCCCAAATAAGTCATCACTCTCTCAAGCCTTCCCCTAAGGTCTTGTAATGTGTAAATATGATCAAATGCACATTTAAAAAAAAACATCATCTTTCACTCTTACTTATCCAAAAACTTCTTTAAAAAGTCGAAAAATATATTTGCCTACACATTTGACCATAATGTGTTGTCATTCCCAAAATTGTTTCAAAGTTTGAGATATGGTTGAGCTTAAAGAGTTTCAGAAGGAGCACCAGGAGCATTGTGAGCTCATCGTCTTCATACTAGAGATACTATTGAAGTGTTTTTTTGTGATGGTAACAGGGGAAGTTTGTAATGCATCTTTAAGGTTTCCTGGACAAACAATGGTTGTGGATTGAACATGGGATCATTTTATTGACGGCGACTATATATGTCTTTTCTATTTTTATTATTTTTCTGTATACTACTTATATATTACATAGAAGAATAAAGTGTTAGGATGACCACAACATAAATAAATCTAAAGAAAATATAAAATTGATTGAAGAAAATAATTAAACTTTTATCACCGCGCGAAGCGCGGTCAATTTTTCTAGTTAAATATATTCAATTTATTACTACTATATATTTATTTATATTTCTAGAATTCTTCCTTTTTTTCCTTCAGTTTCTTTTCGTTTTCTCCTTTGTAAGTTTAATTTTTCTCATGTTCATTAACATTATTTATTTTTGTTTCTTACAGTCCCTTTAGTTTCTATATTTGATTTTCTTTCGTTTCCTCTTTCTAAGATGCATTATTGTCATATTTATTTATCTTCCTCCTGCTCTTCATGCTACTCCACCAAGTTTTGTGGTACTTTATATTTAAGTTTGATTTTTTTACTAATTAACATGAAGTAGTCTCATACATGAATTACGTGGCTAAGGCCGATGTAAGATATAGAAGCAAAAGTAAATGCAGTGTTACGATATTAGGAAGAGAGGTTGGTCACTAAGACTTAACAGAGTTACAATAACATTGCATTTACACTTTAAATAACAGAACATGCACAGAAAGAAAAAATAAAGAAAAACACAGTGAATATAAAATGATAACACTCATTCTTGGCACATTGCAACTTTTGAGTTTCATTTTGGAAGATGTAAAATGTAAAAAATGTAAAAAGACACATGTTATAATTGTAACTGTTTCATTGATTCCAAATTGTAATTTTAAAATCATTTTCGATACGATTTCATTCATTATGAATATTACATTTAATTTTTTCTAAAAGAAAAGGGTTAAAAGTGATTAGAAAGACAGAGAAAAAAAGATTATGATGTTTTTTGGAAAAAAAAAAAAAAAACGTCGCAACACTTTTTTTGACTACTTTTATACTATGTTTCAAATATAGAGTTTGAACAAAACAACAAAGATTAAAAAATTATATAAGAAAGAAAAATAAATAAAATAATGAAAATTAACAAAGTTTACTTAGCAAAATCAATTGGCTCTAATAAGTCAAAAACTCATAGGGGAAGGATGAAATTCTACCTATTAAAGAACACATAAATAAATTGTTAAAATATATTTCATAAATAAATAATAGGGAGGAAAAAATATGTTGATTATTAGTTATGATTTTTATAACAATAATATAACAACAGTTTTTTTTTTAAAGAGAGAATAAATACTATGCTTGACTAAATAGATGTTCCAAGCCACATTAATAAGAGAAAAAAATATAAAAAACAATAAATATGATCCTTAATATTTTAAAATGAATATTCCTCATATTTTAAGAATCATAACTTACAAGGAACACGTACGAAAGAAACAAAATAAAGATCTTTAAGTGTTTTAATAATTAGGGTATTAAACTAAATTAAATTAAATCGAAGATGTTGGGAAAAAGAAAAAAAAGAAGGAAAATAACTTCTTGAGTGTGAAATCTATAACTTTCAATGTGTTGATTTGGAATATGATTTCAAGAATCAAAAGATGTTAATAATGTTTTGGACATTGCAAAAAGCCTTCAAGCTATACTATGATGAATGCAACTTGCAAAGTTTTCTTAAAAATACATCTATTTTCTTGATGCTAAAAACGACAATGTAAGCATATGTATAAAGAAGTGCAAGTGCTTTCACCATTTTTCTTAAGGTTTGGAGAAAATGAAAATGAGTATCCAACAAATTTATATTAGATTGTTATTTATAGATTGGTTAGATTATAAAAATTAGATAGAAGGGAGATAAGGAGACATAATAGTTAAATAGGGAATGTAAATAGTTGGAGGTTTTTTTGTAACTCATGAGATATAATTAGATGTGATAAATATAATGTGACAGAATTTTATTACAATTATTTAAATTTATTAAATAATTAAAAAATGAGGAAAAAAATAAAAAAGGAGAAAAATAAAAATGAGAATGGAGGCCGTATAGAGGTGTCACATCAACATGTTTATAGCTCTCCTTCATATGTTTATATGATTAATAAAGTTAAATATAGTGATTTATGAGTTTCTTTAAATACATAATATTTTTTATTATTATTATATAATTAATAGAGTTAAATATAGCGACTTTTGAGTTTTCTTTAAACACATAAGTATTCAAAATGAGGAGAAAAATTAATTAATGTCTAAAAAATCACAAAAAGATAAATAATATTGAAGGTCTCTAAGGCATGCCATATAGGATGAGAAAAACTCTTAGAGGCTCCTATGGTGAAATTTCTTGGGGAAATTATACCTATAGTCATTTGATAGCAGCTTGTACACAAGAAGGGTTAAACCTGTGTAATGAGTTAAAATTAACTAGACAGATTAAGCTTGATAAGCTTAGAGAAAAATCTCATATAGGAGATTTTTGTACCCAATTTGGTATTCCTGAACCAACTTCCACTTCTAGGAAGAAAGGACATAGATATTCAAAGGGTGAGCAGCTTTATCGAAAAAACAGATCTAGATATAGGTCCAAAGAAGATCGTGAAACTGATCTCCAGTATAGATATGAAAATAATTTAGTCGGACCTAGTCTGGACCAGAGAGGGAGAGAGAGTAATAAAGAACTTAACAACAAAAGAAATAAATACCACTTGAAGAGGTACATATACCTCAAAATCTGAATTCATAAATGGGCTCCAGAACTAGGATTCACTAAAGAACAAATCTCTTGCTTATATAAGGTATTTTATAATAATTTTTGGGACAAACTGATGCGCAAAGATCCTAAAACAAAAATATTGTATGGACAAGAACTCTTGGATACTATCGGAAGATCGATTCAGGAATATTCTATAGCCCCTCGAAATGACATTGTCGAGGATAAATCACCAACATATATTGCTAGACGAATCATTGTCCATGACAGAGATATGATTGAAATGATTGAGAAATATTTGAAAGAAGTTCAAAGAAAACTGATAAAATCAGTTGATAATCGTGATAAGTCAAATACTTTCATGAAAAGTATAACCAACGATGATATCGCCAACGAAGAAGTCCAGGATTCTTAGCATGTCTCCTCGGATAAACCACTATCCGATGAAGCCATAGCAAGAACTGAAGAATTTCTTAGAAAATTAAAGGGAAAAGATAAAGTGTGATACGCATAGTATACGGGAACCGGATGTGGAACCCTTGGTACTATTCCTACATAGTAGATTCACTATACATAGGACCCGAATGTGGGACCCATAATACTATTTGTAGATTCTTTTTCTTCCTATATATATAGATGCCTTCATTTGTTAGGGAAGGCAGAAATTTTCATTTTCTCTTTTTCATTTCTCTCTCTAGCTCAAAGTGTTCTCTCTTCTCTCTTGTAAAATATTCTCAAGTGTGGAATAAAGCTTGTCGTTAATTACTATTTTGACCTTGCATCCGGTCATTTAAGGTATTTATTTCTTTTGTTGTTAAGTTCTTTATTACTCTCTCTTCCTCTCTGGCCGAGACTATGTGCGGCTAAATTATTTTCATATCTATGCTGGAGATCTAACTTCTAGTATATAATAATCATGAAAGATCCAAACTCAATCAAAATATAAAGAAATTTTACTATAGTTTCTTGGTTTGGTTTCGAGATGGTGGTATAGTCAAAGTTAGTACTACTTTTCTTGGCTTTTTCTTAGTGACTACATCTAGCCAGCCGTGACTTTTAAGCCCATTAAAAGAACCAAAACGGACGTCCCTCTTCAAGGTTGGAACCGCTAGACACATGGGCTCAACTCAAGTATGTATTAAATTCTGACAGGCCCTTTGCTTGGATAAAAGGATTCAATCTTCCATACAGTCAATAAGTTATAAGAAATTCTTATATATTTCGGTTTTTTTTTTATATTAATTTATAGGTTTGGATGGCCGTGTGGATTACCGCCAGCTCTTATATATATACATACTGATCAAAGCAATTTTTAGAAAAATATAATTTTTAAATTTATAAAAATGACTTAACTACTTTCGAGGTGGGACTATTGAAGTCATAAATTTTTTTTATAACTATCTCCACTTCCACCCTTCAATGACCCAACTCATACACTTCATTCATTTAGCGTTCTATTTTTGTTGGGCACACTCCTCAATAAATTTCTTACTCATATAAAATTTAAAGTACTTTTACTATGCTATTCCTAATTAAATTTAGATTGGGCAAACTCTTAATTCTTTTTTAATTAATGATTTTGATAATTTGAATAAGGATATAAGAGGAATATTTTAATTAAATTATTCTTGAAAGATTAAAAAACAGTTAGAAAGAATATAGACATAAACTAAATAGAGCACTTAAAAAAAATAAAGTAGTATTTTCTCAAATTAGTAAGGTTCTTCAAATATTTTATTTTTCTTACTTATCAGATATAATTTAAAAAAAAAAAAAAACTTACTTATTTGTTGACAAAAAAAAAAGGGAATACATTTTCTTCCTTATCAAACACGCCCTACATAGATAGTACTATCTCCGTTTTGATTTGTTGCTTGGTTTTGACTTTAGTATAAAAAGGAAAGGAAGAATTTTCAATTTTGGTATCAATTAGAAAATGTAACACACTGTAATTTAACATTGAAGAGATATGTGAAAAATTAAAATTAAAATATTATTCTAAAAAGGAAAATTAATTTTTTTTGAGAAAATAAGAAAAACAAATTCAGTGCTAGTAGCTTGTTTCCTCAACTAATATTATATTTATATGATTCACTTTTTTAATTAATATCAAGAAAATATCATATATATATATATATATATATATTTAATAATAATTTAATTTTAAAATATTTATTTTATTCTTAATAAAATAATTTATACCAACCCAAATCCTAACTACATTTTCACTGAAAGTGGACAGTATGAGTAATGAAATAGAAAAGTTAAAGACTAATGAAGTTAAACTGAAGTCTGAAGCTATGACTCAGATAACTCAGCAGTGTGCAGAGCTATGTCGATCGGAAGATAATAAAATTCTAGAAATAAAAAGAGACGTTGGGACACTCCATAAAACCCATAACATTTATCGATCTAGATAAATAATTATATCTACATAAGTTGACTTCTACTCTTGTGTGAATAATATCTATTATAATATGCTTCTACTATTATTATTATGTCTCCATAAAACCCATAATGTTTTACTTCTTTTTTTTAAAAAAATCTTTTTCATAACTTGGAATAGGGCGACTATTAAATGAATTCAAGTTGAATAAAATATTTTATTACACTATAAAACAATTTTTCTTTTTCTTTTCTTTTCCTTTTTGTCATACTTGACCTTCAAGAGGTTTTTGCCTTATTTGGGTTGAGGCTCTCAGTCACACCCTATCTCATTAGTTTTCTTTTTCCTACCATCACTACCCCTTTTCCTCTTGTAGCGGTCCTTCCATTTTTCTCCCCTGCGTTTTTCATCTGTCGGTATGATTTTTCTTTCTTCTTCTTCTTTTATCTTTTCCAATATATTTTTTCTGTATCACTCCATTTCTATTGTCAATGGGTATCATTTTTTTTTTGTTTTGTTTTTTAAATGCTTGAGATGGATTATAGGTCTTTAATTTCCATGAAAGGGGTTTTAGTATTCTTGATTAATTAATAGAAAAATGTTGGAATTGTAATTTGATCATTTCATTTCAACATTAAAAATAAAAACCATTTCTTTTGGAAGTTTCTGAAAAATTGAAATTTGAGTGTATGTCATCTTTTCTAGTCTCTCTTTTATGTGAATAAATTTTGGTCCTTCACACTTATAGTATTTTTTTATTATTGGTTTTGATTCTTTCCACTAACCCGCCGCTGGCTAATTGGGATACTCTCTCCATATATCTATCTCAGTTTTGTTTATCATACTTTCATCTTTAGTCTCTTATAAAAAAAACGCCTGTTTCTTTTTTTGGCAACTTTTTAATGTTATTTTTTTCAACCTGACATGTATAAACCCACAAGATTGAAAGATGTTTTGATACATTTTACTTATTGTTAGTTTAGAACAACAAGATTCAAAAGTCTTATTTACTTTTTAAAAGTCCGTTACAAGTCAAAATCAAACAAACGAATTGCAACAAGGGAGTCTTAGTCATGGATTTTTATGGAATCTTGGTGCTGTTATTTCGGTTTTACATTCTAAAATGATATCACTTGGAGGCTATATTGCTCGTACTACACTCATGTTGGATCCTTTGAAAGTGCATTACTCTTTGAGAATCCGACACACACCCATCAACATTTTTGAAGAGTCTGAGCAACATAGCTTGAGAAAACTTATCGGTGTTCATGTCATTTTTGAAAGCAAAATTTAGATTCTGTTACTGATTTAAGATATTAATCACGGTTGTCTAAGGAATCTTGTATTATTATTTCGGTTTACATTCGAAAAATGGTGTTCAAGATGTTGCTGTTTTACTGTTCCAGTTTCTTGATTATCACTTGCGGGCTATGTTGTTCGTACTCTCCAAAAATTTTGCTGCACCGTTGTAGGATCCTCCAAAAGTGCATTACTTCTTGAGGATCCGACACTCACCCATCAATAATTTTGAAGAGTGTGTCGTCGAGCAACATAGGTTGGGAGAACTTAGGTGTTTGTCATTTTTGAAACCAAACTTTAGATTCTGTTATGGATTTATGACCGAGTTACCTGTAAAAATATTGTGGTATTATAAAGATTTAACACACTACTTATGGGTGCCATATTTACGTTATGAAATCCTGTTCTGTGCGTTACTTTATATTTGTGTGGTGTCTCGTGTCTTGAGCCGGGGGTCTATCGGAAACAACCTTTCTACTTCTTCAGAGGTAGAGGTATGGACTGCGTACATCTTACCCCCCAGACCCCACTAGGTGGGAATACACTGGGTTTGTTGTTGTTGTTGTTGAATAAAGATTTAACAAGTATATATCAGTTCCCATTCAGTTGACCTCTACTAGCTTGGGATTGAAACTTAGTTAGTTGTTAAATTGTGATAAGCATCATTGTATAAGCTTCAACTGATTTCTATCATCTTTTGTTGTTTATTGTGTTTCGGTAATCAACTATTTTGTTGTTGTACTTTTCCGTTAATAGTTGTTTTGTTTTCTTCACTGTCATTTTTCCTTTTCATACCTACTTTGATTTGTTGTACTCAAGCAGGGTCCTCCGGAAACAGCCTCTCTACCTCCATGAGGTAGGGCTAAGGTCTGCATACCCTCCCAAGACTCCATTTGTGGGATTTCATAGGGTATGTTGTTGTTGTTGTTGTTGTAGTAGTAGTAGTATTGTAGTAGAAGCTTCAGTTATGGTGTTAAAGTGTATACCCTTCTATATTTAGGGAACACAGAAACGAAAACAGCATTGGTACTTGGGGGTGAGATTTGAGGGATTGGAATTGGAGACTGTTTTTATGTTATCTGGCGTTATATTTCCAGATACTTTTCATTAATACGTGGGGCTAAATGATATTGAGAGAATGACTTTATTCAGATGAGTTTTCTAGATTCATGGATCCAAATGGATTTTGGAGTTTTTTAACCAAGTTAATAATCCAGGTTAATCTATTCAAATTTTGGGAAGCAATCATAAGTTTCTTTTCTTTTTTTATTGACTCAAAGTACTAAATTTTTCACTGAATGATTTCAAGAAAGGAGAGACTCAAATTAAAAGAAATGAAACTTTGTAGCTCCTTTAGATAGTAAGATTCACTTAACTTCATACCTCTAAGCACTCTCAGATAGTTACTTCGCTTTCATTTTAGACTGAAAAGGGATTGTTTTAGTGCTTGAATAAAGAGATGTTTAAATGGGACATGGTTTTGTATTGAATCCATGCTGCTTGCTTTCATACTCGTAGTCCTATTTGAAGCTTAAACAGAAAGGCGAAGGAGAAAACAATGAGATGCTTTCCTGAACGTCTATTAAGTTTGCACCCCAAATTAATTACTGATTAATTCATGAAGATCACGCTATTATCATTCATCAAAAGTTTGTTAGTCCCGTTTGTGCATTTCATGTGGTTTTGCTCATACACAGGTGTTTCATTTCTATGGTGCATTTTGTGATTGTGAGGTGCCTTATTGATTATTTGTGAATTTCATCTTTAACAGATATCATGGCTATCACCCGTGTTGGGTCTGATGAAGATATTTCTGTTAAGAAGAGAAACTCAGCTCCTTATCCAACAACATCTGAAAATGAAGCTTCCTGTTTTGATTGCAACATTTGCCTTGACTCAGCACATGATCCTGTAGTCACTCTCTGCGGTCACCTCTACTGCTGGCCTTGCATATACAAGTGGCTCCAAGTTGAGAGCTCTGAACCAGGACCAGTAGAAGAATCTAAATGTCCTGTCTGTAAAGCTCACATTTCAAACTCCTCACTGGTGCCTCTCTATGGTCGCGGAATATCATCACTGGAGTCTGAACCCAAGAAGGCTCAGGCAGATGTCGACATACCTCATAGGCCTCGAGCGATTGGGACAATCACACCGCGTAATACACTCTATCCAATTTCTCATGCACATCAGCGACTACGTCAAACTTCTCTCCACCCTCCACAACCCACATTTCAACATCAACGCCAATACTTCCCCCAAGCCGCCTTTGGTAGCTATGCAACCACTATGGCTCCATCTAGCTTTGGGAGCACTGCAACGACCAGTTTGTTCAGCCCTGTGGTTGGTGCGTTTGGAGAAATGTTTTCCACAAGGATGTTAGGAATTGCTTATCCTCATCCTAGCTCTTATCTCGTCCGAGGACGCGGTGGTCCTAGAATGAGGAGGGAAGAAATGCAAGTGGACAAATCTCTTAACAGATTTTTCATCTTTCTGTTCTGTTACTTCATCCTGTGCCTACTCCTGTTTTGAAGTTCATATAATGTTTCTCTTCATCATACATTTGTAGAAACATGTAGAAAAATATAGGCTAGTAAGAGATTCAACAGAAATAGCTTTGCACCATACAAATGTTGCTTCATTTTCTTCTCTTTATGCCTCTTTTGAATAAAAACAATGTAGTTTCGGTAGAAAGTGGCAACACAAATGATACATGTTCTATGTCCTAGTGAATATTTTTTTAGCCCATATTGATATCATCAGGTGATCCTTAGAGTTGTCATGCATAGAATGACGGTGTGTAAATCACTAATTAGGCTTATTTTGTGTTTTATCTGTTCTTTTCCCCTGACATGATAATCCAATATTGCAAGTTCGTTGGCATCATTGTTCAAATTTTATTGTTCATGTGGCTTAGAAAAGCGAATTGATTAACGATTGAGTGCAAGCCCGTAAATAGACTACTATGGCTAGTCCAGGTGTACTTGGAGCTAGATGAAAATGCTTGTGTGTCATGAATCCACATTCTTTTGCGTTCAAAGAAAGAGAAGACTAGGCAGACAAATTTGTGGTCATTAGGCTCATGACTTGAAGATTGCGTGTGCGAATCTTGTTTCTGAATGGAACATTAAAGGCTTATTCGAATTCGTCTACAAAATGAGCAGTGTTTATTTGGTTTACCAACTCATTTCAGCCTTGACATCCACAATTTAATGAAAACTGATGATATATTAGACATATTTGGAAGTTGATATATAGAAGACTCTGAACAGGTCAATAACTTCCATGATAGTAGACTTGAAAGGGCATTGTCAAAGAGCCATATCAGGCGAATTTAGGAGGCAACTTACGTATTTTCTTACTTGAAGGCTTAAGTAATCGAGGATGCTTAAAGTTGTCTTGAAAATTCATTTAGACATCTCAACTATGACTAATACATTACTACCTATTGAACATCTTGGCTATTTAGAAAATTGTTCCTATTAATTTTTTATTTTTTTTGGATAATCAACAAAAATTGAAAGTGTGCATAATACATTAGCGGCGACATAGCAAAATACCTAACTAAAAGATGATACATGGCATTGAAGGCCCTAAATAATTATTAAAAAATAATTAGAAGTAAAAAAAGAAGAGAAAATGTAGCAAACTTAAGCTTATAATTAGTCATTTTATAGCAACAATTTCATATATCCAAAATAGTAACTTGTACATGTATTTGATGCGTACTTCACTAAGTAGCAAACTTAAACTTATAATTAGGCATTTTATAGCAAGAATTTCATAATTATCTAAAATAGTAACTTGTACATGTATTTGATGTGCAAGACAGTATTAAATACATATACAAATATAGTTACTATCTTATTTTTAGGTAATAACTTGAGTTTAAAAAGGCAAAGGAATTTTTGCTTCCTTAAATTATGTTCACTCAATTAATTAAAGATTAGTTAAAATTTATATTTCGAAATATAAGAAGCCCTTTTTAATGAGTTTCAAAACCTAAAATAGGTTTGAATGATTAAAAAAATAGATGCAAATATGCAATGTACCGAAGAAGGAGGAACACCTTATTACCTTTTGTAGTTCGGTGACCAAGACCCAAATAAACTTTTGCTCTTTAGGAAAGGTGATAGAACGCTTTGTAAATACTGTAAAGTCATACCTAATTAGAATCTTTCGACCCAACATAAGTTGTTGGTGATGGACTTGGTAATGAAAATGGGCAGGAAAAAGAGGGGTATGGAGGATCGACCTAGAATTAAGTAAGGTAGCATGACTTTGGCCAATGCCTTAGAAATAGTGGAGAAGATGATGACTATGGAGGCTTGAGAGAGTAGAGGGGATGTGTATAGTATATGGGAGACGAAAGCAGTTGCATTAGGGAGCCGCTAAAGAGGTGTTGGGTGTTTAGAGAGATCGATCTGGCAAACATGGAGGGACTGGCAGTGGAATGAAGAAGTTAAAAGGAAGGTGAAGACTAAGAAGGTGCCCTATGCTAAGTTGGTTGAAATCAAGGATGACGAGGAGAAGCAAATGAGTAGGGAAGAGTATAAGTTAGCGAGGAGAGAGGCTAAGTTAGCGGTTACGGCGGCTAAGACAACAACTTTTGAGTGCTTATATGTAGCTTTAGAGGAGAAAGGTGGGGATAATAAATTGTATAGGCTTGCCAAGGCCAAATAACGGAGGGTGCGTGACCTTGATCAAGCGAAGTGCATCAAGGAGGAGGATGAAAAAGTGTTGGTTGGGGATGCCTTCATTAGGAAGCGATGACAGTCCTATTTCCACAAAATTTTAAATGACGAGGAGGATAGAAATTTCGTGCTAGGGGACTCAAAGAACTCAGAGATGTGTCAAGATTATAGTTATTATAGGCGTATCAGGGTTGAGGAGGTCAAGAGAGTTATTGGCAGGATGCGTAGGGGTAGGGCGACTAGAGCAGATGAGATTCCAGTGGAGTTTTAGAAGAGCACTAGCGGGGTAAGTTTGGAGTGGCTAATGAGGTTGTTTAACATCATTTTTAGGGCAAAGAAGATACCCATAGCCTAAAGATGAAGTACGATGATTCCATTATATAAGAACAAGGAGGCATTCAGAGTTGCAACAACTATAGGGTATCAAGTTATTGAGCTATACTATGAGGGTTTAGGAAATAGTGGTAGGGTAGAGGTTAAGGAGGATCATGACTATTTCCGAGAATCAATTCGATTTTATGTCAGGTCATTCGACTACTGAGGCCATTCACCTCGTGAGGAGATTAGTGGAGCAGTTTAGGGAGAAGAAGATGGACTTGCACATGGTGTTCATTGATCTTGAGAAGGCTTTTGACAAAGTCTTTAGGGAGATTCTATGGAGGTTATTGAAGGCTAGAGGGGTGTCTGTGGAATATACAAGGTCAATTTAGGACATGTATGATATAGTGAAGACTCGTATGAGGACGGTGGAAGAGGATTTAAAGCCTTTTCTTATTTTGACAGGGTTGCACCAAGGACCGAATCTTAGCCCATTTTTATTTACCTTACTGATGGATATTTTAACGCGACGTATTCAAGGGGAGGTGCCTTGGTGTATGTTGTTTGATGATGATGATATTCTGATTGATGAGACTTGGGGAAGATTTAATAATAAGTTGGAGGCTTAGAGACAAACCCTTAAGTCAAAAGGTTTTCAGTTGAATAGGATCGAGACAAAGTACTTGGAATATAAGTTTAGTGATTTATCACATGAGGCTGACATGGTAGTTAAGATGGATTCCCAGGTCATTCAAAAGAGAGAGAGTTTCAAGTATCTTAGGTATATGATTCAAGGAAATGGTGAGATTGAGGAGGATGTCACGCACCGTATTAGTGTAGGGTGGTTGAAGTGGAGGATCGTTTCGGGGGTCTTGTCTGATAAGAAGATGCCTTCTAAGCTTAAATGTAAGTTCTATAGAGTGGCAGTCTGATCGGCTATATTGTATGAAGTGAAGTGTTGGCCAGTTAATAACTCCCACATTCAAAAGTTGAAGGTGGTAGAGATGAAGATGTTGCGATGGATGCGTGGACTTACCAGGAAAGATAAGGTTATAAATAAGATTATTCAAGAGAAAGTAGAAGCATCTTCGGTGGAGTACAAGATACAAGAAGTCATATTGTGATGGTTCGGGCATGTGATAAAGAGGTGCATGGATACTCCATTTTAGAGGTGTGAGAGACTGACTATGGATAGTTTTAGGTGGGGTAAAGGTAGGCCAAAAAAAGTATTGGAGAGAGGTGATTAGGTATGATACGGAGCAGATACAACTTACATAGGACATGACACTTAATAAGAAGGTTGGAGGACACGAATTAGGATGGAGGATTAGTGGGTAGGAGTTCAGCTGTTGTAGTAGTGAAGAGTGCTTTGTTTGTATATGTCCCTGGAATTTCTCATTCATGATGTTTCTGTGAAGTTTATGATTTTTGATAGATAGTTTATAGTAGTACATTGTGAGTGTCTGATGTAAAATAGAATAAAAAATATAGATATTCAAGAGACAGTTAAGAAATTGAGGGGAGATAGGGAAGATATAAAGAAATAATTCCACAATTGATGTAAATTAGAGATGAACAAATGTAGATTTGTAAAGAAAGAAATAATCCCATAATTGAAGTAAATTAGAGATGAACAAATTTAGAAATAATCCCATAATTGAAGTAAATTAGAGATGAACAAATGTAGATTTATGATTCTCTAATTTGAACAAATAATTACATGATTAATTTAAGGAAGGAGAGAATTGAACTCATACATGAATAATCATACCAAAAGATATTCAAGAGAGATCCAATGTAGAGATAAGGGATTCAACCCATAAACCTCACCAAGAGATTTAACCTAAAAATATTGTCTAACTTAAAATATGCTCATCATATTCTATTTGTACTTCTAGGGTAAGCTAAGATATGAAAAGACATAAATATCCTTGATTAAATGTGCATCATACTATGACAAAAAAGGACCCTAAAATATCATGTTAATCTTCTATTGTGTTGATTGTTGGCTTCCATACTCTCTCCAAGCTTTTGATGTCAAGTTGAAATCCATCTATCCGATTAGCACTTTCCAAACTTGCATAATTCTCCCCTTGTTGAAAAGAATTTGATCTCAAATTTGAATCTTGCAAATCATAGAGGGGAGTTAGTACCCAAGCCAAAAAAATAATCTTTCAAATAAATTATATACCACTTCTAAAAATACACACTTTTGTGATAAAGCTAAGAATCATGAAGTTCCCTAAAGGTGTGAGAGGCTGGCTATGGATGATTTTAGGTGGGATAGAGGTAGGCCAAAAAAATTATTAGAGGGAGGTGATTAGGCATGATTTGGAGCAAATACAAGTTACAGAGGACATGACACTTAATAGGAAGGTGTGGAAGACTCGCATTAGGATGGAGGATTGGTGGGTAGGAGTTCAACCGTTGTAGTAGCGAAGAGTGCTTTGTTTGTATATGTGCCTGAAATTTGTTGTTCATGGTGTTTCTATGAAGTTTATAATTTTTGATAGATAGTTTATAGTAGTATGTTATGGGTGTCTGATGTAAAACGAAATACAAGATAAAGATATTCAAGAGACAATCAAGAAATTGAGGGGAGATTTGGAAGATAGAAAGAAATAATACCACAATTGAAGTAAATTAGAGATGAACACATGTAGATTTGTAATGAAAGAAATAATCCCACAATTGAACTAAATTAGAGATGAACAAATGTAGATTTGTGATTCTCTAATTTGAACAAATAATTACATGATTAATTCAAGGAAGGAGAGAATTGAACTCATACATTAATAATCATACCAAAAGATATTCAAGAGAGATCCAATGTAGACAAAGGGATTCAACTCATAAACCTCACCAAGAGAGTTAACCTGAAAATATTATCTAACCTAAAATATGTTCATCATATTCTATTTGTATTTCTAGGGTAAGCTAAGATATGAAAAGACATAAATGCCCTTGATTAAATGTGCATCATACTATGACCAAAAAATGGATCCTAAAATATCATGTTAATATTCTCTTGTGTTGATTCTTGTCTTCCATACTCTCTTGAAACACTCCAAGCTTTTGATGTCAAGTTGAAATCCATCCATGCAATTAACACTTTCCAAACTTGCATCATTCACCCCTTGTTGAAAAGAATTCGACCTCGAATTCAAACCTTGCAAATCATAGAGGGGAGTTAGTACCCAAGCCAAAAAAATAATCTTTCAAGTAAGCTACATACCACTTCCAAAAATACACACTTTTGTGATAGAGCCAAGAATCATGAAGTTCCCTAAAAATCAACTTTTCAAACATAGTATCAAGAACTTTACTCAATAAAACATCACAATCATAAAAAAAGGTTAAAGAAACTAATAATTTTACACCTTAGAACTTTCAAGTTAAAACTAGTTTCTTCAACAACTTGAACCAAGTAGTTCCTTAATTCACAATTTAATTGTACTCTTCTAATCACATGATTAAGAGAACTAATAATATCATCCACAAACTTTAAATACACGTATGTATTTTCGGAAGCAAACACAAACATAAATTTCAAAACTTTCATGTATTTCTCACTTAGTAACTCACAACATAAATCAAATAGCAACATTAAGGAATTCTCACTAATCACAACAAAGTTTCTACTTTGAAGGTCAAAGGCATAGAAATTTACCTTCATGGCTTTAGAAAGTCCAAAAATAAGCACTAGTCATTCAAAAAAATCATTCTTGGATTTAGAAGACAAAGATACCTCAAATATTTTTATAGCCCAAGAAGATACTCCCAAATATCTTTCCTCATTGTAGATCCTCTCTTGATGGTGTTTCACAAATAGATTAACAAGGTTATCAAACTTATCAAAAAAAGAATTCTCACATTTATGCCCATATATATTTGACAATGCTTCAAATAGATCATAGTTACATTTCCTTCTAGAATCATTTAAAAATTCTCCCCAAATTATATCCTCAAAGGCAAGATTAGAGTAAGTAAATAAATTGACACAAAAGCTAGCATCTATTAATTTACTACTCCAATCACTTGTCTCTCTCTCATTCTTTAAAAGTTTTTCTTCAATTTTGGAGGACTTTTCAATACAAGAAATACTTTCAACAAACAATTTGGGAGTTTGCTTGCTAACATCCGAACAATTAATACCCTCAGACAATTCACAAGAATCATTTTCACAAGTCATGCACTCTTTAAATTTTGGATCCTCACTTTCATCTAGTGCATATGAGTCAATAACGAATGAATCATTCAATTAAAAATCACCAAAAATAGGATTGTCAAATTTTTTAAAAATTTGACATTCTTTATGCTAAAAAAGACTATGATCACTCTTCTTATGCTCCATTTCAAGAGTACTACCACCAAGAATATTCATGACCTTACAAGATAGTTTTTACAATAAAATTCACTTGCAAAGAGACAATCATCATCAATCACATTTTTAGTGTTCTGAATAGCTAAAAAAGAAGTACATTCATCTTCATCACGAGAATTTCAGGAAATACCATAGGTTTTCAAATTTGACATAACACTTGCTTGAAATATTTTAAGATCACAATCAATAAAAATTTTAGCTCCATAATCATATTTGTAATACCCCGCAAAATTCTAAGCTTAACTCAGCCCTTAGAGCTTGATAAGGGGTCCCATACTTAGAAATTTCAGCTAAGTGTTTACACTTAGAATTATTTTTAGCCTCGTAAGTTGGTGATCCTATTTCACGACCCTAAACACCTTAAAGTATTGATTTTTAGGTTGATTCATGATCAGGTATGTCAGTAGGTGTTCTCGAACAAGTTTTGGATTTTTCAAACATCATTTGAATCATGTTTGGAAGTCCAAACTAGTGGATCAATGTTGATCTCGACGCGTCGCATCGCCTGTCGTATTGATAAATGTTTTTTACCAGCTCCTAATGTCAATTTCTAGTGAGACAATGAGGACTCGACGCGACGCTTCGGCCATTGCATCGACCCCATCGATGCAGCGCGTTGGGTTGCGCGTCACTAGACCTATTTTCAGTCATTAAAACTCTGCATCCAGGAGGGTATTTGGGTCATTTTCCCACCCCTATTCATCCCCAAAAACACAAAATTAATCACTCATAAGGTAAAAAGATTCATTATTTCTCTCAAATTACTCAAAAACAAAACCCTAGAAAATCTAATTTCAATTCAAGCTTCAAGAAATTCACCATCAACCTTCACTAATTCAAGTACCAAGGTATGTGAAATGTTCATCCAAGGGTTTCCTTCCACCCTTGCAGTTCAAGAAACTCTTTTAAATTACAAGTAATTATTTCATAAATATCATGTTAGATTCGAATGTAATCTTGATTATGATATTAAATGGGTTTTTAATTCCATGATTTATCATAAATTCCATGAAAACTAATTAATTGTGGATTGAATTATGTGAACTTCATGTTGAACTCTTGAATTAGAAGTTGAATGTAGTATCGATGATAGTATTACATATTTATTGATATGTGAAATACCCATTCTCCCCAAGTGTTTGTCAAAATGCTTATGTGAATTGACTAGTGCAAGCATGACATGTTATTATGCGATTTCATTCATGCACAAGCTCATGTATATCAAGTGTTTGACAAAAATGTCTAAATAAATGCATTATTAGTAAGCAAGTACTATTATGCTACTAAATCCGTGCAGTATATTACTTTTCATATTATTGAGTCTTGGGGGTATTCAATACCCGAAAATCTAGATGTTTACCTAGAGCTACAGTAGTTATAGAACAGTCTCAGTAGTGTCATAAATAGTAATACTCAGTAATTAGTCCCAGTCTCGGTTCAATAGACAGTTCAGAACTCAGTAAACTCAGTTCAGTTTAGTTAGATAGTACGATCAGTAACAGTTTAATCAAGCCTAGTACAGTTTAGAAATCAGTTCGATGTCTATTTAGTTGGGAGTAAAAATCAGCACCGAGCAAACCCAGGGATGGGGGCATTCTTGCCAGCATAGGGTTTGACCCTTAGTAGCAATGCCTAAGTTACAGAACTACGTAGCCAACATAGGTTGAGATATCTTCCTACCAGACTAGGGTTGATACATCTCACATAAGTTTTCTTGCCAGCGAGGGTTGACAAAAGTGCTTCCTACCAGAGAGGGTTAACTCACAGCTTGTCTTTACCCGTGGCACGGTATTGATGCCCTTCTAATTGGGGTTACAGGTTAGACCCCAATCCATTTGGAGAGGGGTATGTCTATTAGATAACTACCTCCCACAATTTCAATTTCAGTCATAGCATAATCAGTTTAGTTCTACAGATTTAGGACTGTCAAACATAGTCACCCAGCTCAGTATAGAACTTAATTTTATTCTACAGAATCAGGATAGTCGGAAATAGTCACTCAGTTATCAGTACTACAGTATCAGTAAACTTAGATATCAGTTAATCAGTATTCAGAACTCAGCATCCAATGTTAACATGATCTCAATTACAGTTTATGTATTTATGCATGTGCTTTCATTCAGTTACGTTCATATTACTCAGCTAGTTATTGTCCATGTATATGATCCCATGTATATCAACCTACCTTACTTAGCAAACCATTACATTCAAAGTAATGATGTATACTTTTCTTTTGCGCTATGCTATCTTTATCATAGGTTCAGATGTACGAGCTCCTGACTGCACTTAGTAGCCCAGATTATCAGCAACAAATTTATTGGTGAGTCCTCATAGTTTGAGGATGATGTTATCTTTCAGTATTTTAGTTGTTCAGAATTCAGTAGATGAATTTAGTTGGGGACTTATCCCATCAACTCCATATTCAAACAGTTAGAGGCTTTCAGACTGGAGTATTTCAGACAGATTTCAGTTTTTAGTATTCATTTATCAGTATTCAGTATTTGTTTTCAGTTATGAACCTTATGGAGACTTCAGCCTAATTTTTGCATTTATTTTAGTATTATTATTATTACCGTGTGATTACTCAGTGCTCACAGCAGATATCAATCATGGGTTAGCTTGTGATCCTTCGAGGTCGTAAGTACCGTATAGCGTCTGGGGTACAGACTCAGGGCATTACAAACTTGGTATCAAAGCCTAAGGTTCAACAGAGTCCTAGGAAGTCTAAAAATTTCTTCTAGTAGAGTTTTGTACATGGGTGTGTAGCATGCCACACTTATGGACAAGGGTTTATGAGACGTTTCAGGAAAAGTTTCCCTTCTTTCAGTATTCATGGCGTGTGGGTGAGCATGCGCTCAAGTCACACTCTCAGTCTAATCCTTTTCTTTCTTCTGATTATAGAACATACCTCCCAAAAAGAATGAAAGAAGAATAGGAAATCAGCCAGCCCCTCAGCCCATTTAGGAAGATCCTTTAAACGAGCATGTCTCCCATACAGAATTCAGGGATGCATTTACTACTCTAGCCAATTTAGTAGCAATCCAGAATGAATGCCCAACTATCATTCCATCCAACCCAGTGGTCAATACTGCTTCAGCCAGGATTTGGGACTTTACCCGAATGAACCCTCTATTTTTTACCAGGTCTAAGTCAAATGAGAACCCATAGGAGTTCCTTGATCAGGTGTAGAAGGTTAAATATATTATGAGGGTGACTGCAAGTGAGAGTGCTGAGTTGGCTACATATCAATTACAGGATGTGGCTCACTCATGGTTTTAGTAGTGGGAGGCTGAGAGGGCCACAGATGTAGGGCCCATAAAATGGGAGGAGTTTTCCACTACTTTTCTTAATAGGTTCTTCCCACTGGAGTTAAGGGAAGCAAAGGTTTTGGAGTTTATTAATCTGAAGCAGGGAAACATGACGGTGCAAGAGTATTTTCTTAAGTTTACTCAGTTAGAAAGATGTACCCCTCACGTGGTAGCAGATAGCAGATCAAAGATGAGTAAGTTTGTGTTGGGTGTGTCTAACAGTGTGGTTAAGGAGTGTAAAACCGCAATGCTGACTAAGGAGATGGACATATCCGGGCTCATGGTCCATGCTGAGTAAATAGAAGAGTCTAAGAATAAAGAGAGGGAGAAAAAGAACAAGAGAGTAAGGATAGGTAGCTTCAACTTTACTTAACCTAAGTCAGAGGATAGTAATCGTTCTCAATTCTACCCAAAATCTTTAGTTCCAGCTCCGTCCTTAGCCAGTGCTCCAGTGCTGAAATTTAGAGATGGAAATAAAGATAGAGTATCAGGCCCTAAAACCCAGGGTAATGTCAGCAGTGCCTGAATAAATTCTTTTTGCTAGAAATATGAAAAAAACTATTAGGGTATCTGTAGAGTTGGCAGCAATGTGTGTTTCAGATGTGGCAAGCCAGGCCATAGGATCAAAGAGTGTCTTTAGGTGGGTTCTCAGAGTCAGTATAATCGTCCCCCAGCTTAGTCTGATCACCTGAACCAGCAGGGTTCCGCTTTCAGTACCACCAGTGGGCAATTCCCAAACAAACTCTATGCACTTCAGTCCTGACAGGATCAGGAAAGTTCTCCTGATGTGGTCACTGGTACGTTACAAGTTTATCATTTACATGTTTATGCTTTTCTAGATACAGGATCTTCTTTTTCCTTTGTAACTCCTTATATAGCCATTGACTTCGGAGTCAGTCCTGAAATTCTAGAAGAGCCTTTCTCAGTTTCTAGCCCAGTGGGTAAATCTATCATAGCCCGACGGGTATACAGGAACTGTCCGATTATGGTATCTCAAAAAGTTACTTCAGCGGACTTAGTAGAGCTAGAGATGACAAATTTTGAGGTCATTCTTAGCATGGATTGGCTTCATTCATGCTATGCTTCAGTTGACTGCAAAAACAGAATTATTTAATTTTATTTTCCAAATAAACCTATCCTAAAGTAGAGGGGTAGTCCTTCAGTACTTAGGGGTTACCTTGTTTCGTACCTTAGGGCAAGGAAAATGATATCTAAGGTATGTGTCTATCATCTTGTTCTAGTTTAGAGACCCCAAATCTTGAATCAGTGTCAGTAGCATATAAATTCCCAGATGTGTTTCCCGAAGATCTTCCTGGAGTTCCTCCCGAGAGGGAAATTGACTTTGGAATAGACCTTCTTCTAGATACTCAGCCCATCTCTATCCCTTCATATAGAATGGCTCCAGCAAAACTCAGAGAATTAAAAGAACAGTTAAAGGATCTCCTAGATAAGGGATTCATCAGACCCAGTGTATCCCCATGGGGTTCACCATTCCTATTTGTGTGTAAGAAAGATGGTTATCTTAGAATGTGTATAGACTACCATCAGCTAAATAAAGTCATGGTTAAGAACATGTATCCACTTCCCAGAATCGATGATTTGTTTGACCAACTTCAGGGTACCAACTACTTTTCTAAGATAGACCTTAGGCCAGGCTGTCATCAACTCAGAGTTAGAAAATGTGTCATTCTGAAGACAACTTTCATAACTTGGTGTGGTCACTTCGAATTCATAGTCATGTCATTTGGTCTTACCAATGCCCCAACAGCTTTCATGGACTTGTTGAACCATATTTTCAAGCAGTACTTGGACACGTTTGTTATAGTATTCATTGATGACATTCTTCTCTACTCTCACAGCGAGTATGACCATGCATATCATCTCAGAATAGTGTTACAGACCCTCAGAGCCCATTAGTTGTTTACCAAATTCAGTAAATATGAATTTTGACTAAGGTCAATAACTTTCCATGGTCCTATTGTTTCTGATAAGGGCATTAGATTTGATCTTCAAAAGACCAAAGTAGTGAGAAACTAGCCCAGACCCATCTCTCTATCAGATAGCAGGAGTTTCTTAATCTTGGCTAGCTATTACCGATGGTTTATTGAGGGATTTTTGTCTATTGCGTCCCCTATATCCAGACTGACTTAGAATAACGTCAAATCCCAGTGGTCAGATTCTTGTGAAAAGAGTTTTCAGGAGTTGAAGACTCGACTCACTACAGCTTTAGTTTTGACTCTACCAGATAGATCAGATGGGTTCGTGGTATTTTGTGATGCTTCTAGAGTGGTTTTGGGGCATGTTTTGATGCATAGAGGTAAGGATATAACCTATGCCTCTAGACAGCTTAAACCCCATGAAAATATTACCCCACTCATGATCTTGAACTAGCAGTTGTAGTGTTTTCCTTAAAAATTTGGAGGCACTACTTGTATGGGGTGCATGTTGATGTGTTCACAGACATAAGATCCTATAGTCTGTGTTTTCTTAGAATAACCTGAATCTTCATCAGAAGAGGAGGTTAGAGTTTTTAAAAGACTGACATAAGTGTTCTATATCATCCGGGCAAGGCTAATATAGTGGCAGTTACCCTCAGTAGGATGTCTATAGGTAGTGTTGCTCACGTGAAGGATGGTAAGAAGAAGTTAGGTCAGGAAGTCCATCAACTTGCTCGACAGGTTTCCACTTAGTCAATTTAGCAGAAAGTAGTGTGTGGGTTCAGAATAGTTCAAAATCATCTCTGGTTTCCAAAGTGAAGGAGAAGCAGGAAAGAGATCCTAGTTTAGCTAAGTTAAAAGAGGTAGTCAGAGATCATAAAGTAAAGATTTTCTCCTAAGGGGGAGATGGTGTGTTGTGTTGGCAAGGTCAACTATGTATGCCAGGTGTAGATGACTTGAGGCAGCAGATTCTTGTAGAATCGAATGGTGCACGCTACTCGATTCATCTAGGAGCCACCAAGATATTCTATGGCTTGCGGGAGGTCTATTGGTAGAGTGGGATGAAGAGAGATACTATAGAGTTTGTAGCTTAAGTGCTCGATATGTCAGCAAGTTAAGATCGAGCATCAGAAGCCTAGTGGGTCTATACAGGATTTTAGTATTCCCACTTGGAAGTAGGAAGTGAATATGGATTTTGTGATGGGTTTTCCTCTAACTCGTCGTTAGCATGATTTGGTTTGGGTCATTGTGGATAGGATGGCCAAATCAGCTCATTTCTTACCAGTCTATACTTCCTATTCAGCCGAGGATTATGCCAAGCTCTATGTTAGAGAGTTGGTCAGATTACATGGAGTCCCATTATCCATCATCTCAGATAGAGATATGTACTTCACCTCTTATTTCTGGAAAGCCTTGCAAAAGGGTCTAGGTACCCAAGTTCACCTCAGTACATCCTTCCGCTCTCAGACAGATGGTCAAGCTGAAAGGACCATTCATAATTTAGAAGATATGTTAAGGGCGTGTGCCATTGACTTTAAGGGTAGTTGGGATGACCACTTGCCTTTTATTGAGTTTGCATGTAATAACAATTACCATTCCAGCATTCAGATGGCTCCGTTTGAGGTGCTCTATGGGAGAAGATGTATATCTCTTATTGGTTGGTTTGAAGTGGGTGAGGCCGCAGTGGTAGGGCCTGACTTGATATTTGATACCTTAGAAAAAGTTCAGTTGATCAGGGAAAGGCTTAAGACACCTTAGGGCCATAGAAATCATATGCAGATGTGCGAAGGAAGGATCTCGAGTTTGAGATTAGGGATTTTGTGTATTTGAAAATTTCGTCTATGAAAGAAGTGAAGAGCTTTAGCAAGAAGGGGAAGCTCAGTCCCCGATATGTCGGTCCTTAGCGAATTCACAGCCATTTCGAAAAGGTAGCTTACGAGCTTGAGTTTCCTTTATATTTAGCTTCAGTCCACCCAATGTTTCATGTCTCCTTTCTAAAGAAATTCATAGGTGACCCAACAACCGTAGTCCTTATAGAGGTCATAGATGTTTAGAACAACCTCTCTTATGAATAGATCCAAGTCGAAATCCTTGATCGTCAGATTCAAAGATTGAGGAACAAAAAATTCCCTATAGTCAAAGTTCTTTGGTGGAATCAGTCTGTTAAGGGAGATACTTGGGAAGCAGAAGCAGATATGCGGACCAAGTATCCTCACCTCTTCTCCACAAACTCAAATTCAGCTCAAGGTAACCATTTTTCTTGAATTTACTCAGTTCCATATTCAGATTTCCTGTATGAGTTAGATATCAGTTCAGTTGCATAGCATTCACATATCACATATACCCTCACAAAATAGCTCAGTCATATATCATGTCCTCAGAATTTAGTTATGTTTTAGTCATGTATGTTTAGTATAAAAATTCAGTGTATCAGTAGTTTCAGTCATAAAATCATGCTTCAGTTATGCATGCTCAGTAAGCAAGTTCAGTCCATCAGTATTCTCAGCTTAGTCAGTCTCATTCTAGGATGAATGTTCCCAATGGA
The DNA here is from genome assembly GCA_030864225.1 of Capsicum baccatum var. pendulum. Taxonomy (NCBI): domain Eukaryota; kingdom Viridiplantae; phylum Streptophyta; class Magnoliopsida; order Solanales; family Solanaceae; genus Capsicum; species Capsicum baccatum. The sequence continues at coordinate 239,379,255 of CM061552.1, read as the reverse complement.
GAGATATTGTAAGACCCCGTAAAATTCTAAGCTTAACTCAGCCCTTAGAGCTTTATAAGGGGTCCCATACTTAGAAATTTCAGTTAAGTGTTTACACTTAGAATTATTTTTAGCCTCGTAAGTTGGTAATCCTATTTCCCGACCCTGAAGACCTTAAAGTATCGGTTTTTAGGTTGATTCATGATAAAGTATGTCAGAAGGTGTTCTCGGAAAAGTTTCGGATTTTTTGAACATCGTTTGAATCACATTTGGAAGTCCATACCAGTGGATCAATGCGATCTCGACTCGTCCCATCTCCTATCACATTGATAAATGTTTTCCTAGCTCCCAGTGTCAATTTCTAGTGAGCCAACATGGAGTCGATGTGGCACTTCGACTGTTACATCGACCCCATCAACGCGGCGCGTCAGGCTGTGCATCACTAGATCCATTTTCAGCCATTAAAACTCTGCATCCATGAGGGTATTTGGGCCATTTTCCCATCCCTATTCATCCCCCAAAACATGAAATTAATCACTCTTAGGGGAAAAACATTCATTATTTCTCTCAAATTACTCAAGAACAAAACCCTAGGAGGTCTAATTTCAATTCAAGCTTCAATAAATTCACCATCAACCTTCATTAATTCAAGTACCAAGGTATGTGAAGTGTTCATCCAAGGGTTTCCTTCCACCCTTGGAGTTCAAGAAACTCTTTTAAATTCCAAGTTAAATGATTTCATAGATTTTATGTTGGATTTGAATGTAATCTTGATTATGATTTTAAATGGATTTTCCATTCCATGATTTATCACAAATTCCATGAAAACTTGTTAATTGTGGATTGAATTATGTGAACTTCATGTTGAACTCTTGAATTACAAGTTGAATGTAGTGTCCATGATAGTATTACATGTTTATTGGTATGTGAAATATCCATGCTCTCCAAGTGTTTGTCAAAATGCTTATGTGAATTGACTAGTGCAAGCATGACGTTATTATGTGATTTCATTCATGCACAAGCTTATGTATATCAAGTGTTTGACAAAAATGTCTAAATGAATGCATTATTAGTAAGCAAGTACTATTATTCTACTAAAGTCATGCAGTATGCTACTTTTCATATTATCGAGTCATGGGGTATTCAATACCCAAAAATCTAGCTGTTTACCTAGAGCTACAGTAGTTACAGAACAGTCTCAGTAGTGTCACAAATAGTAATAATCAGTAATCAGTCCCAGTCTAAGTGAAATAGTCAGTTTTTAACTCAGTGAACTCAGTTCGGTTCAGTTAGACAGTACGATTAGTAAAATTTCAGTCAAGCCTAGTACAGTTTATAAATTAGTTTAGTGTCTACTAAGTTTGGGGTAGGAATCAGCACTAAGTGAACCCAGAGATGGAGGCATTCCTGCCAGCATAGGGTTTGACCCTTAGTAACAATCCCTAAGTTACAGAACTACATAGCGAGCGTAGGTTGACATATCTTCCATACAGACTAAGATTGATACATCTCACATGAGTTTTCCTGCCAGCGAGGGTTGACAAAAGTGCTTCCTATTAGAGAAGGTTAACTCATAGCATGTCTTTACCCGTGGCACGGTATTGACACCTTTCCAACTGGGGTTATAGGTTGGACCCCAATCCATTTGGAAAGGGGCATATCCATTAGATAACTACCTCCCGTAATTTTATTTTCAGTCTTAGCATAAAACTCAGTTCAGTTCTATAGATTCAGGACTGTCAGACACAGTCACCAAGCTCATATAGAACTCAGTTCCATTTTATAGAATCACGACTGTTAGAAGCAGTTACTCAGTTATCAGTACTATAGTATCAGTAAACTCAGATATCAATTAATCAGTGTTCATAACTCAGTATCCTGTGTTAACATGATCTCAGTTACAGTTTATGTATTCATGCATGTACTCTCATTTAGTTACGTCCATGTTACTTAGCTAGTTGTTGTCCATGCATATGAACCCATGCCTATCATCCTACCTCACTTAGCATACCGGTATATTCAAAGTATTGACTCATACTTTTCTTTTGCACTATGATGTCTCATATCATAGGTTCAGACGCACGGGCTCCTGACCGCACTTAGCAGCCCAGATTACCAGTAGTAGATTTAGTGGTGAGTCCTCATAGTTTGAGGATGATGTTATCTTTTAGTATTTTAGTAGTTCAACATTCAGTAGACGGAGTTGGTTGGGGACTTGTCCCATCAACTCCATATTCAGACAGTTAGAGACTTTCAGACTAGAGTATTTTGGACAGATATTCAGTTTTCAGTATTCATTTAACAGTATTCAGTATTTGTTTTCATTTATAAACCTTATGGCGACTTCAGCCTAATTTTTATATTGATTTCAGTATTATTATTACCGTGTGATTACTCAGTGCTCAAACAGTTATCAGTCATGGGTTAGCTTATGGTCCTTCGGGGTCGTAAGCACCGTGTAGCACCTAGGGTACAAACTCGGGGCGTTACAAAATTCAACTAGTGTATGATCATAATTTATTTGTATATTAACACAAAGTAAAGAATCATCAACCTCACTAAAATATGGTCTAACATTCACACTCAAGTCACTATCGAGTTCATTTGAAGTAACTAAAGAATTAAGATTAGTCTTTTTCCCTTGATGAACACTTACAAAATCTTTTTACCTTGATTTTCTATAATTAAGTTCACTTGCTTACTTGAATTAATTGGAACTTAACTTGCTTCTTTCAATTCTTGAATTTCTTTCCATATTGAGTAATCTTTTTTGTGTTCTTCAAGAATACCTACAAAAGAAGTGAAAACACTAAAAGAACAAGAATTCAAAAGGTTAGAGTTAGAATAAGAAAAGCTCTCACTCACACTCTCTTGCTTTTCTATTATCTCATTTTCTTCTCTCTCACTTTCTTCTTTTTTTTCTTACAACAATTTACTCTCATTTTTCAACTCTATTTTCTTTTACGCTTGTAGCCACTCACTCGCTTCATTCCAAATATATTTTTCTTTTTGATCCTTTGAGTTGTCACTATTCACTCTTTCACTCCTTTTTGTTTTGTTCTCACTCATTTTCCTTTAAGTGCAATAGGCTCCAAGAATTCTTTTGCATCATTGGGATGGCCCTTCACATCAATTTTCAACTTTGCATCACTGTAAGCTTCAAAGACTCTAATTGAATTATTGGAATGACTTTGTACATCAAATTTCAACTTAGTAGTCTTCCCTTTCACTTTCTTAACTTCCTCATATTTATTAGAGATTCCTTAATGATCATAGGACTTAAGACATGCTTTTGTTCCTTCAAATCTATAACAACAAACTTTTCCAACTCTCTATCAAACCAAAATTTATTACGATTGAACCAAGGAGCTCCTAAACATGCCAAACAATTAGACAAAGGGTATACATCACACCAAATACCCCCTTGATAGCTTACATGATAAACAATAATCTTCACCTCTTTGTTAATCAACTTTCCATCAAATTTATATGGTGAACCTTTTGTATGACAAGGGATATCCAACCACTCAACCAAACAAGGACCAATGAAGATGGTATAACATAATTTTCTTACACATAAAGTGCAATCAAATCTGCAACCACTCTTATATCCCTCCACAATGACTTCAAATTTCGTCAAACCTTCATTAAGTTCATTCTCTCTTTTCTTTCTAGAAGTACAACTATAATCATGAAAAACATCACAATAACTTCTACTAGAAGTAGAACTATAAGATGAAATTCTCCTTTCTCCATTGACATCCAAACCTCCATTGTAACTCTTTGAACCTATATAAGACATAATTAGGATATTAAAAGTGGTTAGTAAAAATAATGGGCCTCACAAGTCACTCCCTCACGTGTATAACTCAAATGATGACACTCAATTTTCTTTCCGCTCGTTTATACACTCAAAGGTCGTAGGCTTTTAGGACCACACTCAAATAATCTCACCACTCAAGCCTTTTACCACTCAAGGGTATCCCTTAGTCTCTTCACAGTTCTACAATCTCAAATAATCTCAAAATAAGCTTTCAAGTATTGGTTCGGAGTAGAGTTTATGTTAATAACAAAGAAGGACCAAACACACTAACGAACAAGGAATGAATCAAACACACAATGAAACTAAAAAGATAAAAGTACAAAATAAATTGAGACAAAATAAAATACTAACACAAAAATAACTAGATAACACAAGTAGAACTAATACTCAATGTAATCTAGCTAAAAAATTGACATACAATATGATTTACCCATAAATCAAACAACTCAACCTTAGAGTTTGGGAAGAAAAATCAACCAAAACACCACATTCATCAAATCTATCAAGACCTAACTCAAATCAAGTTTACCCAATAAATATGGGACATTTTTAAGCATCACCCAATTGTTTTCTAAGTAAAAAATCAACTCAAACTTTAAAATTTTGCTAAAATTCGTACAAGGAGAAGTGCCCAATTTTTGAACCCAAAATTGAAAACTAATATAGTTTACCTATGATCAAAACAACTTAGATCCACAATATGGGGGTAAAATTTGCACAAGAAAGCTCAAAAACTTAAATTTTCGCACTTTAAAAAGTGCTGAAATTTCAGCTGCGAAAATGAGAGAAAATAGGGCAAAATCAACTCCAAATTTACTTCAAATTCTCTCAAATGTGATATTCAAACACTTTGAAATATTACCAACAACACCCACTTGAAAATTTCTCCAATTTGCAGTTTGACTTCTTTTTTTATCAATTTTTCTGATTTTTCTAAAAAAAAAAATTTGAATTTTCAAACGATACAAGCCAAGGATTAAGAATTGTAGGAATAATTTTTTATCCTTACTCTAATACCAATTGATGTAAAATAGAATACAAGATAAAGATATTCAAGAGACAATCAAGAAATTGAGGGGAGATAGGGAAGAAAGAAAGAAAGAATTCCATAATTAAACTAAATTAGAGATAAACAAATGTAGATTTGTGATTCTCTAATTTGAACAAATAATTACATGATTAATTCAAGGAAGGAGAGAATTGAATTCATACATGAATAATCATACCAATATATATTCAAGAGAGATCCAATGTAGAGACAACGGGATTCAACCCATAAACCTCACCAAGATAGTTAACCTAAGAATATTGACTAACCTAAAATATACTCATCATATTCTATTTGAACTTCTAGGGTAAGCCAAGATATTAAAAGTCATAAATACCCTTGATTAATGTGCATCATACTATGACCAAAAAAGGATCCTAAAATATCATGTTGATGTTCTATTGTGTTGATGCTTGGCTTTCATACTCTCTTGAAACACTCCAAGCTTTTGATGTCTAGTTGAAATTCATCCATGCAATTACCATTTTCCAAACTTGCATCAGTGTCTTATTTCCTTTAGTATCTAGTAGTGTGTTATCTCATCTTGTTGTGTGCTTTTGTTTGTTATACTCTTATACATTTTGAGTCGGGGGTCTATCAGAAACAACCTCTATACTTCATTTTAGGTGTGACATGGACTGCGTACACTTCACCCTCCCTAGATCCCACTTTGTAGAAATACATCGGGTATGTTGTTGTTGTTATTGTTATGCAATGTACCATTTAATTCAAATATAGCATTAGTATTTGTATGCCAAATTTATCATTTGTATTTGTATATATATAAACATATATCATTTGTATATGTATAGTTGAAGTTATATAAACATGTATCATTTAATATAATATAAACAAGTATGTATGATATGTATATGTATAAACATGATATGTATGTATATAAATGATATGTATATGTATCATTTGTATATTTATGGTTCAATTATAAAATATAAACATGTACAAATCATTTGTATATGTATCATTGTATAAACAAGTGCAAATTATATAAAATATAAATGATAGTACGAACTACTAAATACATATACAAGTGTGAACTATAAAATACAAATATAAATGCAAACTATAAAATATAGCTACAGGTGCAAATTATAAAATACATACATATACAAATGCGAACTATAAAAAACAAATACAATTATATCAATGAATATAAAATATAAATGATGGTCTAAATATAAATATTATAAATAATTGGGGTATTTTCATTATCATCCAGGACTTGTGCTCAACGTAGCCATATTTTTTAAAAATTCAAAGAAAAAATAAAATAGAACCCCCAAAAAAATGAGAAATAAAGAATACCAAATAGATTAGAAAAAAGACCAAAAAAATAGAAACCAAAGATAGAAGAGTTAAAAAATTAAAAAATCACAAAAAAATAAAAATAGAAAAAATATCCAAAAGAAAAAGAAGTGAAAAAAGGAAAAATAAAGAAAGAGAAATAGAAGAATAAAAATAACCGCGAAAAAAAAAATTAGAAAAATAGAAGAAGAAAATAAAAATATGAGAAATAAAAAAATTTTAAAAGAAAAGGTAAAAAAAGAGAGAAAGTGAAAAGACAAAAATGAAAAAGAAAGAACAAAATAGGAAAAAAATGATTAGGAAAAAAAGTTTTTTTAAAAAAAAAAAGAGAAAAAAAGTTAGAGAAGAGAGAAAGAGAGAAAAATAAGGAAAGATAAAGAGCCACTAAAATATTGCTATTTGTTATGAAATATAAAACAAAGAACAAGAAGAATAGAGGGAGAATAGAGGAGACTTCTTTATTTCTCATGAGAGGTTGTTGAGTGATGTATTAAAATGAAGGAAACCCCTTTATTTATAGGGAAAAACTAGCCTTGGGGTTTCTAACTTTTTCATAAATAGATATTCACTATATATGGTAAAGTAGACATTCACTATGTATGGTAAGTAGACATTCATTATATATGATAATATATTTATAACACTCCCCCTTGAATGTCTAATTAATAGATAATGTGCCTCGTTAAAATATTACTAGAAAAACCTCAGTGGAAAAAAAATCTAGTGAAGGAAAAAGAGAACACATCTCTAACAATACGCATATAGATTGCTCATTTAAAACCTTACAAGAAAAACTCATTGGGACAAAACCTCGTAAGGGAAAAAGAATACATGGCGTATTAACTCCCCCTAATGAGAACATCCTTGAACCTTTGCATCCCGATCTTGTGCACCATCTTCTTGAAAGTTTTAATTGGAGGGGACTTGGTGAATAAATCAACGACATTGTCACTTGAACAAATATGTTACACTTTAATATCACCATCTTATTGGAACTCTTGGAGAGTTTTCAAAAGCAAATATTATTTGTAAGCTACATGAGTGTTGTGCATCAATGACACTAAGATATGGTATTTCTTATTTCTCATTTTAGCAAATAATATTTGCTTTTGAAAACTCTCCAAGAGTTTCAATAATTTTCAAGCTATAAGCTTATTCAATATAAGGATTATAAATAAGTTTCCCAGAAATTTTTAAATGTTCAAACCATCTTGAATCCTTAAAATGTTTTCATATAAATTTTGTCAACTGAAAATATTCAACATTTCATGTGAGACATCTTTTAGTATTTGAACTGTAAATTAAATAAGTTTTATGCTTACCAAGATGCATCCTTTGATATTACTTGATAAATGTTTTTGCGTCAGCTTGCTTAAATAAATATAGAATTTAGATCCTCGTAACCTTTCACAATGTTACGCCAATATTGTATCAAGGATATCGTCAATGATTTATCATTTTGTATCGATTCACAATGTGACATAACATTTTGAGATCTCACCACTTTATTATTTTCAGGTACCTGAACTTCTCATAAGGTTTCATGAAGTGTTATGTCATAGGCTCTACAAGAGCACATTGCCTTCTTATTATGATTATTTGATCCTTATCCTTTTCAAGGATTATTTCATTTGAAATTGATTGGTCTACCATGATTCACACATGCATAGACTTTGTCCTTTATGGACACAAAATAGGAGTAGTTGCAGCTTAAATATAAGACGCGTTCGGCATTTGACTTGAATTATCTTTTGAATGAGGATCTATGATAATTCCTAACATATTTAATAGTTGTTTCAAATCTACCCCTTATGTTAGTAAAACTAACATACATCCTCCATCTTCTTTGAGGAATCCATCTGTATGCATTATGGTATATTCATTAATCGTATACCGCACATCAAAACTATTAGATGAAAATGTGTGTGGTTCTTGACTCAGAACCCACTTTGAAGGGGAATTAGTCATAATTTATTGGTTTGATGCATACAAGTACTTTTGTATATAATATTTCAAACCAATACATAAAGCTTTTGTTCTCATTAGCAATGGTTTAGCTATTTATCAAAGGCCTTCAATGTCAAACCATCATCATCAAGATGAATTGTCTTGATTACACAATCTGAAAATTATGTTCTTAACTCAATTTTATTGAGCAAGCAATTTTATGAATGTCAAAATGCAGGTTGACAATAAATGTACATGTGATCATCTTATTGATGTATCCTTTTAACATACCACATGATAGGTGAACGTGCCCATATTTACCTTTAATACTTTTTAGATTTAAGGGATCCAATACCGACATTAGTTGGTCCAGCCAACTTATCATGAGAACAAGCAAATAAACAATTCGTGAAGAATCTTCTATTGCTTCAACATATGCCTAACACTCAATATGCACATCTTCGAGATGTCACAATCATTCATATCAACTTATGAACTCATTTATAGTAGTAAACACAAGTTTACCCTGACACGTGCTTTTCACTTTAGTAAACTTCAGAATTACTATTACATGAAAAAAATTCATATTTGCTACTTTAGAAGTAGATTTCAAAATAACTCTTCTCAGTTATTTTGCCTCTTTCGGAGGTAAGTTGTGATAGTATCACAATCAAGTGCACGTTTGCATTAATAATCTTATCATTCTCTAGGAATGGAATATAATTGTACCTTAATCCTATCAAATTTTAATAGCTTATAAACTCTTTCATGATATTGCTATTTCAGAAGCAAATCGAGGCATACATATAATGTAGAGAATTTTTCTCTAACATATACTATAGTCATAATAAGCGTGTGAAAATATTATCACTGTTGATGATGATTATTATATTGTCCCTTTATGTTTGTATTCATATATTCAATCACTTGTATTGTTTCAAACATAATATGAACTGCTACCACATTCACTTCAGAGAATGGAGCATATTCAATGGGACATGTCTCATAACCTTTCATCAAAAACACATTATTTTGTCTTAGCCATCATAATGTCATCAATATAGTGCATTGAGATCCAATCTCAATGTCTTGTCCATATAAAGTCATCTTAGGCATAAATCTATGGGACTTGAACATAACATCTTATCATAATGGTTCATTGAAATTTTTAACCCAATGTCTTACCCTCTTAATGAGATGAGACTTAGATTCATCATCATATCTTTTAACAATATTGTCCCTCATGAACAATTTTAAAGTATAAGTGGTTCCAAACCAATTATTTTTTTCCTTAAATCCAACTATAATTATATCATTAATAACAAAAGACAAATAACATAAGAAATTACTAACCTTGAAATTACCTTTAGATTTATAATCTCACCTTGTTTGGTAGAGTCTCGTGCTGATAATGTGTTATGAAATATAAAATAAAAAACAAGAAGAACAGAGGGAGAAGAGAGGAGACTTCTTTATTTCTCATGAGAGGTTCTTGAGTGATGAATTACAATGAAGGAAACCCCTTTATTTACAGGGAAAAACTAACCTTGGGGTTTCTAACTTTTTCATAAATAGATATTCACTATATGTGGTAAAGTAGTCATTCACAATATATGATAATATATTTATAACACTACTGTTGTTATTCCACGCAATTTTTTTAAAGTGTTGCTATTTAGCTTAATTATAGACTTAAGTTTGTTACTTCTTGTATCTTTTATCAAAAAAATAATTTAAAAGCAACTAGCCTAAACACTCGTCCCTCGTTGACTTCCTCTCCACTTATGCATTTTTTTTCTTCATTCCTATTTTCGAAATTAAATCTCCTCTTTTTTTAAAAAAAAATTATTCTCTTCATTTTTCTGTTTTGTTTTTAATTTTGATTTTTTCATTCTTTTTTTATTAATGAATACATCACAACAAATCTTATTTTTGAATTTAATTTATTCTTAGATTTGATTTGGTATATGGGACGGAGAAGAAAGAGAGAGGTATGATGGTAAGGATGATTTCATCTTTTCTGACGAACAAGCTAAGACGATAAATTAAAAGTTGTGGTTGGTCTTTTGAAATACTAAAGAGTGAAGAAGAAGAAGAAGAAGAAGAAGAAGAAGAAGAAGAAGAAGAAGAAAAGAAGAAGAAAGGAAAAAAGGAATTAAATAGCAAAAATAAGAAAAAAATGGAGAAACATTTTCAGAGAACCGCAAAAAAGACGACTGGATAAAATTCAGTCACGTGCTAAAGCAAATAAGAGGCACGTTTTTCCACATTAGCATTTTGTATTTAAATGGTACATGTTTTGAATAATATAGGTGTTCAATAATTAGTAATCCTAGTTAAGGTGTCTAAATGAATTTTCTGGACAACCTTAACGGACCGTTGATAACTCAGGCCTATTTTGAAGCATCATATAATACATATGATTTTGTTCTTCCTAAGCCATTTTCTATGTCATGTAATCTCTTTTCCCATCATTTTAGTTGCTTAGGGGTCGTTTGGTAGAGTGTATAAGATAACACTGAATAGAGTATATTAGGAATGTTGGGATTAGTAGTGTTGCGGTAGTAATGCTGGGATTAATAATGCTGAAATTATTTTTTATGGGGTGTTTGGTTTGATGTATTGAAAATAATAAAATAATATTATTTGTTTACAGAAATACCCTCGACATACTATAGCTTTGTGTATTTTCTTTGCAAAGCTTTAATATTATTTAAAAAAAATCAACAATATAACTATTGACTTACTTTAGAATTTCAAGATTTATTCATTCACTTGTAGAAAATTTTTTTGGTTATCTTTTCTTTATTTATTCGTCATTTGTTTGTTGTTCCAAGTTTATGGTGTTTTTAAGTTGGAGGGGGTTACATGAGAAAATTGAAGAATATGTGTCTTTTAAGTCTTGAATGAAGGATTGATGACATTGACCAACAGATAGGGTCAAACATTATTAGGAAACTTGATCAAGTTAATTGTGGACTTGATTAATATTTTCAAAACTTTCTAATCTTTTCAAAAATACAAATCAACCCAACCCACACCCTCTTCAATCCAAATCAACCACTCTCTCCTATCTCTCGACAGCTTCTCTCAACTCTCTCCCAACCAACAGTTCTGCAAAATTTCACCCTTCAACCTCCGATGACAAATAGTTGGGCTTCGAGTTCCCCTCTTCAATTCAATCAACCTGTCTCACATGCCTCTCTCGACAACTTCTCTCAAATCTCTCCCAACCAATTATTCTACAATATTTTTATTTCAATCCTCGACGACTTCAACATTCGACTACAAATAGTTGGTATTCCAGTTCTTTTTCGACTTCAATCGATGTGAAAGCCTTGCTTTCCGGCCACAATAGCTTCAAATTCTTCATCGGTCCTTTTCTTCTTTCCCAGGTAAAAATTTATGGCCTTTTTAGTTTTGAAGAAAATGAGGAACTTGAGTCAACTTTTCTCTTATAGTATTGGTTAACAATTTCAATATTTATTGCGCTAATTTGAAATGCGGTCTGAATAAAATCCTAATTTCTGATATTTCTTCTCTTCTCTTCTCTTTTCGAAGTGAATTATGATATTTTGTTGTTTGTTGCATTTTTTTGAAGTTTTATTTTTATTGTTTGTGTTTATAAAAATAAAAGGACAATTTGATTTGATTTCTTCTGTTCTATTTTTGTTTTTGGTAAAAATGGTGAAATTGTTGTTTTTTATTTAACAAAATTGTGCTACTATTTCCTCTGATAGATTACCCATCTGGTGCAATATGTTAACTATATGATGCAATAGATTTATCATATGATGCAACATATCAACCATCTGATGCACCAGAGGAACCATCAAATTACAATTCTGATGCAACAGATTAATAATCTAATGAAAAAGCTTTACCATATGTTGCAATAGATTAAGCTTCGGATAAAAAAATCTGATGCAACTAATTAACCATCTGGGGCAATGGAATAACCATCATTAACCAACTATAACAGTTTGGTTATATGCTGCAACAGATATACTACCTAGTGCAACAGATCAGTGAACTATTGCAACTGTTATTTTACTATTTTTCTTGTTTGATTTACTGTTATCCTTTTTTAATGATGCATTAATCAACAATAATATATTATTTTATGTTCCTATTAATTTTATATAATATGGTTCCCAAAAGAACAGAAATCGAATCAAGTCCAAATAAAGGAACAAGTGAAGTAGCTAGTCTACATCTATCACTCTATGAGATTGCTTTACAAGCGTTATCTCAATTGGAAGCAGAATATGATAAACACAGGGAGGAGGAATGTTTCAAAAGAGATGATGCAGATGCTAATAGCCCTTCCACCAAAGAGTTGGTCAAAGCCTTCAGCATTGACCGTTATCCTTGAGAATGCAGTACGATGGTGCCGCAGATTTAATGGGTGATTTCGTGGTTAAGTCAGCCATGGAAAAATCTTTCGACGCTTTCAGAAAAATACTTTGAGAACAAAAATTGGATGCTTATTTAAGAGACAGCTTCTTTGGGAAATATCTTAATTTGCCCAAGGATAACAATTCTCATTTCCAAATAAAAATGGTATATGAATTTCTCAAGCATAGGTTAATGTATGAAAACAAAGATAAGATGGATGAGGTATGGATAAATTGTTGCGGCATGCCTGTTTGTTTTGGTTGGAAGGAGTTTGCCATAGTTACTGGACTAAAATGTTATCCTCCTTCTCAAGTTATACCTATTTTAACCCAAAAAAAGCACCTCGCACACCCAAAAAAGGAAAAGGAAAGCTGTGTGAACGTGATGACCTGGTGTCCATTGTTGGTCCAAGCTTCAAAAATAAAAATTTGATAGCAGCGTTGAAATGTAAAGGACTTTCAAAGAAGAAAAAGCAGTCATTGTGCTTGGTTTGGTTTGTACATAATATTCTTTGGGCGAGAGACGTTAGCAACAACATAAGCCTCGGTTTAATAAATCTCTTCGAGGATCTTAAGGTATTTAACAGCTATCCATGGGGGTATGAAAGCTTCAAAATAACTCTCAAATATTTGTTGACTCTATTAGCGCCAAAGACAGTCAACTTATATGGCTTCCCTTGGGCTTTCATGGTAAATGTTTCTTTCTTCTATTATGATATCATTCATTTTTTTGCTCAATAATGATTTTGATTTATTGCCGTTAATTTATTGGCTTGGGAGTTTGAAGTCATTTCTTATTTGAGACAACAAGTGAACTACCAAGAATGAGTTTTCTGTCCAGGAATCTTGAGATGGTTGTCGGCGAAAACTTATAAAAATGCAAAATTTCTTGATCTCTTCAACCCCTCAAAGGATGCAGTAAGTATAATTATAATTAATTTTTTTAATTAATGTTTTTTTTTGAATGATCTAATCATCATTCTAATATATGTAATGATTTATGTTATAATGTGCATCCATCTCTAGTTTTGACCAATCGAGAGTTTCTTACTTTACGATTTGTGAAAACTTTATTGGACCCTAAGGTCATCGACAAAATAAAAATGGAATTGTTTGGAGCAACAACCATTACAAGAAAAATAATGTTAGAGGGTGGGCTTGTTGTTGTTGATGCTGATATTGGTGGTGGTAGTGGTGCTGTTGTTGGTGCTAATGATGCTCCTCTTGGACTCAACAAAATATGGGTCGTAGTTTTTTTACTTGTAAGATTTCAAAGGTAATATTTTTTTATTTGATTAATTGATTAATTATTGACTTGTAATTGTTTTGTAATTGTGTTCTCTTTTTTATAGAAATTGGGTGGATGCGATTACTTTGATTGGTATGAAGAATGACACCCTTCATAAGCAAATCGTGTAATCTGGGGTTTGTTGAACAAAGTCAAGGCTTCTGAAGAGGAACAAAATCGAGCAAGAAAATACTACATTGTTGTCGTTATTGCTACTGGTTTGGTGTTGTTGGGCACATGGATATTGAAGACTAATTGCTGAAATTTTCATGGTAGTGTGTGTATTAGCTACTGGTTTGTTGTCGACGAGCACATGGATATTCAAGCGTAACTGTTAGAAAATATCAAAAAAATTTAGGCATATGTTGTAAAATTTAGGTCCTCTATGGAAATTATCAATCAGGTCTTCCCACTGTTGCAACAGATTAGATTTAGATTATTCATAGAAATTATCAAACAGGTCTTCCCACTGTTGCAACAGATTAGACTTCGATTATTATATTATTAGATTATTCAAACAGGTCTTCCCACTATTGCAAAAGATTGACAATCTAATCTATTGCATTATAAAAAACTCAACTTTCATCAGAAAAAAATTATTGTCACTACATGTACATGTAATAAAGTGAAGGGTAACCTGAAATTAAAAATTTCTATTTTACAGGCTCTTCTATATACACAGACAGGGTTCAAGCGTCCAGTTAGAACCCCATAAGCCCAGATCTCTTACAGGTTTGTGATAGCGTTGTCGCACAGAAAAGTCATTGGATCGGCCATTTCTGTGTCGGTCAGCAAACATTCAATGTGTGTAAGAGCATGCGAGCCGCTCTCTTTAGCTGCATCATCTTTTGGAAGGATAATTCCCCTGTTTCGACCTTTAAAATCCTATGATTTCTTCATCAACACTTCCTTTGGCAAATGATTCATCAGTTTACTCTCCTTCAACAAGATGGGCAACAGCACCATCAGTGGCTCTATTTGGAAAAAAATATCGAAATCATGGACGAGAGGTACATTGGAGTCATAAACATTGATCTTTCCCTCCTAGATTAGTATCTCAACAACCCCATAATTCATGTCGTTCATGCTAATGACTGCAAGAATCCTTTTTACCTAGGTCCAGCTCTTGACGTGTGGATTTGGAATATCCCCTCTAATATATATTAACATTTCTTCTTCATCCAAGACCAACATAGGAACTAGGAAATCAAGTCCCACGCCAAGGGATGACGCCTCTCCATTGAGTTGATCGTACCTATCCTTGAGCTTCTTGTAGAAGTCGAGGTCCATTATCCTATCGGCAGCGTCATAAGCTTCCTGGTACGTTAATTGCCTTTTCCTCATGAGGTAGAAAATTATGTCAACATGCTGTGAGATAAGAAGTCAATTTTTAAATAGGTTAGTAATTGTAAAGATGCAACGGATGGCCCATCTGTTGCATAGGGTTCTCTGAATCAATTATCCAATGCAACTTATGCAACAGATGAATAATAAGTTGTAACAGAACCACAACCAGTTGCACCAGTATACCCAGTTGTTGCAACAGATGTGAAATTTGTTATGTAGCTTCTTCTTCATGGGGTATATTAGAAGGGCTAGGTTAGGAAAAGTAAACTTATCTTGTCCTCGTACGGCATAAGCATATCAATCATAGTCTGGAAGTTTTGGGGGGGAAAGGGATGCTTGGTGTAATCTGGTGCGCCTAGCTTGTCATTCTTGGCCTATCACAGATCCTCTTCTCTTCGGCGCCAATTTCCACGTATATGTCCACCTTTTTGACTGACCCCTAAACTTCAACAGCTTTTGGAGAGGGAGGAATTACAATTTCTTTTGATTTTCAAGCGGAGAGTACGTCTCTAGTTGTTGTTTTCTTTCTCCTAACCAATGCTATAGGAGTGTGTGTCTCCCTCACCTTCTTGGATGGTATGACACACATCTTGTATTTGAATTCCTTGATAGCTTTAGAGATAGCCTCTACTTTTTCAAAGAGTTTATCCTGTCTGTCTTTGCACTCATCGCATTCGCAACGAGAACACGAGGGTGAAGAGGGGTGAGAAGGACCTGTGTAAGGGCGAAAAGGGGTGTTTTCAAACATATTTATTCTTTGGTAGTAGCATCAGCATGCCTGCCATCAACACCAACAACTCCACCAGAAGAAGCACCCGAATCTGTCTTAGTAAAAGGTTGGTCATGAAGAGCCTTAACATTAGGCTGACCTTGCCTAACTGCTCTTCTTATGGTTGTTGCTCCAGCCAATTCTGTAACACCCCTTAAATTTTTTCGTACACTTATCGCGATTATATGGAGTCCTAAAGACTTGTGTATGGGTTAAAATAAGTCTATGGTGTTAGAAGTATACCGTCAATAGTTGTATGTGTAGGTATTGGAATAAAATTTCCAACGATATAAAGTTTGCCCAAAACAGAGGAGTATTTCATATAAGCGAGCACATTCGAAATTTCAAAACGGTGGCCGGGAAGCCTGTGAACAGTAATTCTGCAGGAAAATTTCTGCAGCTAGGCACTCCAACTTGAGACGATCATAACTCCTTGTACAAAAAGAACTGTGTGAGATGCTATATATAG
Organism: Capsicum baccatum var. pendulum; assembly: GCA_030864225.1. NCBI lineage: Eukaryota > Viridiplantae > Streptophyta > Magnoliopsida > Solanales > Solanaceae > Capsicum > Capsicum baccatum. Next base: position 239,362,865 of record CM061552.1, on the reverse strand, counting down.
ACGAAAATATCCGAGAGTCTTATTTCCTATGAAATTGGTTTCATCCAAATCCAATGTCTGAGTAAGGAACTATACTAGTTTTACTGCAGCCTATCAAAAACAAAACAGAATTGTCTAACAGATTTTTGGGTCAATTTTAAACGACCATAACTTCTTGTAAAGGAAGAACTGGGTGGTATAATTTATATGAAAATGAAATCCCTTTTAATTATCTTTCCAATGCAATTGGTTTTACCCAAATTCGATACCGGATCAAAGCGTTATGATCGATTTACTTCAGCCTGTCAAAACTGTCCACTGGGGACAAATTCGGGATTTATTTCAATTTTTAGGGCACAATGGTCATTTTCTATTGCCTCTTGGACGAAAATTGGTCTTTATGAATCTACAATTAGCCTCATTTATATCAGATATTATCCTATTATTAAGAGAGGTGAAACCCTAGCCAATTTCAACCTCAAATATTTTGTGATTCAACCGTAGAAAATTCAAATTGGTTCCGTAGTTGTGTTCACCATCTCGAAAGCTTCGAGAAGCACCCCATGGTTATGTAAGGAGGATTCTAAATACAAGAGTTCATTGTTAAGGTATGAATATTGTTTATTCTTGATTCTTATCCATGAATAAGTATTTATAAAGGATTATGAGTATTGTCTTGATGTTGGAAGATAACTAGAAACATAGTTATGACTGGTTGTGTATAAATTGTTAGTAGTAAATTATGGAAGTTGCTGTATTGGATTATGGAGGATGAATTGTGGTGATATATCATTATATTAGTGGTTATGTATGCCTAGTGATCATGTTGGTATTGGATGGTGATTAAGAAGGGAGATAAAGGCTAAGAGTGATGTTGAGGGATATTTCATGAAAATGCATAATATGTGAATGTAATAAGAGTATAAGAAGATGTATGTAGTACTCTTATTGATGAGCTAAAGGATTACTTCCTAGACATTATTTGGTGAAGTTAATACCTAAATGGTAAGGTTTGGTTGCTACTGCTAGTTTGCCACAAATGACTTATTGTAGATAAGTGTTCGAAGAGTACGGGAAGTCACTTGTATTGAAGTGGTTATATCAAGGTATGTAAGACATACTCTATCTAATCTTTGGCATGAATAATGACCCATGGCACTCTCAAGTAAGCTTCCAACATTGTCCTACCACACATAACACATAATAACATCATATGATCTTCGACACTACCAATTGAATTTGTTTTCACTTTTAAGATGTCCGACTAGTCAAAAAAATGTCCATATACTATTGTTGACTCCGAAATGGTTTAATGAGGTATCCATGATTCTCCACTTCATTTTCATGATATTGATTACCTATTTACATGTTTTTCCTATTGAGGTATCATGGTTTCAAGTTCCATAAAGTGTGACCACAAAGTATCCAATCTCAAAGATTAATTGAATTAAGAAATGGAATGTCTGTATTTTAAATTGATGATATGATGTATTGTATTAGTACCACTGATCAGTTGGACATTGTATTATAAAATTATGTATATATGTTATTCCAGGGGTGGTCCCTGATGTATTGTATTAGTACCACTGATCAGTTGGCCATTGTATGACATATGTTATATATTGATAAGGATTACAGGAAGTAATGATATGAAAGTAATGTGCAGGTATCCCATCAGTTCTTTTAAGTATGGTCTACTCATACTGTTTATTCACTGGTATCTGGGTTCTGTTGATCTTTTGTATCTCATCTTGATACTCACTGCCTTACATACTCAGTACATATTTCCGTACTGACGTCCCTCTTGGGGGACCTGCATTCATGCCTGCAGGAACAGGTACTTCAGGTCCAACACCTCCACAGTAAGAGCCAGGACATTCTGTTGTTAGTGGTGAGCTCCAGTTGTTTCGGGGCATCCCAAGTCATCTCTATATGTACTTTTGGTATTTGTATAAAAGTCTTTTGTGGGAGGGAGTTTGTCCCGGCCCCAACTCAGTTGTGTATCTATGTGGAGGCTTTTGTAGACATATTGTACAGCCATAGGAGTGTTTGGTTGATAGACGTGATGGCTCTGACGGCCAATTAATGTTCATATATATATTTATGCGTGTCTGCTGGGCTGATACAGGTACTGTTTTCTTCTATTTACAACGAAGTGCTGCCCAAATTTCTAATTTTCATAAGTAATGTAAATGTGAAAGTATAGGTTATGAACGGGTTCTCCCGGGCCTCCTCGGCTACGGGTGCCAGTCCGCTCCAATGGGATTTGGGGTATAAGAGAAGTGGTATCAGAGAAGTTCGTCCTAGTGAGTCTACAAAGCCGTGTCTACGTAGAATCTCTTTTATCGGTGTGTTGTGCACTACATCTATAAACAGGAGGCTATTGGACATTTAGGGATTGTTTCCACTCTCCATTTCTTAGATCGTGCAATAGATCCCATATTAGAGATAAAGTCATAATCAATCGCTTAATCCAATTGATTCTTTTTTATTTATTATAGTGACGATACCGGTTATAAGGAGAAAGAATAAGTGGAAGCGAATAGATGTAGTGGACGGAGAAGGTACTAGTAAGTCACCACTGGCACAAGCTGAACAAAGTGAGTCTCAAGCTGAGCATATATCAGGCGCTTCTTCTCCTCTAGAAGGGACGTCTATTAATGCTGTTGATCGGGATTTGAGGGATGCAGTACAACTTCTAACGCGTATAGTTGCCGGTCAAGTTCAAGGGAAAGCTATTCCTACCACGGGTTCTAGTGGTACGGATAGAGCAGCTAGCCTTCGGACACAGGATTTTCTGAAACTGGATCCTCCTACTTTTACCGGATCAGATATTAACGAAGACCCGCAGGACTTCGTCGATCAGACCCAAAGGGCTCTAGATGTTATGCACATATCCGGTAAAGAGATGGTTGAGCTAGCAACATATAGACTGAAAGGATAGGCTATATTGTGGTGCGAGGATTGGAAACGATCTAGGGGTATTGATGCACCTCCAACTACGTGGGGAGAGTTCAAAGATGCATTTATTGATCATTATCTTCCATTTGAGACTCGCCAGGCCCGTACAGATCAATTCTTAAATCTTTGTCAGGGTAATATGAGTGTAAGGGAGTATAGTCTTCGATTTAACTCCTTGTCTCGATATGCTTCTAATGTGGTAGCTACTATGGATGACAGAGTTCATCACTATGTGGATAGATTGGAACCATACTTGGTTAGAGATTGTACCATTGCTGCTTTGAATAAGGACATGGATATAGCGAGGATACAAGCTTTCGCTAAGAAGATGGAAGATCAGAGGAAAAGAAGAAGAACCCAGGAATCAGAAAAAGGATATTCTAAGCGGGCCAGAGCTATAGGGCAGTTTATGGCATCTCTGGGAGGTTTTAGGCCTTCGTTCTCTCATAGATTGCCTAGCCCGTTATCTTTTTATCCTGCAATTAGTGCTCCACCGCAATTTCAAAGGTTCAGAGGTAATCAGTTCGAACAAAGCAGTGAAAATTAGAGTTCGCGAACAGTGGGGTATCAAGGGCAAGGGAGTATGAGTCAATTGAGACCTCCACGACACCCGTGCCCCATATGTAGAAAATTTCACTTTGGCGAATGTCGGCTTGGGACGAACAATTGCTTTTGGTGCGGTAAGCCGGGGCATATGGCTAGATATTGCCCATGCAGGACCACAGGTGGTATAACACGACCTACCGGATCAGCTGTTGCGTCATCTTCGGTGCCTCTTTTGAGTAGGGGTGCACAACCTATGGGTCACGGTAGAGGTGATAGAGGAGCAGCTAGTGCTAGCGGAGCTCAGAACCGTGTGTATGCCCTAGCAGAACGGCAGAATTTAGAGGCTTCTCCAGACGTGGTTACAGATACGTTGTCCATCTTTGCATTTGATGTGTATGCCTTAATTGATCCTGGTTCTACATTATCGTATGCTACTCCTTTGGTTGCGGGAAGGTTCGGAAGAACACCCGAATTATTAGCCAAGCCATTTGAAGTATCAACGCCAGTGGTGGAATCTCTTATAGCTAGGAATGTTTATCGAAATTGTGTTGTGAATATTTGTGGTCGTGATACGATGGCCGATCTTGTTGAGTTAGAAATGGTAGATTTTGATGTTATTATGGGCATGGATTGGTTAGCTTCTTGTTATGCTATAGTAGATTGCCGTTCTAAGAAGGTATATTTCCATTTCCCAAATGAGTCAGTCCTTGAATGAAGGGTAATGTTGGCGCACCGAGAGGTAGATTTATTTCTTACTTTAAGGCAAGAAAAATGATTTTCAAGGGGTACATATACCATCTGGTTAGAGTAAGGGATACAGAGACATAGCCGCCAACTTTTCAGACCGTTCCGGTTGTGAATGAATTTCCTGATGTATTTCCTGAAGAACTACCAGGTTTACCTCCTGAACGAGAAGTGGAGTTTGGTATTGATTTGTTGCCAGACACACAGCCAATCTCAATTCCTCCTTATAGAATGGCACCAGCAGAGTTGCGAGAATTGAAAGAGCAACTGAAAGACTTTCTAGAGAAGGGATTCATCAGGCCTAGTATGTCCCCTTGGGGAGCACCAGTATTGTTTGTGCGTAAGAAAGATGGTTAGCTGAGGATGTGTATTGACTATCGGCAATTGAATAAGGTAACTATCAAGAATAAATACCCTCTTCCCCGAATTGATGATTTATTTGACCAGTTGCAGGGTGCCCAGTGTTTTTCCAAGATTGACTTTAGATCAGGCTATCATCAAGTGAGAGTCAAGGATAAAGATATACCCAAGACAGCTTTCCGAACACGGTATGGTCATTATGAATTCCTGGTTATGTCATTCGGGCTGACAAATGCACCCGCAGTTTTTATGGATCTGATGAATAGACTGTTTAAGCCGTTTCTAGATGTGTTCGTGATAGTTTTCATAGATGATATTCTGGTCTACTCTAGATCAGAAGAGGACCATGTTAATCACTTAAGGCAGGCATTGCAGGATAATCATGATCGTAAGCTGTATGCGAAGTTTTCTAAATATGAGTTTTGGCTCAAGTCAGTGGCATTTTTGGGCCATATTGTATCCAGTAAAGGCATAAAAGTTGACACTCAGAAGATTGAGGCTGTGAAGAATTGTCCAAGACCCACGACGCCTACAGAGATTCGTAGTTTCCTCGGGTTGGCAGGTTATTATAGAAGGTTTGTTGAAGTTTTTTCTTCTATTTCTACACCTTTGACTAAGTTGACGCATAAAGCCTCCAAGTTTCAAAGGAATGATGCCTGTGAAAAGAGTTTCCAGGATATGAAGAGCAAGTTGACTTCTACACCGGTATTGGTACTTCCTGAAGGCACAAAAGGGTATGCAGTGTACTTTGATGCTTCGAGAATTGTCTTAGGATGCGTACTAATGCAACATGGTAGAGTAATAGCCTATGGCTCTAGACAATTGCAACCTCATGAGAGGAATTATCCCACGCATGATCTTGAGCTAGCTGCAGTTGTATTTGCTTTGAAGATATGGCGCCACTACTTATATGGGGTTCATGTTGACATATATACCGATCATAAGAGCCTGCAATATATCTTCAGTCAGAAAGATCTAAACTTGAGGCAGCGGAGATGGCTTGAATTGTTGAAAGATTATGATGTTGATATCTTGTATCATCCAGGGAAAGCGAATGTGGTAGTGGATGCACTGAGTCGTAAGTCTAAAATGGCATCTATAGAAAAGCAGGGGATGATTAAGGATCTTCACCAACTAGCTAATTTGGGAGTTCGACTTCTCGAAACTCCAGATGAAGAGGTTATTGTACGTAATGCAGCGGAATCTTCATTGATAGCTGAAGTGAAAGAGAAGCAGTATGCAAATCCAATTTTATTGTAGCTTAAGGAGGATGTGCAGAGTGGCACGACAAAGGCATTTGAGCTTACGAGAGAAGGAGTGCTTCAGTATCAGAATCGTTTATGTGTACCTGATGTAGTTGAGCTAAGAAAGAGAATTATGACAGAAGCACACTGTTCAAGGTATTCCATCCATCCAGGGTCGACTAAGATGTATCAAGATTTGAAAGCAATATATTGGTGGAATGACATGAAGAAGAATATTGCCGAATTTGTAGCTGAATGTCCGAATTGTCAAAGAGTCAAAGTAGAACACCAGAAACCCGGTGGTTACATGCAATGTATAGATCTTCCAGTTTGGAAGTGGGACAAGATCAATATGGATTTCATCACGGGTTTGCCTCGTACATATCGGAAGTTTGATTCCATATGGGTGATCATTGATAGGCTTACCAAATATGCGCACTTCTTACCAGTTAGGACAACTTATACGGCGGAAGAGTATGCGAAGTTGTATATTAAGGAGATCGTTCGGTTACATGGAGTTCCAATTTCCATTATATCCAATCGAGGAGCCCAATTTACCATGAATTTCTGGAAGTCTTTTCAAAGGAGTTTGGGGACACAAGTAAATCTAAGTACGGCTTTCCATCCTCAAACGGACGGACAAGCGGAACGTACCATCCATACACTTGAAGATATGCTACGAGCATGTGTATTAGATTTCAAAGGTAACTGGGATGATCACCTACCTCTTATCGAGTTTGCCTACAATAATAGCTATCATTCAAGTATCAAAATGGCACCATATGAAGCATTGTATGGAATAAAGTGTAGATCGCCAATAGGATGGTTTGAAGCAGGTGATGCGGTCTTATTTGGACCGGATCTTGTTTATCAAGCAATGGAGAAGGTTAAAGTGATCCAACAACGGCTTGCAACAGCTCAAAGTCGACGCAAATCTTATGCGGATGTTAGAGGAAGAGGACTTGAGTTTTCTATCGATGATTGGGTATTCTTGAAAGTATCACCAATGAAAGGAGTGATGAGGTTTGGCAAGAAAGGAAAGTTAAGTCCACGATACATAGGTCTGTATAAGATCATTCAAAGATTTGGACAAGTTGCTTATGAGTTAGAGCTACCTCATGAGCTCTCAGCAGTTCATCCCGTATATTATGTTTCGATGCTTGGCAAGTACATCGGAGATCCATCGCACATCACTACTACGGAAGATTTACAAATTACAAAAGATCTCACTTTTGAAGAAATGCCTATTGCTATTCTTGATCGCCAAATTAAAAAGATAAGGAATAAAGAGATAGCATCGGTAAAAGTACTTTGGAGGAATAAACAAGTTGAGGAGATCACATGGGAAGCCGAGGAAGCAATGAAGATTAAGTACCCTTACCTATTCAACGATGAGGAGGAAGTTCATGAGACGGAAGAAGAACAATAACAAGTAAGTGTTTGTTTTTATGCAAGGATGTTATGATGATGAATATGTTAATTGTAAGCTTGGACATGTATTAATTGATTAACTATGCTAACATTCGAGGACGAATGTTCTTAAGGGGGGGATAATGTAACACCCCATAAATTTTTTCGTACACTTATCGCGATTATATGGAGTCCTAAAGACTTGCGTATGGGTTAAAATAAGTTTATGGTGTTCGGAAGTATCTTGTAAATAGTAGTATGTGTAGGTATTGGAATAAAATTTTCAACGATATAAAGTTTGCCCAAAACAGAGGAGTATTTCATATAATCGAGCACATTCGAAATTTCAAAACGGTGGCAACAGTAATTCTGCAGGAAAATTTCTGCAGCTAGGCACTCCAACTTGAGACGATCATAACTCCTTGTACAAAAAGAACTGTGTGAGCTGCTATATATAGATGCAAATCTTCGAGAGTATTCTTTCCGATGAAATTGGTTTCATCCAAATCCAATGTCTGAGTAAGGAACTATACCAGTTTTACTGCAGCCTATCAAAAACAAAACAGAATTGTCTGACAGATTTTTGGGTCAACTTTAAACTACCATAACTTCTTGTAAAGGAAGAACTGGGTGGTATAATTTATATGAAAATGAAATCCCTTTGAATTATATTTCCAATGCAATTGGTTTTACCCAAATCCGAAACCGGAGCAAAGCGTTATGATCGATTTACTTCAGCCTGTCAAAACTGTCCACTGGGGACAAATTCGGGATTTATTTCAATTTTTAGGGCACAATGGTCATTTTCTATTGCCTCTTGGACGAAAATTGGTCTTTATGAATCTGAAATTAGCCTCATTTATATCAGATATTATCCTATTATTAAGAGAGGTGAAACCCTAGCCAATTTCAACCTCAAATATTTTGTGATTCAACCGTAGAAAATTCAAATTGGTTCCGTAGTTGTGTTCACCATCTCGAAAGCTTCCAGAAGCACCCCATGGTTATGTAAGGAGGATTATAAATACAAGAGTTCATTGTTAAGGTATGAATATTGTTTATTCTTGATTATTATCCATGAATAAGTATTTATAAAGGATTATGAGTATTGTCTTGATGTTGGAAGATAACTAGAAACATAGTTATGGCTGGTTGTGTATAAATTGTTAGTAGTAAATTATGGAAGTTGCTGTATTGGATTATGGAGGATGAATTGTGGTGATATATCATTATATTAGTGGTTATGTATGCCTAGTGATCATGTTGGTATTGGATGGTGATTAAGAAGGGAGATAAAGGCTAAGAGTGATGTTGAGGGATATTTCATGAAAATGCATGATATGTAAATGTAATAAGAGTATAAGAAGATGTATGTAGTACTCTTATTGATGAGCTAAAGTATTACTTACTAGACATTATTTGGTGAAGTTAATACCTAAATGGTAAGGTTTGGTTGCTAATGCTAGTTTGACACAAATGACTTATTGTAGATAAGTGTTCGAAGAGTACGGGAAGTCACTTGTATTGAAGTGGTTATATCAAGGTATGTAAGACATACTCTATCTAATCTTTGGCTTGAATAATGACCCATGGCACTCTCAAGTAAGCTTCCAACATTGTCCTACCACACATGACACATAATAACATCATATGATCTTCGACACTACCAATTGAATTTGTTTTCACTTTTAAGATGTCCGGCTAGTCAAAAAAATGTCCATATACTATTGTTGACTCCAAAATGGTTTAATGAGGTATCCATGATTCTCTACTTCATTTTCATGATATTGATTACCTATTTACATGTTTTTCCTATTGAGGTATCATGGTTTCAAGTTCCATAAAGTGTGACCACAAAGTATCCAATCTCAAAGATTAATTGAATTAAGAAATGGAATGTTTGTATTTTAAATTGATGATATGATGTATTGTATTAGTACCACTGATCAGTTGGACATTGTATTATAAAGATTATGTATATATGCTATTCCAGGGGTGGTCCCTGATGTATTGTATTAGTACCACTGATCAGTTGGCCATTGTATGACATATGTTATGTATTGATAAGGATTACGGGAAGTAATGATATGAAAGTAATGTGCAGGTATCCCATCAGTTCTTTTAAGTATGGTCTACTCATACTGTTTATTCACTGGTATCTGGGTTCTTTTGATCTTTTATATCTCATCTTGATACTCACTGCCTTACATACTCAGTACATATTTCCGTACTGACGTCCCTCACGGGGGACCTGCATTCATTCCTGCAGGAACAGGTACTTCAGGTCCTACACCTCCACAGTAAGAGCCAGGACATTCTGTTGTTAGTGTTGAGCTCCAGTTGTTTCGGGGCATCCCAAGTCGTCTCTATATGTACTTTTGGTATTTGTATAAAAGTCTTTTGTGGGCGGGAGTTTGTCCCGACCCCAACTCAGTTGTGTATCTATGTAGAGGCTTTTGTAGACATATTGTACAGCCATAAGAGTGTTTGGTTGATAGACGTGATGGCTCTGACGGCCAATTACTGTTCATATATATATTTCTGTGTGTCTGCTGGGCTGATACAGGTACTGTTTTCTTCTATTTACAACGAAGTGCTGCCCAAATTTCTAATTTTCATAATTAATGTAAATGTGAAAGTATAGGTTATGAACGGGTTCTCCCGGGCCTCCTCGGCTACGGGTGCCAGTCCGCTCCAATGGGATTTGGGGTTTGAGAAATTCCTTCTTTATTAACTCCATGGGTCTGCAATAGTATCAACATTACCAAGAGTAATATAAGAAGTCATTACTGACTCCTTCTCAATAGGCACGATCCATGGATGCACAACTTATAAAAAAGAAAAAAAAGACAAATGCATTTAAATCATATAATATAATAATTTTCACAGTTGGGCTACATTTTTTTTTAAAAAAAGACCCATTTGTTGCATAGTTTGCAGTATGTGGTTAAAATCCATTTGAGTCGGGTTTAGAGAAACAGAGCAAAACATGGATAATCTGATGCAAAATATCAATCATCTGTTGCAACAGTTGCACAAGACGGGTAATTTATTATGCAACAGAAGATCTGTACGTTGCAACAGATGAACCATATATTATCAGATTAAACATCTGTTGCAGAATTTGCAGTAGATGTGTAACGCCCCAAAAATGGGTCCCGAAGCGTCACACGGTGCTTAAAGCTAAAAGTATCCCCAAGCTAACCATTTAAGCCATTTTCATACTATTCAGCACTCATCGACAGGATTACTATAATCAAACATCAAGATATTCTCCATAATATCATAATTCAAGACAAAAGAGATACGGAAAGTAATAAAATACGACCTCTCCACAAGACTGATCAATCTAACCATCTAGTCTGACAAGCCTCCACTAAACTGTATAATACTGAGCCATTGGGATAGACCCCAACTAACCCTAACATCAGGGAATAAAATGATAACTCAAAATAAAAGAGTGAAATCTAAAATAACCAATCCTCGAACCATGAGGACTCACCACTACAGAAAATGTAGACCAATATGCTCGGAGAATCACGTCAAGCCTGGGAATGAGCACCTGGACCTATATTATAGGGAAAATGTAGCCCACATACGAATACATGGGTCAGTACCATGGAATATGGACCGAGTAAATGAGGGTGTATGCAAGTTTTCATAAAAGTCCTACATCACAAATATTCATAGGAAAATATGCATGCTGTAATAAGAGACTCACATAGCTCGATATAAAATCATCATAATCACCATAGAGTAAAAATACATCAGTGAAAACATGTGAGTCATCATAGTAAATCCCAATCACTTTCATAATCATTTTCAAGTCATCAAAACGAGTATCTTTCATAACAATTCTCTTTAAGATATAGAAATATTCATCAAATTCTTCAAAAACTATAACTTTCTCAACTCACACTTTCAAACTATTACCTTTTTCATCTCAATCAGAAGAATACACACACACACTGGGATTCTCTTACAACCGACATAAAATATGTGAGCTACATAGATTCCAACGTCCAACCTATGTTGGGGAGAGCTGTCCTATCCTTGCCATTGGAGTAGGACCTTAATCTTTTGTTCATTAGTGATCACTATATCAATCAGCCTTAGGCTCACATCCTACGAGGGCACGTAGTTCTAGGGAATAACTAATCACAACTATACCTCCCACTCGATGCTAAGGACTACTCCCGGACTTATCTCAGATCATTTCAAAAGAAAATCCATAACAACGCAATTCAACAATTCATATCGGGATCCATTATGCTACCCCTTTTTCATAATAAATTAACATGTGGATTTATTTTCTCATTCGAGTTCAAAAATAGCCCTTTCAAGACCAAAAGGTCAAATCATTCAAATATCAAAGTGTGTATAACACATTACTTCACCAAAGATCATAATCTCAAAGAAGGTTTAAATCCCATATATCAACACTTGAGCAAAACATTTCAAGATTCATACTTTGTACAGATAACAAGTATAACTCTTATGAAAATATGGAAATTCAACTTGAAACATGATATTAATATCAAAAATCAAGGAATTTATCTTTAAGACATCACAAAAGTATCACAGTTTCTTGACCAAGAATATAGGATAATAGTTTCCATCTCAAATTCTATTAAACAAGTAAACTCATGTATCTTCGTAAAATAATAAAAAAATTTGGGCACAATAATGAAAGGATGTTCTTGTTGAAAACCCCACATACCTTTATGATAACGAATTCATTGAAAGATTGGACCCTCAATGTTGACTGTGCAACCCTAGTTGTTTTTCTCCTTTTGTGCACTTGGATGATGAACTTAGATTGATAATAGGGTTATGATGTGTTTAGATTCTATTAAATTCGTAAGGTTAAGTTTAGGGGTGTGTAAGGAGTGCCAAAAGACTTAATTACCCTCAAAATAACTCAAAAGGGAGTGTTTTTACTACCTGAAACACCAAGTGTGCGCCACATTGCTTATTGCATACATTTGCGTATGCACCGCATTTCTTATCGCACACATTTAAGTATGCACCGTATTGATTATCACACAGATTTAGATATGTTCCGCATTGCTTATCGCACACCTATTCCAGTAGTCATGTGTGATTGGTTAGGCAACGCACTCTACTTCGCAAATCCATAACTCCTTGCTCGGGTGTCGGATTTTGATGAAATTGGTATCATTGAAAATCTAATTCGATTCTCTATAAGTTGGTGGGTAGAAATATGTAGAAATACCATATATTTATCAAGTTATGCTTATTCAAAGATGATCCTTGCAAATTCAAACACTAAAACTTGATGGATTTTGAAACTCTTAGCTTGTACTACCTTAAGTGACTCATATAACCACACATAACACATCATAAGCTCTCTTATAACTAGGGTACTCGTGGTAATTCATGTTCCCAAATATGGCTTACAGAATTGGGGATTTCACATGTACAAACAAAGGTTCGGTTTCTAGCTTAGGAAAGTATGGGGCATTACAATGTCACCCCCTTGGGGACATTCGTCCTCGAATGATGCTGGGTATTATACTAAGGTAAAGATAAAACGAAGGGTACACAGCTGAAGCAACTTGCTAATCTTGCCTCTACTTTATTCTACATTTTGAACACAACAAGGAGTGCATGACTCATGAAATCACAGCTGAATAGTATAAAATAACCACTGAACTACTGCAATTCTGCATAGAAAAGGAATAATTTAGAGCAGAATGGTACCTTCGGCTTGATCGGGGCTTGCGAAAAATAGGTGCAGATACTTGGATCGCATATCCATCTTGGTTTCCCGAGTTGCACCTTTAATAGATTGGTTTCGCCACAACACCTTGACCAAGGGAACTTCTTTGTTCCTTAGTATTCGAACTTGGTGATCTAAAATCTCAACAAGAACTTTCTCAAAAGAAAGACTATCATGCACATCAGGGTTTTTTGAAGGATCTACAACAACACAATCACTAATGTGTTTCCTAAGCATGGAGACATGGAAGACAGATTGAACGGAAGATAACTCTAAAGGCAACTCAACCTCATATGCTACCTTACCAACACAGCTAAGAACTCTGTAGGGGCCAACATAACGGGGACTAAGTTTCCCCTACTTCCCGAATCTCTTCACTTCCTTCATGGGTGAAATATTCAAATACACTAAGTCACCAACTTTAAATTCAAGGTCTCTTCTCCTCACATTAGCATACGACTTCTGATAACTCTGTATGATTTTCTATCTTTCTCTAATCACTTTAACTTTTTCCATAGCCTCAAAGACTGAATCAAGACCACTCACGGTAGCTTCACCCACTTCAAACCAACCTATGGGTGACCTATATTTCCTCTCATACAAAGCCTCAAATGGAGCCATGCCAATGCTAGAGTGAAAACTATTGTTGTAAGCAAACTCTATCAACGGTAAATGCCCATCTCAACTTCCCTTAAAGTCAAGAGAACATGCTCTCAACATATCCTCTAAGGTCTGGATGGTCCTCTCAGCCTGACCATCTTTCTGTGGATGGAAAGCAGAACTCAAATGCACTTGGGTACCAAGACTCTTCTGAAAAGCTCTCCAAAACTGTGAAGTGAACTGAGTACCCCTATCTGAAATGATGGACAAAATGCAATCTGAATAATTCTCGGATGTAAAATCTAGCGTAATCCTCAGTAGTATAAGAAGTATGCACAGGCAAGAAGTACGCAAACTTAGTCAATCTATCCACAACAACCCAAATGGAATCATGATGGCATCGGGAAGGAGGTAAACCAGTCCTAAAATCCATGTTTATCTCTTTCCACTTCCAAGTGGGAATACTGAACTCCTGCATCATACCAAAAGGTCTTTTGTGTTCTACCTTAACCTGTTGGCACGTCACACACTTAGCCACAAATACTGCTATATCCTTCTTCATGCTACTCCACCAACAGATTTCTCGCAAGTCGCGGTAAATTTTGGTGGCACCAGGATGAATAGAATATCGTGCATCGTGCGCTTCAGCCATAATTCTCTGTATCAGATCATCAACATTCGGAACACATAATCTATCCTGCAATCTCAACACACCATCTCCCCCTTGGGACAAAAACTCCACCTTTTGGTCCTTGACTGATTCTTTCAGTCTGACCAAACTAGCGTCTAAGTTTTGCTTCTCCTTTACTTCAAAAATCAAGGAGGATTCGAAACTACTCTGCACCCCTATACTACCTTCAGCAGAGTCAAACAACCTAACCTTCAGTCTAGCCAAACGGCACATCACGAGTGAACTCTTTCTTGCCCTCTTCAATAAGCGAAACACTATCCATAGACACCATTCTTAGGGCATCTACCACTACATTGGCCTTACCCGGATGGTACAACACACTCATATCATAATCTTTTAACAGCTCTAACCACGTTCTCTGCCTAAGGTTCAACTCCCTCTTGGTAAATACATATTGCAAACTCTTATGATTAGTGAAAACATCAACGTGAACACCATACAAGTAGTGTCTCCAGATTTTTAGAGCAAACACAATAGCAGCTAACTCAAGATCATGGGAGGGGTAATTCTTCTCATGGGTTTTCAACTGTCTAGAAGCATAATTTATCACCTTACCTTTCTACATCAATACACAACCCAAACCAACTCTAGAAGCATTACAATATACTACAAAACCCTCAACACCATCAGGAAAAGTCAAAACAGGGGCTGAAGTAAGTCGAGTCTTCAACTCCTGAAAACTCTTCTCACAAGAATCGGACAACAAGAACTTCACTTTCTTTTGGGTCAACCGGGTCATATGAGACGTTATAGAGGATAAACCTTCAAGAAAATGGCGGTAATAGCTAGCTAGACCTAAGAAACTTTGGATGTCAGTCGAAGAGATAGGCCTAGGCTAGTTTCTAATAGCTTCTGTCTTTTGAGGATCAACTCTAATACCCTCAGAAGAAATGATATGACCCATAAAATCAACTGACCTCAACCAAAACTCACACTTGCTGAATTTGGCAAACAATTGATGGTTTCTAAGAGTTTGCAAGACAATTCGGAGATGATCTGCATATCCATTCTCACTACGGGAGTACACCAGAATATCATCTATAAATACGATAATAAACATTTCAAGATATGGTCCGAACACTCAATACATGAGGTCCATGAAAGCTGCCGGGGAATTAGTTTACTCGAAGGACATAACAAGAAACTCAAAATGACCATAGCGAGTTCGGAAAGCTGTTTTCAGGGTGTCGACCTCTCTAACTTTGAGTTGATGATAGCCGGATCTAAGGTATATCTTTGAGAAGTAACTTGCACCTTGCAATTGGTCAAACAAATCGTCTATTCTAGGAAGAGGATGCTTAATTTTGACAGTGACTTTATTCCACTGGTGATAGTCAATACACATACGCAGGGAACTATCTTTTTTTCTCACAAATAATACAGGAGCACCCCAAGGAGAAATACTAGGCCTTATGAAACCCTTATCTAACAGATCTTTGAGTTGCTCTTTCAACTCCTTAAGTTCTGTAGGTTCCATACGGTAAGGAGGAATAGAAATGGGCTGAGTATCAGGAAAAAGATCGATCCCGAACTCTATCTCTCTTTCAGGAGGTATCCCTGGGAGATCTTTCGGAAAGACATCAGAAAACTCATTAACAATGCTAACTGACTGGAGAGTTAGAGTCTCAGACTTAGTGTCCTTGACTCTAACCAGATGATAAATGCACCCCTTGGAAATAAGTATTCTAGCTTTAATATATGAGATAAAATGACTCTTGGGAGATATAGAACTCCCAGACCACTCAAACACAGGTTCATCAGGAAACTGAATCTTGACCACTCAGGTACGACAATCTATAGAGGCATAATAAGAATGAAGCCAGTCCATACCCAGAATAACGTCGAAATCTACCATGTCTAACTCAATCAGATCAGCCAACATGACTCTATGAAGGACTATAATAGGACACTTTTATACACTTTCTGGACAACAATCGAATCACCCACTGGGGTAGAAACTAAGATAGGCTCAAGAATATTATCAGGACTCATTTCAAAATTCACAGCAACCAGAGGTGTAATATATTAAAAACTGGACCCAGGGTCCAACAAAACATAGACATCAAACTTAAGTATACGGAGCATACCAGTAACAACATTGGGAGAGTCCTTCTGCTCCTGGTGAGATGGCAAAGCATAGAACCTATTCTGGCGCTGACCTCCTGCAGTGCTAGAAGAGGTGCCCTGAGTTAGGGCTGGGTGAGTCACCTGAACTGGAGCACTAGCAGTCTGAGTTTTGAGTCTGAGGGCGATTATAACGATGCCCTTGCCTGGAATGTGGGCACTCCCTAAGTTTGTGACCCAAGTCACCACACCCGAAATAACCTTTCTTCTCACCCCAACACTCATCTAGGTGGGTCCTACCATACTTAGGACACGGAGGATAATTTGACTTACTACCAACATTGTACTGGGACTTGGCTGCATATGACCTGCTACCTTGATCCTTCCCACCCCTAGGTATGGGAGCACTAGCTGACGATGGTGCTGGTGTAGATGAATGGTTCAAAAACTAAGGGTGATTCCCTCTTTGTGATTTAGTCTGACCCTATCAGTACTGCTCGGACCTAGCTCTCTTATTTTCTCTCATTCTATCCCTCTCCTTGATATTTTTTGCGTTAATCTGTTGGGCATGAGTTATCAGCGTAGAAATATTAATCTCACTATTTAACATAGCAGACCTGTACTCCTTAACAACATAGCTAGACACTCCTGTCACAAATTTACTCATATTGGCCCGATTATCAGCTACTAATTCAGGAGCATATTTGGCCAACTGGTTGAACTTCAGACAGTATTCTATGATAATTATAAAGCCCTATCGCAAGTTCATGAACTTTTCTACCTTCGCCTCTCTCATCTCTAAAGGGAAAAAACTTATCCAGGAATGCATCCTAGAACTCCTGCCAAGATGTAGGGGTGACACCCTCACCTTTACCCTTCCTCCAAGCAACTACTCAATTATAAGCAAGGTAATTCAACCAATATGCTTCCAACCCCACACTATGATCCTCAGAGATATGCATCATCTGAGTAATCTTTCGCACCTCCTCCAAGTACAACTGTGGACCCTCATCTGGCTTGGACCCATAAAATTCTGGCGGATTCATCCACATAAAGTCACATATCCTTGCAGTAGCTAAATCACCTCCCTACTGCTGTGGAGCCGAGGCCAGATTGGCTTGAACATTCGCAGTGACAGCTTGGGCCAACGCCTGAAAGGCTGCCCAAAATTTAGCATGGGACACATTTTCACTCAGTGGGTCAGCAGGCTAGGGTTGCTGACCATCGTTATTTCTTCTAGCTCGGCGAGGAGTCACATTCTGAAAGAGAAGAGCACGAATTAATAACTAAAAGGAAACAACTGTAAGCACGATGAACTTCTGAAAGAAAGAAATAATATGTTTTCCTAAAATGTGTCGTATCCTCTTGCTCATAGATGTGGTGTGCTATACACCGATGATCAAGACTCTACTTAACGCAGCTTGCTAGAATCCCTAGGACTCCAATAATTATAGTCTCTGATACCAAGTTTGTAATGCCCCGAAAATGGGTCCCAAAGCGTCACACGATGTTTCAGACTATAACTAGCCCCAAGCTAACCCTTTGAGCCATTTTCATACCATTCAACACTCATTGACAGGATTACTATAATCAAACATCAAGATATTCTCCATAATATCATAATTCAAGACAAAAGAGATGTGGAAAGTAACAAAATACGACCTCTCCACAAGACTGATCAATCTAACCATCTAGTCTGACAAGCCTCTACTAAATTGTATAACACTGAGCCATTGGGATAGACCCCAACTGACCCTAACATCAGGGAATAAAATGATAACACAAAATAAAAGAGTGAAATCTAAAATAACCACTCCTCGAACCATGAGGACTCACCACTGCAGAAAATATAGACCAATGTGCTCAGAGAATCACGCCAAGCCTGGGAATGAGCCCCTTAACCTACATTATAGGGAATATATAGCCCACATACGAATACATAGGTCAGTACCATGGAATATAGACCGAGTATATGAGGGTGTATGTAAGTTTTCATAAAATTCCTACATCAAAAATATTCATAGGAAAATATACATGCTGTAATAAGAGACTCACATAGCTTGAAATAAAATCATCATAATCAGCATAGAGTAAAACACATTGGTGAAAACATATGAGTCATCATAGTAAATCCCAATCACTTTCATAATCATTTTCAACTAATCAAAAAGAGTATCTTTCATAAAAATTCTCTTTAAGATATAGAAATATTCATCAATTTTTTCAAAAATGATAACTTTCTCAACTCACACTTTCAAACTATTACCTTTTTCATCTCAATCAGAAGAATACACACACACACTGGGAGTCTCTTACAACCGACATAAACCATGTGAGCTACATGGAGTCCAACCTCCAACCCACGTTGGGGAGAGCTGTCTTATCCTTGCCATCAGAGTAGGACCTTAATCATTTGTTCACTAGTGATTACTATATTAATCAGCCTTAGGCTTACATCCTACGGGGCACATAGTTCTAAGGAAGTACCAATTACAGCTATACCTCCCACTCGGTGCTAAAGAATACTCCCAGACTTAGCTCAGATCATTTCAAAAAAAATCCACAACAACGCAATTCAACAATTCATACCGGGAGACATCATGCTACCCCATTTTCATAATAAATCAACATGTGGATTTCTTTTCTCATTCGAGTTCAAAAATAACTCTTTCAATAGCAAAAGGTCAAATCATTCAAATATCAAGGTGTGTATAACACATTACTTCACCAAAGATCATAATCTCAAAGGGGGTTCAAATCACATATATCAACACTTGAGCAAAACATTTTAAGATTCATACTTTGTATAGCAAACAAGTATAACTCATATGAAAATCTGGAAATTCAACTTGAA
Source organism: Capsicum baccatum var. pendulum (assembly GCA_030864225.1). Classification (NCBI taxonomy): domain Eukaryota; kingdom Viridiplantae; phylum Streptophyta; class Magnoliopsida; order Solanales; family Solanaceae; genus Capsicum; species Capsicum baccatum. The sequence goes on along the minus strand of CM061552.1, from coordinate 239,343,669 downwards.
ACATGATATTAACATCAAAACTCAAGGAATTTATCTTTAAGACATCACAAAAATATCATAGTTTCTTAAACAAGAAGATAGGATAATAGTTTCCATCTTAAATTCATAATTAAACAAGTAAATTCATGTATCTTTGTAAAATAATACAAATTTTTGGGCACAATAATGAAAGGATGTTCTTGTTGAAAACCCCACATACCTTTATGGTAACGGATTCGTTGAAAGATTGGACCCTCAATGTTGATTATGCAACCCTAGTTGTTTTTCTCCTCAATGTGTGCCGCATTGCTTATCGCATATATTTGCTTATGCGCCGAATTGCTTATCACACATATTTATGTGTGCGCCGCATTGCTTATCTCACACATTTAGGTATGCGCCGCATTTCTTATTGCATACCTATTCCAGTAGCCATGTGCGATTGGTTAGGAGACGCACTCTACTTTGCAAAGTCATAACTCCTTGCTCGGGTGTCGGATTTTGATGAAATTGATATCATTGGAAAGCTAATTCGATTCTATATAAGTTGGTAGGTAGAAATATGAATAAATACCACATATGTGTCAAGTTATGCTCATTCAAAGATGACCCTTGTAAATTCAAACACTAAAACTTGATGGATTTTAAAACTCTTAGCTTGTACTACCTTAAGTGACTCATATAACCACACTTAACACATCATAAGCTCTCTTATAACTAGCGTACTCTTGGTAATTCTTGTGCCCAAATATGGCTTACAGAATTGGGGGTTTCACATGTACAAACAATGGTTCGCTTTCTAGCTTAGGAAAGTGTGGGGCATTACAAGATGGTTAATATTTTAGGAGTTGGGTTTGGAGAACCAAAGCCATAGATGGGTAATCTGATGCAAGATATACACCGGCGCAACAGATGTCCCATCTGGTGTATCAGATATAACATCTCATGCACCAGATATAACATCTGTTCAATATCTTTCTTATCTTTGAGTAGAATTATTTTACTTGAAGAAGACGTACTGCATCATCCGGAGGGTTAAAGAGATCAGCCTCCTTAATATGGGTGTTGCTCTTTGCAGCCAACCACCTAAATATCCTTGGATGAGAAACCTCATCCGGGTAATACAGTAACTGCTTTCGGAGGGGAGCCATAATGCCCAAGCCTAAAATATGTAAACAGGAACCAAGAAAAAAAATCATAATAACTATATTCAATATAAATTAATGGATAAGTAAAATTAGTGATTAATTTTACCAGGAAAGCCCAAGGAAAGTCGTATAATGTGGTCCTCTTTCTCTTTCTGACTCTCTAATTCCTCCTCTTTCTCACTTTCATTTTCTTCATCACCATTTACGGACCCTTGTCCACCTCCCTCAACATTGTTTTCACATTTCTCCTCAACTTCACTTTTCCCTGACTGAGATTGTTCAGGAAACTCCTCCGAATCCCTCTGTACTATAGCCTTTTTTTGAGTGGCCAGACGTTGATCCACTTTCACTTTATTTTCTTTTGGGAGACATGTTTTACCTATAGACAAACAAAAACAAAAATTACATTACAGTTGATGTATATATAGATTTAAAAAATACATTAGAGACACTACGAATACTGACTCATCAATAGCCACCACCACAAACACCACCAACCAATGCCAACAAACAAACAAACACCACGAATACCAATACCACCACAAACACCACCAACTAATTCCACCACCACAAATACCACCAACCAATGCCAACAAACAAACAAACACCACGAATACCAATACCACCACAAACACCACCAACTAATGCCACCACCGGTGCTGCCACCACCACCACAAACACCACCACCACCACAAACACCATCCAACTATACCACGATAGTCAACGAAACACTGCGATGGAAACTAGGGATTTCTCGATCTCTTCCTACGATTTTACCATCAAAACTCAAAATTGTAAACTCATTCTCAAAGATAATACAACTAAAAGTTTTATTTTTTATCATTAACTTAAAAGACCTTATTTTTTAGAAAATAATAAATATAGATCTTTTCTCAAACTCTGTTGCCTACGAAGATAAAGAAAATGACTGATGCAAGCAAGAATAATGTCAAAAATAACACCTATATGGTCGGAAATAAGAAGAAAAGTGATCTATTATGGAGGGTTGAGCAAATTTGTTGAGTAGTTGTTGTCTTTACTGTATTATTGAGTGAGAATAAGAGAGAAAGATCCAGACCTAGAGATTTGAAATGATGAAACATTTTGTATGGTTGATTTGTATTTTAGAAAAGAATGGCAAGTAGTTTTGAAAATGTTAATTTGGTCTAAAATGATCTTAACTATTTTTAAAATCATAAAATATATGTGTAATTTTTAAAATCATATAAAAACAATTGAAGTTATAGTTGACCGTGTACTCTAGGAGGTGACCCTGTAAAAACTCACCCCTGGTCCTAGATTAATCAATTTAGGAGTCTAATATATGAACTCAATTAAAATTATAAAAAACAAATGTCCAACATGTTGTGTCAGATTTCTCATCTATTGTAAATTATCAATCAGATTAGGTAACAATAGATTACGAATGTGATGTAAATTATTAAATAGATTAAGTCATTTATTGTAACAAATTACCCATTTGTTGTAAATTATCAAATGGATTGTCATGTGTCACAAAAAAATACCCATATGTTGTAAATTATCAAACCGGTGCTGCCATCTGTTGTGACTGACCCTATGAGAACTCACCCCTAGTCCTAGATTAATCGATAGTTTATCTAATGAGAACTCACCCCTAGTCACAAATTATTCAATCAAGGTATTAGTACCCTAGTCCTAGATTAATCAATTAAGGTATTAGTCTAACATATGAGGTAGTAAGAATCGGTTCGGCTAAGAGTGATCGATCGCCGACTCTGGTCGGGAGAAATGCAGTACCATTTCATTATGCAATTGACAAAAGACTCAATTGAAGTTGTAGTTGACCCTATGAGAACTCACATTCAATTAAGGTGTAAGTCTAACATAAGAAATCAATTGAATTGTATATAAACAAATGCTTAACCTGTTGCAACAGATGTCTTTTATGTTGGATCAAATCAAATAGATTATGTAATTTTTTGCAATATATTACACATCTGTTTAAACTATCAAACAGATCAAGTCATCTGTTGCAATAGATTACCCATCTGTTGTAAATTATCAAATAGATTGAGTCATATGTTGCAATAAATTACCCATCTGTTGTAAATTATCAAATAGGCGTTGTCATCTATTGTAGTTGACATTATGATAACTCAAGCCTAGTCCTAGATTAATCAATTAAGGTATTAGTTAGACATATGAGTTAGTAAGAATCGGTTCAGCTCAGAGTGATTGATCGCTGACTCTTGTCGGGAGAAATGCAGTCCCGTCTCATCATGCATTTGCTAAAAAACTCAATTAAAGTTGTAGTTGACCCTATGAGAACTCACCCCTAGTCCCAGATTATTCAATTAAGGTATTATTTAAACATACGAGGTAGTAAGAATCGGTTCATCTCAGTACCGTCTCATCATGCAATTACTAAAAAATTCAATTGAAGTTGTAGTTGACCCTTTGTGCTCATTCATCCATCCCTAATTCCACTTATATCAATGTAGGTACTATTATTAATCTTAACATTAAGTTAATGAGAACACATTTCAACTCAGAATGATCGATCGACGACTCGGGTTAGGATGAACGTAATACTAACACCATGCAAATGTAACGACTCAATTGGATTTGTAATTAGCCCTGTGAGTTCATTCATTCATCCCTCGTTCCACCTAGATCAATGTAGGTACTATTATTAATCTTAACATTAAGTTAATGAGGAGCTCATTCTTTCATCCCTAATTCATCCTAAATCAATTGTAATGAAATCCGTTGCAACAAATAACTGAGTTGTTGGAGAATTTCAAATAGATAATAATATCTGTTGCAACAGATGACATTTCTTATTTAATTATCAAATAGATATTTGCATCTGTTATGATGGATGACTGAGGTATTGGAAATTTTCAAACAGATATTGATATCTGTTGTAATAGATGACGTTTCTGATTTAGTTATCAAATGACATTTCCATCTATTGTCACAGATGACTGAGCTGTTGGGATTTCTCAAACAGATATCTAAATCTGTTGCAATAGACGACATATCTGTTTGAAAATCTTTTTGTTTTCTTTTAATTTTAAAGCAAGCTACTGTCCGAGTAGATAAAGTATTAGTACTACTAAAGGCGGTAAAAAATGTTTATGTTTCTTGGATAACTCAAAAATCTCATTGAGTAGTCTTGTCCTGTCTTTTCAATGTCACCCGTTTTCTTCCTCGTGCCCCTCAAATTATTAGTGAATATTAATTAATGAATATTGAAATCCTTAATACTTCTTCCTTTTCATATTGACTTGGCACTCCCATCAAGAAAATATTAATTAGGGGTTTATTTTACTACCAAATTAGCCTTATTAATTATGTTTTATAAATATAAATTTGAATAAATACACTTTGTTTAGTCATTTAATATTAAGGGTAGTACATCTAGAAATTAGAATTATCTCATCTCTCCCCTCCTCTCCTCCAGCCCTAAATCTCTCATCTTTTTTCTTTCTATCCTCTTTAGGGTTATCACAACCTTTTTTTCTCTCCTCTTTCTCAAAAATTTTTGTTCCGATCTAAACTAATCGATATCCATATCTTATATTCCTCGACTGAAATTGCTATTTTGACCCCCTTTTGACATTGTATGATATGATTCATTATTGCTCTTTCATTCTCGTCTTCTTCTTGCAACTTTATTTATATCTTTTTGTTTATTTAATTATCATTTTCCCATATCATATTTATTTAAAAAAATTAAATAAACTTTTAATTATTGAATAAACATACCGAGAATTTTTATTATAAGATGCGAAAAAAAGTCATATGTTGGGAGAAGTTTAAAAGTCATGTTGGCAGTATCATTTTTTTTATGTATTTTGTTTGTTTCTTTGTTGTTGATGTTGTTATTGATGTTGTTGGTGGGGCTGGCATTGTTGGAACTTGTGGTATGGTGTTGTTGGTGGGTTTGGCATTGTTGGAACTTATTGTATGGTGTGGTTTAGACGGTGGGTGCTTTTTATCTTAAAAATAGTGGAGTCCGAACAATCAACACAAGGAGTAAGGGAGAAAAGAATAAAAAGTTTAAAGTGAATAAGAAGAGAAGAGTTGGTTACCAAAATTTAAAAAATATGTGCTGAGTGGAAATTGAACTCAAGACCAAAAGAAATAAATAGCCTTAAGCAGCCATAAACAACAACTAGGCTAACCAAATAACTCTTATGTGGGTGTTCACTAATTAGATTATATACGTTATTTTCTTTATTTCCATATACATATATAAAGTTCGATACGAGTTCAGTCTGTGCTCGCACACCCGGAGGATTTTATGTGGGTCCGTCCCTTGTTGTTGATGGTGTTGGAACATAGGATGTATGCTTCTTTGTAGTTGATGATGTTGCTGGAACAAATGTTGTTGTTTTCTTTGTTGTTGCTGTTTTTTATTTGTTGTTTGTAGTTTATGTTGTTATCGATGTTGCAACAGACGGAGCAACTGATGGAACAAATCAAACCACCAGCAAGGCTGCTATGTATTCCAACAGACTCCATATCTGTTGCATCGGACTCCATATCTGACGCAATAGACTCCATATTTGTTGTATCAGATTCCATATCTAACGCAACAGAATCCACATCTGACGTAAACTATCTGGGATTTATGTGTTATGTGTGGTGTTACTTAAATAAAAATGGTGACTTTATTAATATGTAAATTAATAAAATGGATCTAAATACAACATTTTATCTTTTTGTTGTATTTTCAAAAGAAATAGATTGGTAATCTGTTGCAAAATATATTCCACCTGTCAGATAACTTACAACATATGAACAATTGGTTGCAACAGATATATATACTAGTTTGATTTTCCATCAGCTGTGGCATCTGTTGCAATTTTCTAATCATTTGTTTATTCAATTTCATCGAGAGCAATAGATTTTTCTAAACACTTTTTGGCCAAACTCAATTTTTGCTCTTGGACTGCTTCTCTTTTTTTCTTTGCATCCTTCAAGCTGGCCTCCAAATTCAATTTTTTCCCTCAATCCAATAGCAAAAATTTAGTTTGGTTGTAGGATGCAAAGAAAAAAAGAGAAGCAATCCAAGAGCAAAAATTGAATTTGGCCTAGAAGTGTTTAGAAAAATAGATTGCTCTCGATGAAATTGAATAAATAGATGACTAGCAAGTTGCAACAGATGCCACAGCTAAAGGAAAAGCAAACTGATATATCCATTTGTTGCAACAGATTGTCCATATGTTGTAAGTTATCTAACAGGTGGAATATATTTTGCAACAGATTACCAATCTTTATCTTTCGAAAATACAACAAAAAGATAAAATATTGTATTTAGATCCATTTTTTTCTAATTTACTTATTAATAAAGTCACCAGTATTATTTAAGTAACACACACAACACATAAATCCCAGATAGTTTCAGCAATATTGCATTAAATCCCGAATAGTTTGCTAATTACATTTTATCCTCGAATTTTGAAATGTGATACATATGTTAAGCAGTGATACATATAGAATATGTATCACTGAAAATATGAATTCGGGATTTTATGTAATTTTTAAAACATTAAGGGATATTGTGTAATATGATGTCTTAAATATGGGATATAAACGTAAGTTGCTTTAAAAAATCAATAAAAAAAAACTCTTCCATTTATGTTGGAAGCGAATTTAAATTGCAACTTATCTAGAATTAACAATAAAGGAAACATGATTATAGGTAACTTTCAGTCAATAAGGATATTCATGGATTCATTTGAATTGGTTAATGAGAAAACAATAACAGTACTGTCACCATTAAATTTATTAATGATAAGGAATACAAAGCAAAATATAATCCACACGACACATATATAAATAAGAATATAACATTCGCTCACTGATACAAATTCATACAAAGTTAGGTTAATTCTCATGTTAACCAGAAGCAGGAGCAGTTCAGGCAAAAATAATACAAATAAAGCATTTGATTTTCTTTCCAAAATGAATATTAATTATAAATCCAACAACAAATAAATCAAGAAAAGAGATGCATACTCTAGATTAATGAAGGGAATAAAAATTGAGTTGGTGTTGGTGGTGGAAGAAGTGAAATTTTTGGTGGTGGTGGAAGAGGAGGAGAAACTGAAACATTCGACGGTAGTGGTGGAGGAGGAGGAGGAAATGAAACTCTTGGTGGCAGAGGAGGAAGAGAAACTGAAACCTTTGATGTTAGTGGTGGTGGAGGAGGGGAAAGTGAAACCTTTGGTGGAGGAGGAGGTGGAGAAACTGAAACCTTCGATGGTAGTGGTGGTGGAGGAGGAGAATATGAAACCTTTGGTGGCGGTGTAAGAGGGGAAACCGAAACCTTGGACGTTAGAGGTGGTGGAGAAACTGAAACCTTTGGTGGTGGAGGAGGAGGACTTTATAAGATCTTGGGAGGAGGAGGAGGAATGGAAACTTTGGGTGGTGGAAGAGTTGGAGGATTAAAGTTTTTCTTATTTCTCCTGCCTTCCCCACAAGAACTTGAGTATTACCTAACTTGGTCCTTTATGCCAAAAAGACTCTTTATTCAAATTATTTTGTCAAATACCTACAAGTTTTAAATCCTTTGTCAAATACCCACTTAATTCCACCTCACCACCAACTTTTCCAACTCAACAATTTCAGCCTCAACCTTTATAATAATTCACTTTAACTCAATACTTCCAACTTAATAAATTCACCCATAAGTTTCTAATAATACACTTCAACCCACTCCATCATCCATCACTATATATATAAAAATAATATCTAGGTTTTCAAAAATTAAAAAAATATTCGAAAGCTAAAAATAGAAAGTGGTTATTTTTCCCACCAAAAAGCTCTGATTCTGGCCACTTTTCCGGTGGGTTTTTCCGGCGATCAGCTGTAAATTAGTCCACAAACATCATAAGCCTGTCCATTGCATCCATTGTTACCCCATTTGTTTCCTATCTTCTCAAACACACTTTCCACCATTGTTAAAAAGATTTAAATCACTCACATTACTCAAAACCACTTTAGAAAGTGCATTACAGCAGCTCAAGCGACTCCAAGTTTATTTCTTTATTCCATAAACCCAACAATCATTGATTACAAGCAATATTTGCAATTTCAAGTATTTGTATAGAAATCTGTGTAGTCATCGACCCATCCTCGCCAGTCATCGACTGTGTATACAACACGACATAGACCATAAGCATAATCTACCATCAACCGAAGCTTAATTCTAGGATGTCTATTGCAAAATTAGTTTTGGTTTCTGGTGATTTCATGGGAGAATGGGTGGAAACTTCAAAATGTTGGAAATGGAGATCATTTACCAAGGTGATAATTTCCATTCCTGTTCACCTCAATAGTTCGTACGAAGAATTTATTGCAAGCATAATGCAGAGTGGGGATCTAGATTGAGCGTCGAGCGATATGGTGATTAGTTATGTAATGCATTCGAGGGAAAAGGTGAATCCTACGATCATAAATAGCGATGTACATGTGTTGACGTACATAATAAATGTTGATGCAGATAGCTTTAGGCCAATTTTGAGGATAAATGTGGCTGAGAGGTCCTTTGAAGGACCGCTGAATTCATCAGCACCCCCACCGCGGCGATCGGCAGTCGATGATGATTTGATTGACGGTGATTTGAATAATTATGAGAACAATGTTTATGATACAATTAATATGGAAGATTATTCTATGCATATGGAAGACTTTTCATCGGACTCGCAAGATAATGAAGAAGACCGTGAAATGGAATCACAAGCAGGACACTCCTTCACCGACGGAACCAATTTTTGTTATGGTCAAACATTCACTGATAAAAAAGAGCTAAAAATGCAACTAGACGCAGGAGCGGCGAGGTAGTCTTTTGATTATTATATGGAGAAGAGCTGCACGAAATTGATGAAGGCACAATTCTTATCTCATGGTTGTGCCTGGCTATTGGGGGAAAAAAATATGACACCTCAAACAAATTTTGCATATACAAGTATGTCGGGATGCACATGTACGACATTGAAAATGCCACCAGCAGTCACAAAAAAGTCTCATCCGAATTGATTGCTTCAGTATGCATAAATTATTTTCAGGATGGTAAGGGTCCAAGCATAAGAGAAATTCAAAGAATTGCATTTAAGGAGTTGCATTGCAACGCAAGCTATTGGGTGTATTGAAAAGGAAGTGTAATTGCGAAGAACATCATTTGTGGGACACTAGAGCACGTATATGCTTGCTTGCCGCTTTTCTCACAAGGTGGAGTTATTGAATCCTGGGTCTTCTTACTCTATCATGGTAAACTGGATGGATGGATCGTTCGTTCACTACTTCTTAGCATTCAGAGCTTGCATACGAGGATATGCCCACATGAGAAAGGTAATTGCCATCGATGGCACATATTTGTATGGAAAGTACGGGGGCATTCTACTGAGCGCCGTTGCATAGGACACCAAAAATATTATATTTTCGATTGCATTTTGTGTAGTCGATAAAGAGAACGATGCTTCTTGGACCTTCTTCTTCCAGAAGCTGAAGTCTATCATAGAAGATGAATCATATCTATGCGTCATCTCCAACAGGCACATTAGTATCGCCAATGCCTTCTCCCGTGTATATAATCGTGCACATCACGGACTTTGCATGAGGCACCTCGCTGAAAATCATTGCATAAATCAAAACTGTAGAGAATATCTTTATCTATTCTACATCGCGGCAAAGGCTTATTCCTTTGATGAGTTTAGCGATAATTTTGTGAAATTGAAGAGTAAATGCCCCGAGGTAGCTCATGTCCTTGAAAATGTGCTTGGTTTTGAAAAATGGAGTAGAGCACATTTTATGAGAAATAGGTATGATGTGATGACCACAAATATCGCCGAGTCACTCAACTCGATTTTGATGGATGAACGGGAGTACCCCGTGTCGTACATATTCAATTCAATTGCTAAAAAATTTGGTGAAAAGTTTAGGGAGCGGCATGCATTTGTCGATGGTAAAGAGAACATATTTGTGCCTTCTGCGGAAAGGACCCTAAGGGATAATAAGAGTTCGACCGATTCCTTGTATGTGGATATTCCAAACGGGGTTCTCGATGAGTATACGGTGTTCGGAAACGGCGTTACTGCCAAGGTCAATCTCTTGGAGAGGAGTTGTTCTTGTTAGAAATTTGACTTGGTGAAAATCCCGTGCAAACACGCAATGGAAGCTTTGCGAGCAAAGTACGACGATGGTGAAGATTATGGTAACTCCATCTACGACTACTCTTCGCCAATTTATAAAGTTGAAAGTTACCTCCTCGCATACTCAGAAGCAATTAACGTGGTCCCTCCGGAGGTTAAATGGACTATGCCACAGGAATTAGTAGACATCAAAATTTCTTCGCCCCCGTACGATCTCAAACTCGGAAGGAAGAAAGTCAAACGCACTAAGGGCGTTGGTGAGGCATTCAAGTCCAAAAGAAGGAATAGGTGTTCAATAATCAAGAAATCTGGACACAAAAGAAACACGTATAGAATGGGCATCAAATCATAAATAGGCTTTTTTTTAGCTTCAGTTGTAAAGCTACTATTTTGGGGGATGAATGTGCATTTCTGTAGATTTTAACATTCAGTTATTATCAACCTAAAGCTTTGTCTACGATAGACTATCTGTAGTCTACGATATATATAATATATGGTCTATAAAATATTATGTATTGATTATATTATTGCTGATCTAACATGTTATGTTGGTCATTTTCTCGGCTTATCTCTCCAATCAATGCAATGAATCATTATTTTCCTTGTTTCCCGTTCCCATTTATTAAAAAGTTGGACAAAACGTCTCTTCACGAGGAAAAACAGTTGGTATACGCATACGAAATATTTTCTCTTGTCAGACATGTCGACCTACCATTGGGTAGATATATGAACGGATGCAATCTATAGGTCTATAAGTACAAGCCCTCTTTCTACGCAACCCTTTAGTTTTTTCTAAACCGAAAATATCAGAAACCATCTCTTCTTCTTCTTCTTCTTCACCCAAATCAAAAAAAATCCTCCAAGAAAGATATCCCTGCGCCCCATCAGACATGTTCCTCCGAAGTACTACGACCTCCTCCTCCTAATGAATGATTTGGACCGGCTTTTCTACGGGCTGAGTCAAGACCGCATCTACCTGGAGCGGAAGCTCCGTCGAATTGCTTATTTCTTGAGGGCAATTCTGGAAAGGCTCGGAATGGAAGGTCCTGACTATATCAGCCCCCCACCATCCTTATAATTTAGTTTAAATGTCTTATTTTAGTATATGTTTTAAAGTTTTTTTTATTTGTTCATTGCTGAAAAAGCTTTCTTTGTAGGATCTTGTAAGAAGAAAGCTTCTTCCATTTTCCCCTTTTTGATGTAAATTTTATAATGTAATGCAATGACCAATTTTAATACAACTATGTTTCAGTTTCTTTTAACATTGTGTGTTTGCCATCTTGTTCTTCTGATCCCTTATTTGAAAACTCGAATCAAATATGTCTGGCTTTTCAAGTTACAGTATTGTGGCTTGACTAATTTCCTGAAGAGTAAAATCTAATGTTTAGCTTTTATACAAAGTATTTCATCGAATGTACATATTAGTCGATCGTAGACTACATGAATCAATGGAACATCGGGTAAATTAAAACAAATAATAACAGATTTTCAAAAAATAATTTAATTTTAAAAGAATTAAACAGATTATCACATGTTATGTGGCTGGTGGAAGAAAATAATTAAATTAAACATGATTTAAATAGATAATCACACGTTTTGGGAATTATGAAAGATAATTATTAAATTAAGAAAAAATTAAATAAATAATAGTAACATGTATTTTGGGCTGGTGGAAGAAAATAATTAAATATAATATGATTTAAATGGATAATCACATGTTTTGTGGCCGGTGGAAGAAAATAATTTAATTAAAAAGGATTTAAATAGATGATGTTGGACTGGTGATGACACTTAATAGACCATCATATATCATGCACTATGTACTCCATTAATCAGTCTGGTATATCGTAGAAATTCACGTTTATTATCGCATCGACTGATATCATTATTATACGTAGACCATGGTGATCTATGTACACAGTTATAGACCATCACTTGAATGTAGTTAAAAAATTATTAAATAAATTATAAATAAATGTGGTGTGGATTTCTACACATGTTAAGGAGTGTAAACAACTCACAAAATCATATTAGAGCATAGACAAATTAGGGAGGGTGAATTAAGAAGTGTGTGGATGGATAGTGGTTGAATGCTCAATATCGTAAGAGTAATGTTTCTCAAAGCACAAGTATGTATTGAGGATGATAAATGTTTTACCACTATCAATTACACACACTCTTTTGATTTAGGAGTGGTGATGAAAGAAATATGTGGAATGTGTACGCATCAAATACAATACATATCTTATATACATACTTATGCTTTGTTTAAACATTACTCTTACGATATTGAACATTCAACCACTACTCATCCACACACTTCTTAATTCACCCTCCCTAATTTGTCTAAGCTCTAATATGATTATGTGACTTGTTTACACTCCTTTGCATATGTAGAAATCCACACCACATTTATTTATAATTTACTTAATCATTTTTTAACTACATCCAAGTGATGGTCTATAACCTTGTACATAGATCATCGTGGTCTACGCCTAATCATGATATCAGTCGATGCGATAATAAACGTGTAAGTCTACGATAGACTATACTAATCGATGGATGACATATTTCATGATCTACGATGGTCTATTAAGTGTCATCACCAATCCAAGATCATCTATTTAAATCATTTTTAATGTAATTATTTTCTTCCACCGGCCCCAAAACATGTGATTATCCATTTAAATCATATTATATTTAATTATTTTCTTCCACCAGCCCCAAAACATGTTACTATTATCTATTTAATTTTTTTTTAATTTAATTATTCATTTTTTAACTACCTCCACGTGATGATCTATAGATGTGTACATAGATCACGGTAATCTACGCATAATTAGGATATCAGTCGATGCACTAATAAAGGTGTAAGTCTATGGTAAACCATACAAATCGATAACTGACATAGGTCATGATCTACGACAGTCTATTTAGTGTCACCACCAGTTCAAAAGAGAAAAATTACTTTTTCAACGGTAGAAAATGGCTACTTTTGTAGGCCATCAGTGTGAACACTTTGTTTTTACTTCATATATAAGGTGTACATCCCTCCTTATTTTATTTCATCAACTTTATTTTATTTTTAAAAATTCTACTATGTCGCAAACATCTCAATCATCCAATTCTAAAAATACTCTAATTTTTCATTGTGGGAATGCGGCTGTCTTGAGGACGTCACGCACGAATTCAAATCCAGGTCATAAATTTTATAATTGTGCAATTGCAAAGGTGAGGCGTGCGTGTTTTTTTCAAAAATTTAAGTTAATGGTTATGTAATTATTTTTTTTCCTAGGATAATGTCGCATGATCGTTTTACAAATGGCTTGATGAGCTATCACCTCCATCCAGTCCATCAATGTTTATTCTGAGACTCGAGACATCAAATTTTCAAGGCTTGGCAAAATTTAACCTACTACAAAGGCTCCAACAATGCAAAAAAAATAAAGATTTTCTCATGACTTTTTTCAAAGAATCCGAAGAACAGAGGGATCACTGTAAACTATTGCTACATGACACCCAAATAGAGAGGGATCAACTAAAACAAAAATTGATTTTGGCCGAAGAAAGAGAGAATGTCCTAAAAATGATGTTATGTGCTATAATGGTAGTATTCATTCTTTGGAAATGTGTAACATGGATATAGTGATATTGAATAAATAATAATAGTTCTACTTTTGTATAATGTTTAATACTATTTTTGATAGAACCATAGTCGATTAAACAACACGTCAACTTAAATTCGACCAGCAGGGTAATGATAGACTATGCATACGGTATATGAAATATTAGGTATACATTCTATGATATCAAGCATACAATGTACCAACTATGACCACACCCTGCATATTTAAATTCCACGCCACAAATCAGTTTGATAGAAACAGATTCAGCTCAGAATCATAACTAGTTTCATAAAATAAAAGAATAATTGTCATATCCTACCACCAGATCCTTCAAACTTCATATTTGTGAAATAAAAAAAATTGTCATATCCGAATTACTCATCATTTAACAATAAATTAAACATCTTAGCATTTAAAGGTATCTTTCCCTAAGTTCCTCATCAACACAAGTGTTACTGTTGATTTCATCAACAATGTCCATGACCACATCTATTTGGACAGCTTCAATTTCTTTTTTCTCAACAATTGCACCTGCTTCTTCATTCTCACCTTCTTCTCCTTCTTTTTCAGCATGTGCATCAGCTACTGCTTCTTCAGTTTCTTTTTCTTCCACACCTTATTTTCTTACTTCACCTGCAGCGGCTGTTTCTTCCTCAGCTTCAGCAGCTGTTTCTTTCTCAGCTTCTTCTTTTCGTTCACCTGTTGCTTCTTGCTCAACTTCTTTTTTGTCAGCTTTGTAATCTTCTTCTTCAACAGTTTTTCCTTTTTCCGTGCCTCCTTGTTCATTTGCTACCACTTCTTATTCTATTGTTGTTGCTGCTACTTTTCCACCTTCTTCTTGGCTCTTATCTTCTTCACCATCCTTCTTTTCTTCTTTGTTTTCCTCTTCTGCCACAATAGCGGCCAACTCATCCATTTTGCTCTTTTTTTCTCCTTCTTCATTCCTCTCCGATTCATGCACATGCACTATTTCATAATATTACAAAGTGTTACTGATATTTAAAACTTAATATTCATTAAAAACATCAATTATTGAATGAAGCTACCTCTCTCATGTTGTCGCTCATCATTTTCCTTTTTTTTATTCTTTTCTATTTGATATAGGCAGCAATATCCAACACTGCTTCCTCGAGCGCAGCCACACACTTATGAAGATCCCTGGGGGATGAGGTTCTCACTGCATCTTTGGAGGTGCTCAGAGAATCATCATCATTAACCCTTACTCCAACGGGGTTACCACCCAAATCCCCGTCATCATCACTGTCCTCATTTGAAGTGAGGACAGTCACCTCTTCTAACTCTTTCTTTAAGCCATCGAGGACTTTATTCTTCACCTCATCTGTATATGGCTCAAACGTAATCATGTAATCCATATTCATCTCATGAATAGTAGGGATGATGTACGGGTGCACGTTCTACCAAATATTAATTAACAATTACATAACATTCGATAAAATAGTACTATTATTGCATTATAGAAAATAAGTTCATACCTCGGTAACTTTTCCTTTATAATTGAATGGGTCGCCTTCGATTATCTTTTTGCTTTTTAAAGTGTGTCATATAAGGATGCGAGGGATGGGTAAGGGCTCATCCATTGATATTCCAGCAAATTCCCCAAGATGAGTAAAGGCCTCATAGATCCAAATCTGTAAACAGTACAACAGTGAAAAAAATAACTATGAGTCTATGACATAGTAAAATAAAATGATAATCTACAATAAATTCACTAAAGGGTTTATGGTAGATACCATGAATGCCCAGGGAAATTCGAATAGAGCATAGGATGCCTTCTGCTTCTCATCAAATACTTCCTTTTACTTCTTCAGGTCACTTTTCTTCTTCAGATAGTCCATGGTCAGTTGAAATGTCTCTTTCCCCCTTGGATACTTCTCGAAGAAACTCAAAGAATCGACCATTCGAATCAGTTTTGTGTCGACAACTTTCGTCGAATCTTTCGCAAGCAACATGGTGTGCAAGAACCACAGTAGACAACACTTGAACTTCTAGTCCTCATTCAACTTATTCCCTCTGATCAGGTGCAATAAGTTGGCCTCCGTGATGTTTTTGTTTTTTGTCACCTTAAAACAAAAATTGTCCCCCTTTGCTAACACCTTCTTCATTTTTGATTCACTGGGTATGATGAGTAGTTCAGCCCCGTGATCAAACAAAACTCTTTCAAGACAAAACAGGCAGGCTTGTTGTTAACACATAACCACATCTCATGATGCATCTTATCGTTCTTAACGCGTCACAGCAGCAAATAATGAACCAACTGCCCATTGAACTTGAGATGTTCCGGAAGGTTTCTCAGGTGTCCAAAACAGGACCGCTTGAATTTTTTCTTCAATTCTTGGTCGACAAGAATATGCTTAAATTCTCAATAAATAGTCATTCTTGATCTGACCGATATATTTGCCAAAAAAGATTCGACCTCGTCAATTATCGTTCGAAGGTCATATCGCTCCACGGAAATGCACCTTGAAAGATATGGCACAGACAAAGAATCATTATCCCCATCATCACTAGTACTCCCACTTCCCTTGCACTCTTCACTGTCACCACTGACACTCCACTTGGCAATATCTTCACTAGAATCGACGTAGTCGCTTATCTCCTTTAACTCTGAATCTGATTCGGACACTGGCTCTTCAATTTTCTTTCTTTTTGACATTTTTTCAACTGCCGCATCTCTTTTTTTCTACTACTACCAGCGGTATCGTCTTTCTATTTAGGAATAACATTTTTTCTACCTATTTTCAACACAGTCTACACCTAAATAATAAATCTCCCATTTTCAGTTCATAGACCACAAGTCTATCAACAGAAATAACTCAATGATCAAATGAAAACCCCCCTCCCAAAAAAAAATTAACAAACACCCCACCATTAAATAGTTCACTACACAAACATACAATAATTGAACCAAAATTGAACATGCAAAATATCAAAACACAACAATTGCTAAAAATCAAACTAGTGCACCTAATCAAACCAATTAGCTATTAATATTTCAATTTTCACTATTTCAGCAATCATGTTTTAAAAGAATTTCATACGTCTGAAAATTAAAATATATTTAGGGCATTCTCATTTCATAGACCACGGGTCTACGAATAGACCGCGGGTCTACGGACAAAAACAGGACGCTGTTCAAATCAAAATTCCAAAATAACTCTTCAAATAATAATTATACCATCATTCAACACTTCGTTGCTAAAAAAACACGATTAAATCAAAACACCAAATTCAAAAGAAAAAAACCCTACATCACTACCAATAAATTAGAAAAAATAAAAACCATTTAAATAGATCTAGAAATGATCGAAAATCGATTTTAACTAACCTTGTGAAGCAACAATTCCCCCTTAGCAGCTGCAGACGAAGAACGTAAGAAAATGATATTTTTGGGAGAAGTTATTTGAAAGCAGAAGTTGGGAATTGAAGAGGAGAGAGAGAGAGTTTTTTTTAGATATTGGAATAAGTGGAGGGGGTAGGTGTATTATATTAAATTTATAAAGTTGTATAAATGATGAATTGGTCTCTTGGCCACGTGTGGGCCCCATTTTTTCCACTTTTTACACCCTAAACCTAAAAAATAAATTAAAAAGAAATTAAGTGGTATTTGGAAAAATAGTTTTTCAAAAGTTCTTCTTTGCCAATTATTCCCACCTAACTTGATCAATGCATTTGCAAGTGCCTATTGGAAGGCTATTGGATTAGAAGCAAAATTTGCTACAATCCCAGCGGTTGATTTATCTGATGCATCATGCAAGTAAGTGTTTTGGTCCAAGAATACTGATGGGTCACCCCCAGAAGCACATGTCTTTGTAACACTATTAAACAATTTAGTATCCATGCTACTATCCGCTCTTGATAGCCTATCACCTTGAAACAAGTTGCAATGTGTAATTCCCACTGTGTGGCCACCCAAAAAAGTTACCATTTCATTTATTGTAAGCCCTTTACTTCTGAAGGATTCGAATTCTTGTGGAACGGTTAAACTAGGGCCTGGTAGGTTCACTTATGATAGGTCTGACACTAGACCATCGCGCCTACCTGTGGGTATGTTGTAGCTCGGTCCGCCAGCTAATGCCACTGCATCTCGGGTGGCTAATGCAATGATGTCCACACAGGAGACTGTCATAGAGCACGTAGCCTCTAATTTACTTTTTATTTGCTCCTGCATCTTTTTCTAACCTTTTGTTCTTTGTGTTTTTTGAGTCTATCAGCAATGACGCATCACAACCCTTCACAGTACATAATACTCCCTCCGTTTCAAAAAGAATAACCTACTTTGACTTGACACAAAGTTTAAGAAAATAAAGAAGACTTTTGAACTTTGTGGTCCTAAATTAAAGTTGTGTCAAATGTACCAAAATGCCCTTTAATCTTATGGTCCTAAACATGCCATGTGGAAATTGAAATTATAGTATTGTCAAAAAAGAAAAAGGGTCATTCTTTTTTAGTAGGTCATTAATTTTTAAATGGAGGGAATGCTTTATTTCAAATGATCAAGTTCTTGTCCAAACGCTATATATGTCATGACACATACAACGTTATACAATTAAACTTAAAAAATTTATCAAATCTTAATGGCAACAAGAAGCTCGCTAAGATGGAATTATAATTTCTTAACCTGACGAAGCAGTCATGAAAATACATACGGAACAATGCTGCCGTAATGGAACGATCAACAAAGAACCGACTTTGCATCGTATCTCGAACTACGATTTCTGCTGGTGGACATCTAGCTTTAGTATTGTAGAAACCAGCTTGAAATTGAGCAGATACAATTGTTGCTAGGTGCAGACTAATGCAGAAGAAAAACAGTAATAATAATATTTTCTTGTCCATCATCCCACCTAAGAAAGAACTGTTGAAGTTTGTTTTGAAGAATGAAAATCCCACATCGGAAATTTACTTTGGTTGGGAGGAGGTTGGGAGTTATAAATAAACTCCACCTCCTTCATTGTTTAATACACACAAAAATATTCTTTTTCTTGTTTACTATTAAAGAGGTTTAGAGATAATTCTCTTGGAGATCTCTTTAAGAATAGTATTTTAGGAAGTGAGGGTGTGTGAGAAAAATATTGTGTATTGTATGGTGTAATAATTTTCATATAGTGAATATTTTTCTGGGAGGCCCGTGGTTTTTCTCCAATTGGGGAGTTTTTCACGTTAAATCTTTGTGTTGTTATTCTCTTTAATTTCTCTGTTATTTTCTGCTTGAAAACGGTCCGGAAGGGGCAGAAAAAATAGTCTATTTTTTTCCAACAAATGGTGCGGTGAACGTGGAAAACTCCCTAAGCGAATTTGACTTGCCGCTTTCATGTCTAGCTCTTCCCATTCTTCATCACTAATTCTAGATTTTTCTGAGTTTTCACTGCTTTCATATTTTTCTGAATCCTTATCACCTTTTCCACTAGTTGGTATCTCTTTTAATGTCTTGTGTAATCTAGATTGGATTAACACATCCTTGACTTGCACTTGCCATAAGCCAAAATTAATTCTCCCATCAAATTTCTCAATCTCAAATTTCATCCCCATCTTGTTTATCAGTAATAATAAATGGACAATAGTAATGTAAAGTACCCACTAAATTAGTTCCCAGGAAAGAGAGGGGCGTTGCAAGGGATACACTTAAGTGTCAAGTCTTTCCTTAGTCAGAACCTCTTTAGATTGTACTTATTCCCACTATTACCAAATATACAAGTACCCCAAAGTAACTCCACCAGAATAGCAAACTCCACCGGAATCAGACTCCACTTGCTACTCCACCAGGATAAAACTTCTAATTGAGAACAATAATTCTAATTCAGAAATTTTTTCTGATGTGGAAGATCAGACAAAGCTGCAACCACAAAGCCTACTAAAATTTCAAAAGAATTATTCCACAACGAAGTCTCTGATACCACTTCAACAATTCCACATCAAAAAAATAGAGGAAACGTGTCCTATATTTAAAGTATCATCCAACTCCACTAGCACGAGGCCTTTTGGGAGGTGCCCAAAAATAAATCTGTGAGGGGTTGGCCCAAAGCGGACAATATCATACTAGTGCGGAGTTCGGGCCTGGTTGCACGCGGTCCCAACAAGTGGTATCAGAGCCTTCAGTGTGGAATAATTCTTTTGAAATTTTAGTATGCTATGTGGTTGTAGCTTTGTCTGATCTTCCACATCAGAAAAAAAAATTTGAATTAGCATTATTATTCTCAAGCAGAAGTTCCGTCCCGGTGGAGTAGCAAGTGGAGTCTGATTTCGGTGGAGTTTTCTATTCTGGTGGAGTTACTTTGGGGTACTTGTATATTTGGTAATAGTGGGAATAAGTACAATCTAAAGAGGTTCTGGCTAAGGAAAGACTTGGTACTTAAGTGTATCCTTTGTGATTCACCTCTCTTTCCTGAGAACTAATTTAGTGGGTACTTTACATTACTATTGTCCGTTTATTAGTACTGATAAACAAGATAGGAATAAAATTTGAGATTGAAAAATTTGATGGGAGAATTAATTTTGGCTTGTGGCAAGTGCAAGTCAAGGATGTGTTAATCTAATACGGATTACACAAGGCATTGAAAGAGAGACCAACTAGCGGAAAATGTGATAAGGATTCAGAAAAATCTGAAAGTAGTAAAGACTCAGAAAAATCTAGAATTAGTGATGAAGAATGGGAAGAGCTAGACATGAAAGCGGCAATTCAAATTCGCTTGTGTTTAGCTAAAAATATTCTTGCTAATGTGATTGGATTGTCTACAACAAAGGAGTTGTGGGAGAAACTTGAAGAATTGTACCAAACCAAAAGTATTTCAAATGGGTTATATTTGAAGGAGAAATTTCATAAATTGCAAATGGCTGAAGGTACAACTATTTCTGATCATCTGAGTGTCTTGAATGGGATTGTTTCTCAATTGAAATCTATTGGAGTGAAAATTGATGATGAAGACAAGGCACTTTGACTCATCTGGTCTCTTCCATCTTCCTACAAGCACATGCAACCCATTTTAATGTATGGGAAGGAAACTGTGATTTTCTCAGAAGTGACAAGCAAATTGATTTCTAAGGAAAAGAGATTGAAGAATGGAGATGAAAAATCTCTAGAAGATTCAGCTCTTGTTGTTAAAGAAAAATACAAGCAAAGCTCTCAGAAGAAGGTCATCTACTGGAATTGTAAACAACTGGGATATGTTAAAAATAATTGTCTAAATAATGGGGCTAGTTCGGCTGGAAGATCCAAAGAAAATGTTGCCAATGTTGTCTCCCTAGAACAAGGGGATGATATTTCTTTGTAAGAAAAATGAAAATCCTCATGGCATGAATGCTACCTTTAGAATTGCCATGGAAGAGGATATTTAATTAGTAGCTGGTCCACAAGTTTGCACATGGGCATTGGTTGATAGGTGATACAAGGTGTGTGGTGGAAAGAATGTTGATGGCTAATGAACTCTCAAGAAATTAACAAAAGAGTTGGACCATAAGTTATTAGCAGTTTTTCGACATGTGCCAAAAATGAAATTCTTGAAATTAGGAAGTGATTTCAAGTGAAAATTCTTGGATTGGTTTTTCAATCTGAGTGGATGTACTTTTTATGGTGGGGGTATGATAATTCTTGAATTTAGAATTATGATTATCAGTAGCAGACAATGTGGAAGTTGCAGTTACATATGATTGGCCGAGTTTAGAGTCAGGTGGAGAACTGATTTTGTTATGTGTAGCTGGACAACTATAAAGGGCCAACGGATTGCATTTTCTTCTCTTCAAAAGGTGGAGATTTGTTGAAGTTTTTTTGTAAGAAAGAAAATTCCACATCGGAAATTTACTTTGGTTGGGAGGAGGTTGGGAGTTATAAATAAACTCCACCTCCTTCATTGTTTAATACACACAAAAATATTCTTTTCCTTGTTTACTATTAAAGAGGTTTAGAGATAATTCTCTTGGAGATCTCTTTGAGAATAGTATTTTAGGAAGTGAGGGTGTGTGAGAAAAATATTGTGTATTGTATGGTATAATAATTTTCATATAGTGAATATTTTTCTGGGAGGCCCGTGGTTTTTCTCCAATTGGGGAGTTTTCCACGTTAAATATTTGTGTTGTTATTCTCTTTAATTTCTCTGTTATTTTCTGCTTGAAAGCGGACCGGAAGGGGCAGGAAAAATAGTTCATTTTTTTCAACTAGAATACTCTACTCCTTGATCAGATTTGAGTTTGACAATGAGCAAGAAACCACAATATTTTGAAGGTATATATATATATATATATGGGCGGATCTATTAAGGCCCGTCACACGCCACCCATAAGTTTCGACGTAAACTCTATATATGTATAGGTATATATATACAGAATATAGATATATAATAGTAGTGCCACCTTCAATGCCAAAGTGTTCCATAGCACCATTGGCAAAGGGGCTTGTATTCCGCTCAGAGGATGCAAGTTCGAATCCTGCTGGCATCAAGACCTTTTTTTGGTAATTTATACTTAGTTTAATTCTATCAATTAAATCAATTGTATCCAACTATACAGTCATGCTATTAGGACCTTAATTTAAGGTATAATTAGAACTCATTATTTGACTTGTTATTTCAAATTAAATAAGATTTAAATATTGTGTAAAGTATATAGATTAATCTTATCAAATTAAGTTGATCTGTAATAATAGCTCGATATTATAATTGAAAATTTTCTTTTTTTCCCTCTTCACTAGAGATGTTTTTAATTATTGTTGACTTATATTAACTAATTTATTTTTGACTAAAATAGTAAGTTTAGGGTGAAGAATGGAGAGGGTTTAAGTTCTTTATATGTTACTAAGCTTGCTATTTTATTTTATTTTTAAAAAGAGACTAATTTTATTTTCACTTTAATGTCTGAGTTCTGACTCTAATTCAAAATATCAAATTGTAAATTTTGAATATATAATGAATTTTAATTCTTAATTGTTATAATAAAACTTTGCACATAAAATTGAAGCCAAATTCCCAAAGTCATAATTTTTAAATATTTTTTTAAAAAATAAATAGATAAAAAGCTGAAGCATTCCTTCTTTTAACCACTCCTGTTAAGAGATAGTGACGGAGCCAAAAAAATTATTAGAGGTTTAAAATCGAAAGAAAAAAACTCACGAACTAGTCAAAAGAGTTTCAACATCTACTATATGTCAAAAAAAAAAATTTAACTATATATAAATAATACAGTTTTCTGACAAAGGAGATTCAGATGAATACTTTGGTCACAAGTTGGTTCTGTCCTTGGAGGCGAATTCAGAATTTAGAGTCTCCGGTTAATTAAATCGATGAGTGTACTTGACACACTGAGACTCCAAATCCTGAATCTGCCTCTCTATATATAGTTATAGTTATAGTTATATGGAAGGCAAAGGGGAATGGTGCGGTAGGCCACTAAGAAGTTGGTGAACTGGAAGTCAAAGCATTACTAGGATGCATGTCCTTGTTATAAAATATTACTAATACTAGAATATTCACTGAGAAAAACACATTATTAATGTCTAAACAATTCTATGATCAGTTGGTATCTAAAGAATAATAAAATACAGCTTGAATCTATTATCTATTTGTCCTTTTGATTCACTTTTGTGTAACCACATTTTGGAGTAAATATGGATTTGGCTCCTTTCTATTGTCTTCTCTTCGTTTTTTTCAAACTCTTGTTTGAATAGAGGACACATGACATAAGTTAAATTTAATGATTAAAAATTAATTGATTAAAGTAAGTTTCTAACCGTGATTTATAGTTTACGTAGTTTTCAAATATATAAATTTATTTTAAAAATTATTACAGATTTCATAATGCGTCCAAGTTCATTGTCAAAACTAAATTATCAGCTTTTAAAATTTGAATTGTGTCAGCTAATTTAAGATAGGGAGAGTATGCAAACTTTGGGTGTTTAAACAAGGGTAAAATACTCTTTTGGACCCTTGTACTATGTCGGTTTTGTAAGTTGGACACTTCTATTTACATGTTTGTCATCTAGACCCCTAAAACCACTAAAAAAATAATATTGTAAACCCTTTTTTGGTGAGTGTAACACACTCTCTCCACGTCAGCTGCCACGTCTGCCACACCTGCCACGTCATTTAAAAAAAAGTATTACATTAAATTCCAAGTCATTTTTAAAATGCTAAATAACAAATTAAATATTAAAATTAATTTAACTAAATAAGAAAAATGTATAATTGTAGAAAAAATTGAATAATCATGTTTTTGTTTTGCTCATAAATTAAACATCAAATCCATTCCAAATAATTAAAACTCTTTTCCAACTAATTTAAATTTTTAACTATAAATTCATAAATACAAACATAATAAATTTTTTATTTTTAAATTTGAATATCTTTAACAAATTCACAAAAAAATTAATTTTTTTTCAAGCGAAATTCACTAATTTTTTTCAATATTCACTATCACTCACTTTCAATTTAAATTTAAATTTTTATCCCCAAAAAATAAAAAGATGGGGGGGGAGGGGGGGCTGGAAGAGTGTTGGGGTGGAGTAGGGCGCTAGAAGGGGCTGGGTGTGGGAGTGGGGACGAGGCTGGGAGGGGTGTGGGGGATAGGGGTGGGGTGGAGAGGGGCTGGACGGGGCTAGTGGGGGGGCGGGGCTGGGGTGGGGGGACGGAGCTGGGAAGGGGGCTGGGGGTGGGGTGAGGAGGGACTGGACGGGGCTGGTGGGGTGTGGAGGGGTGGAGACGGGGTTGGGGTGGTGTGGAGGGGGTGGTAGTGGGGTGGGATGGGGTTAGGTGGAGTTGGGGGCTGGGGAAAGGCTGGACGGGTGTTGGGGTAGGGTGGGGAGGGAAAAAAATATTTTTATTTTTTAAAAATTTTAAAAAAAAATTAAATTATTTTAAAATTTTTAAAAATATTTTTAAATTAAAAAAGATGAAGGGAAAAAAAAGGATCCTTTTTAATTTTTTTTTTTTTTGAAATTATTTTAATATTAAACTGACCAAAAATTGACCCCTACTCGCACCCCAGACGAGTGACTATACTCTCTTTGTCCTAGTCATCATTTCAATGCCACATAGGCAAGGTCAGCGGTCAAAGGGTGCAAAATATTACTTTTTAATGGGTTCAAAGGTCCAAATGACAAACGTATAAGTAGAAGTATCCAACTTACAAAACTAACATAATACAGGGTTTAGAACAGTATTTTGCCTTAAACAAGCAAAATATTCAGAATGGATTGCTGTGGGTGTCTAAGTTGAAGCAACTGTTGTGCCTCCATCCATAGTAAATGGTTCTAAAATATGCATTAGTTCATTTAGTTGTCATCACAAATGAATATGATGATCATGTTGATCGAAGGGTAAGGCGGCTCAAGCAAGGGATTTAGGCACCAATATTTTGGACCCCCATTTTAGTAGTAATGTTATTAGAGTTTTTAATTCTTTTAAAAATTAAATTTATAAAAATAAAAAATATAATTTTAAAATAACGAAGGAAAGGAAAATTTAAATCTGTCAAAAGGGAATAATCCATTATCACGTTTTGATTAGGTATATCGTATATAATTTATAAGGCTATTAACTAGATAAAATAAAGAAAGACAGAAAAAATGATGATAATAAATGCAAGAAAACAACTTGAATCATAATTATTCAAAGCCAAAATAATAAGAAATCCTAATAGTGGAAGAAAAGTTTGATTCAATTTTTTTTTTATATTAGTTAAAACTATGATTAATTTAGAAATGTAAATAAGATGATTTCTTATCTAGATCGAAAAAGAGATAAATATATTCTCGAATTATGATAAATGATAAGTATATATCCTCCATCATATTTTGGGTGCATATATGTCGCTATCGTTAATGAAATGATACATATATATCCCTCACACTAACGGTAGGGATATATATGTACTCAAAGTATGACGGGAGGTATATATGTACCATATATCATAGTTTGAAGGTATATTTGTCCCTTTTCAGTTTTAATCTTTTCATTTCAAATTATTAACCCAAACCCTCTACTCCACTCCGTAAATAACTCATTATCCAACCAGTTTCAATTAAAGTCCAAGAGAGGCTTATCTAACAAATACATTTTTCTCATATCTATAATGATATACACACACAATACAATAACACTTACTACTATCAATTTCAAAAAAAAAAAAAAAAAAAAACTAACCCAAACATCCAAAAACAACATCAAATAAATTAAACCCCCCACATTCAATTTTCAACAAAATTTCATTGGGAATACCCACCATCGATCAACACCACATAGTCACTGTCTCCGTCGAATCGTAAATACCCTACTGGCAAACCATGTCACACCCCTAACTTCAGCCACCTCATGTCTAATCTCCAGTCCCATCAACCAGTAAACACCAACTAGTAGCATCGATGAACACTGCAATTTGATGGGATTCACGTTTAAGAGAAAAATAAAGGGAGTGTCGGGTTTGAAACAAAAAATAGAGGTCAAGTCAAGTTGGTTTGAAATCAGTTCGATAAATTTATTTGGTCGGATAGTGGGTTTGGATTAACTATTTGAGATAAAAATATTAAAATGAAAAAGAAACAAATATACTCCTGAACTATGATAAATGATGTGTATATATACTCTCCGTCATATTTTGGGTTACACATATGCCCCTACCGTTAGTGTGAGGGGCATATACGTATCATGTCATTAATAATGGTACCCAAAGTATAACGGAAAGTATATACATACTATTTATCATAATTCGAGGATATACTCGCCCCTTTTCCGTATCTAGATTAGATAAGCATTTTATTTAATTTAAAATTTTTAAATATTAGAATAATAATTAAATCACAATTATTTGAGGAAAATAATAAAATGGTAGAAAAATAGGTTTCAAAAAGATATATGTACGAAGTTTTTCTACAAAACAAAATATAAAAAAAAATTAAAGCCCCTTACTGAGATCTCGCTTTAGGCCGTTAACTTTGTTTAGCCGTCCCTGGCTTGACATGATCAAACAGTTATTGTCCACCATTCAACACAAGTTTGACATGGCCAAACAGTTATTGTCTACTATTCAACACAAGTATCACATAGTCATGACTCACCAATTCAAAATTCATTCAAAATGGAACATTGGTTGGATTATATGTCTTTATCATGGCAAAACAAGTTGAGCAAGGAGAAGAAGGCTGCATTTGTTTTTTTTAATATTCAAACTTCTGAATTTGAATGCAAATTTGAATGATTAAAATAGTCTCTAAATCTGAAAATTGAATAATAAAGATTATTTGTTTTTCAACATCTGAATGTGTAAAGAAATTTAATCTACATATATAATAAAATAAAAGATACAATTCAAATAAAAAACTAATTATATATCATAAAAGTATATAATTTAATACCACAAAAAATATTATTTGATTGAATTTTTTTTTTTTGTTTGTTAGTGATAGTGCAGATGTTTGAATAAATTAAGACATGTAATTACATTCCTTACCTTCATTTCACATTTTTTATTTTAATCTATCAATTCAATTTCAACAACTAACTACATATTCTATAAAAAGGTTTTATCTTTCAATTTCATTTCAAAACACTTAATTGTGTCAATTACAAAATCTAATTTCAAAATTTAAATTTCACCACTCTCAATTCAATAAACAAAGCACATACAATTTAATGCTTTTTAAAATTTTCAAATAAAGTTTAATTGCTCATAATTTTTTCATTTTTTGATTTTATCATTAATATTTTTAAGTATTTTATTTATACTTATTCTTATATCTTCTAAATAAATTTAATTAAAATCTCCCATACCACTCTCAAAATCATCCATCCCCTCACCTTTCAATTTTTATTTAATTTTTTATAACTTTTAAGTTTTTTCTTACCCTACCCAACCCTCTACCCCAACTTGCCCTCTTGTCTCCCCCCCTCCCCCCAACAGCTAAGAATTATTTATTTTATTTAAAAAAGAAGAATTTTTTTTCTTAATACCACGCACCCCACCACGAAAGCCCCTCCCCCCTCTAAATAAATAAATAATTTTATTTTTTATTTTTAGAAATCTTTTTTCTAATCCCAAAAAAGTTTTAAACTCTTTAATTTATATTTTTTAAGAATCTTTTTTCCTATCCCACCCCAACTAAACCTAGATTCACCACCCTACCCTCCACCACCTAGACCACCCCCTTACACCATCCCCACCTATTCCAATTCACTCCGATTATATTCATCTCTTTGTCGCTATTCATTTTTATTGTTTCGTATTAGAATATATATTTATATATATATGTGTGTGTACTTTTAAAAAAATATTTTTTATTTGTGTCACGAACAAAAAATATAAGTAAAAAATAATTTATTTTCTTAAAAAATATTTTTCATGAAAATTATATTTCTTCATAATGAACACATCCATAAAATCATTAAAAAAACTCAGTGATAAAAGATAAGAATGATGTTCCACAAAATCTTGAATTTTTTTTTTGGTAAATAAAAAATATTATATATAAATGATAGTACTTTGTAACAATAGTATTTATCAAATCGAAAAAGATTTAACAGTATTATTTTGTAAAACCAAAAACATATTTGTTTTGAAACTTGAATGATCAAGATTCATGAATTTAAAATGTAAAGATAGATGAAAAGTATGATATACAATTATTATACAAAATATTATCTGTGATGGAACCATGAACATCCACATACTGTAATTTTCAGATAGTTTAGTATACAATAAAGCATGTAATGCATGTATATACATTGTTCAAAAACAATAAAAGGTTGACTTTTACAAATTTAAGGAAAATAAATTGATTAAATTGGTGTACCTTGAACATTAATGGAGGAAGATGAAGATGAAAAATGACATATTCTTCCTGTATATAAAAAAAAATGTTAATTCAAAAATAGTTTTTAAAATATGAAAAATTAAAAAATACAGTAAATAAATTCATGAATAAAGCTAATGATATATATAGGAGTATATATAAGAGAACCTAAGAAGCTGGAATTCCGTTCCAATTCAAATTCAAATACTATCATAGTTATTTAGTTTATTAGTCTTTCTTATCCTTACTTTTTTCAAATGTAATACATAGTTATCTTATCTATATATTTGAATTGAGATAAATATTTAAAATCTATGAGATAGTAATGATAATTTTTAAAATTATTATTTCATATTTAATATATAAATATATTTTTTAGCATTTAAAATGTATAAATTTATGTATTTACTACTCTCCACTCATGATTTCCTAGTTTTAAGCTAACGAAAATATGTTATTTTTTAAATCTTAAAACCTATTATTTTTCACATTCAAATATTCTTTTTAAAATTATTATAATAATAATAAGATTTTCTCTTCAATAACCTATTATTATTAATTAATTATTATTGTTAGTATTAGTATTATTATTATTATATTATTATTATTATTACAAAAACTACTACTACTAACTGCAATATTTTTTTTTCTAAATTAAAAAATTACTACTACGTGTCTTCTACTATTACTACTACGATTATTATTGTTTATTTTTATTACTATTATTGTTATTATCCTTTGTTTAATTTTTTTTTTGTTAAATACATCATCCTAAACGTAATATTATGAGTTCTACTATTATTTATTAATAGATTATTATTATTATTAGGCCAAAGTCATCGATAGACACTCAAACTTATTTCAAAAATTCACTTAGACCCTTCAACTATGACCTGTACCTATCAGACCCCTAAACCCCCCGAATTTTGATCCAATTGGGCATTTTTTGCCTACATGGCACTGCGCGTACAATGAACTTGCTGTAGGCGCGTGAGATTTTTTTTTTTACTAAATTACGAATTGAAATGTGCCAAGTTGCACTGAGGGTGTCCAAAAAATATTAATTAAAAAATTTGTATTTAAATTATTTACTAATAAATTTTTTTAATTATTATAATTTCTTAATTCTTTTTTTAAAAAAGCACCCCACCCCCTATATGATCTTCTTCACAGTACCTCACCCCACCCCCTGGGTCTTCAACCCCACCCCGCGTCTTTATCGTTTCAACCCTACCCCACCCTCACGTCTTCGTCGTCACCCCAATCTCGCGTCTTCATATGAACAAATTCTTTTTAATCCACCATAATTATTTTTATTTCTTGAAAATTTCCAACAAAATTCACTTTTTTTTCCTCCACTAGTATCACCATTTCTTGAAAAATTACAACAAACATCACTTTTTTTTTAATTCCTTGAAAGTTTTTACAATAAAGATCACTTTTTTGTTGAAAAATTACAAGAAAGAACACTTTTTTCTCCATTAATATCACCCTTTTATGAAAAATTTCAATAAAGATGGCTTTATTCTAGACCCCCTTTTGAATTTTTGAAGTAGATTTAAACAAAAATTTTGTGTGTGTGTGTTTGAGGTTCATACAAAAGTTTAATGGAGAAGAGGAACGTCGGGGGTGGGGGTGGGGGTGGGGAAGACGATGAATGCTGGGGGAGGGGGGAGGGGGGATGGTGGGGGAGTTTTTTACTTTCATTTTATTTTAAATTTTATAATTTGTTTTTAATAATCATTTTTTTATTTTATTTTTAAAATAATTTTATAATTATTTTTTAATAATTTGGATCCTCAATGCAATTTTTTATTTTATTTTTAAAAATTTTATAATTTCTTTTTAATAATCAGTTTTCTATTTTTAAATAATTTTATAATTATTTTTTAATAATTTGTATCCTCAATGCCATTTTTTATTTTCATTTTTTAAAATATTTTATAATTTTTTTTTTGATAATTGTTTTTTTATTTTTATTTTTTAAATAATTTTTAATAATTTAGATCCTCAATGAAATTTTTATTTTTAAAATTTTTTTATAATTTTTTTAATAATCAGTTTTTTATTTTTATTTTTAAAATAATTTTAGAATTATTTTTTAATAATTTCCTCAATGCTATTTTTATATTCTTTTTTAAAAAAGTTATAATTAATTTTTAATAATTATTGGACCCACAAGCCACGCATTAGCTTTCAATTAGCTCATTCTGCCACATCACCGTGTGTGTGCAACACACATTTTGAGCTTTTAGCTGATAGGGGAAAAATGCCCAACTAGATCAAAATTCAGGGGGTTTAGGGGTCTGATAGGTGCAGGTCATAGTTGAGGGGTCTAAGTGAATTTTCAAAACAAGTTTGAGTGTCTGTCGATGACTTTGGTCTTATTATTATTATTATTATTGTTATTATTATTATTATGATGATGATGATGCTGATGATGATGGTGAAATAGTTAGAGGTTATTTAAGGAGTTAATACATAAAAATGACCCTAAACTTGACACCAAATTATGACTTTGACCTTAAACTTTGACAGTGCACAAATATGACCTTTAACTATTCAAAATTGCACAAATATAACCTTGAATCCTACATGGCAAAACGCGTGTTCAACACGCAAAACTGGTTGCATCCAGCTTAAAATCTAAGGGCATAATACATAAATATGACCTTAAACTTTGACAGTGCACAAATATGACCTTTAACTATTCAAATCTGCACAAATATGGCATTTAAATGACTCTTCACTATTATTTTTTCATTATTTTCGGCTCAAAGATGAAAATGACATCTAATTTTTTTTGTCATTGCGGAAAAAGAACAATAGTGAAGATTTATTAATTAGGCAGGTCAGCCTCATATGAAAAAATAGAGCGGATATATATATATATATATATATATATATATATATATATATATATTATAAAGCAGAGGACGAATTTAAGTTATATAATATATTTAAATATTATTTATTTAAATATTAAATTAAAAATGAAAGTATACTAATAATAAAAAATAGAGTTTTAATAAAGCGCTATTAAATTAATGTTATTAAGGATAGTAGTAGTAGTATATTAAATTAACGTTATCAAATTAACGTATTTAAAATGTTATTAAATTAATATTATTAAAACGTTATTAAATTAACGAGGGGTGGACCTATGTGGTTGCCATGGGGTTCACCCGAACGCCCTCGGTAAGAAAATTACGTCGTAAATATATAAGATAGAAAATGTATATTTATGTACGTATATTAATGTTGAACCACATGAAACAAGACACTTAGATAGCCCAGTGGTGTTATTTGCTCTTCTTGGGCGCTTCCTTCAGCTTACTGTGCGGGTTTGATCCCTGATAGTGGTTGTTTTTTTTTAATTGAAAAAATGCTAGGTGTTGCTGCTATAGAAATAAATAAAATAATAATAATAATAATAATAATAATTTTTTTAAATTTAAAAAAATTTAGGTGCTGCAACTATAGAAATAAATAATAAAATTATTATGAGTATAATAAGAATAACAACAACAACAACAACCACAGCAACAACAACAACAACAACAACAACAGCAGCAGCAGCAGCAGCAGCAGCAACAACAACAACAACAACAACAACAACAACAACAACAATAATAATAATAATAATAATAAAAACGACGTCGTTTTAACACAAAAACCAAAACTTTGACAGTGCACAAATATGACCTTTAACTATTCAAAACTGCACAAATATGACCTCTCTCCAAGTCAGCCCTTTTA
Organism: Capsicum baccatum var. pendulum; assembly: GCA_030864225.1. Taxonomy (NCBI): domain Eukaryota; kingdom Viridiplantae; phylum Streptophyta; class Magnoliopsida; order Solanales; family Solanaceae; genus Capsicum; species Capsicum baccatum. Next base: position 239,311,223 of record CM061552.1, on the reverse strand, counting down.
ACGACGTGGCACCGTGTGATTGGATTACCTTTCCACGTAGGTGCGAGTGAGACTCACGCATGGGGTTGCAAAATCGGAGGTCATATTTATTCAGGTTTTGAATAGTTAAAGGTCCTATTTGTGCACTATCAAAGTTTAAGGTCAAAGTTATAATTTGGTGTCAAGTTTAGGGTTATTTTTATGTATTAACTCTTATTTAAGACTCTTCAACTGTGGTTGCTAGGTTTAAGCTAATAAAAAACTTTTGTTTTTCTTATAAAGTCCTATTATTTTCAAATTCAAATATATAATAAATATTTTATTATATTTTTAAATTCAATTAATTATAAAGATTTTATTATAATACTTTTAAATTTGTCCTAAAAAATACCACGTGGCTTCTCAACATTTTGCCACGTGACTTCTTCTAGTGCTTCATCCTTGGCTTTATAATATATATAGATTCAACATGTGTGTATGTATACATCTTCTTTGTTTTCATTCAAGTCATTCTTTAGTGTCTAAATTTATGCTCAGACAAGAACTATTTTCATCGAAACTGAATCTTTGTGATCACTATTGTATTATTTTGTTGTAGTTTACAGGTCGTAGATGAATTTACAGGTGGTAGATGAATGTCAGTCAGTTTTGAGGAACTTTTTGAGGTAAAGGTTAGGTGTAATTGTATTATTTTTATATCTCTGTTTTGAGAATTTTTTTGGTGTAAAGGTAAAGTTTAGTTGTATTATTTTGATATCTCTATTGTTGTATTATTTTGTTATAGTTTACAGCTGGTAGATGAATGTCGGATGACTTTGAGGAATTTTTTTTGTAAATGTTAGATTTAATTATATTATTTTGGTGTTTCTATCATCGTATTATTTTGTTGCAGTTTATAGGTGGTAGATAAATGTCGATCGGCTTTGAGAATTTTTTTTTTTGTAAAAGTTAGGTTTAATTAAATAAATTCTCCAAAAGATGTTGAATTTAATTATTGTATTCATCTTTATTATTTAAACAAATATCCTATTTAGTGTAACGTTTGAACACAATAAAGTGAGGTACACGCCCGAGGCGGATACACCTAAACTAGTTATATTAAAATGTGAAGTATATTTGAAAAATGATTTGAACATTTTACACTTTATTAAAATTTTCGTAATAGACAAAATTATTTAATTTTAAATAATTAAATATTACATATGCGAGACACATGCGGTTAAATAGTATAAAAAAAAAAGTAGTTTACAACAAAAATAGTCATGGTTTTATTTATCACTTACAATGATCATTATTATTTGCATTGGCCATTAGGCCATTTTCTTCTTTATTTAGAAAGAAAAATTTTCAACAGTAATTTTAAAAAACCTTCTTTTTTGTTTATTTTTTTCCACTTTTTTTTTTTTAATTTAAAGAAAACTGTTTTTTTTTTCAAACTATTTCCGTACAATTTTTTCATGTGTATAATTGGTGTATAAATGTGTATATATGATGTACAAATAGATAGGCAGTGTATATGTAATGTGTCGATATTTTATAAATAGTTATGTTGTTTATATGTAATGTATCAATATTGTGTAAATAGTTATACAATGTATATGCAATGTATCGATATTGTATAAATAGTGTATGGATATCAATATTGTATAAATGATGTATAAAAATTTATCATATTGTATAAATAATGTATAAATGTGTATCTATATTGTATAAAATTTATGTAATGTATCAATATTATTTAAATGGTGTATAAATGTGCATCAATATTATATAAATAATATATAAACGTATACCGATCTTCTTCTTCTTCTTCTTCAAAATATTGATTCAATAATGGTTTACAAATAATGCCAAAGCTAATTTTCATATAAACAATTTTGGGTTTTTACAACTTCAAATTTTCAAAAATTTCAACCAACAAAATCTACATATCAATCCATCCATTCTAGAATTGATATACCACTACTTCATAGACAGATATTTGAATAAAATGTCATCCTCCCTGCATTTTTTTCTCGTTGCTGAATTTTGAATTGTTCCAACAATGATTCCATTAACATCAAACCGAGATACAATTTTCATCCAAAATTTAATAATTCCAACTCTATAAACTCAAAATTTTCTCATAAAATATCAAATTCACACACCCAAATTGAAAGATATACAAAATTTAGCAAATTTGATTAGATCTCGCATGATCAACCTGAATTTCACTAGAAAATTCAATCAATCTGAAAAATACCTCAGGGTTTGTTTCTATTTTGAAAGTAGTTTTACTTCTTTTTATTCAATCCCAACTAACTCAAAATCTCCTCTAAATAATTGCAAATTTTAGATATGATCTCCTCTCAATATTTTGAGTCTTTTAATATATAATTCGCTCGAAATAATTCACCATTGTAATACATTGAATTTTAAAATCAAGCTTTTAAAGTTGCTTTATTGATTGAATACGGAAGAAGAAGAAGGAGGAGGAGGAGGAGGAAGGAAGGAACAAGGAAGAAAAATGTGGAAAGAATGAAGAAAGAAATGAACGACAAGAAGAAGCAGACTAGTTGGTTATATTTCTTGCAATTAGTTTTGCCGAAAGGCTAGTTTAAGCAATAACATGAGCGAAAAGACTATTTTAGGTAAGGATAGAACAGTGGGTTATTTTTGTGGAATAAATTTCTCAATGTACATATTGCATCATTATCCCCAAAAAATACCATACACCAAAATAAATTATAAATAATGGCATAATAAATAAATGTGCTCTTTAACTTGGTCTCAGCTGACATTTATGTCTTTCAACATTGGATATGCACAAGTAAACACTTAAACTTGTATAGAGTTGAACAAGTAGACACATGCGTCCTATGTAGCATCTATGATGTCATTCACTCGAGATTGTCATATAGATGTCACAGAGGACATGTGTGTCTACTTGTTCAATTATATACAAGTTTAAGTGCTTACTTATGCATGCCCAAAGCTAAAAGGAATAGATGCTAGATGAGATCAAGTTAAAGAATATCGCCATGTATTTATCCCTATAATGTAGAACTCTTATAGCTACTCTTTCCTATAATTGTATAATGGCATTTGTAATTTGAAAGGGTAGGTGGCGCAGTTTCCAAGGTGAGTTGGATGGATCTTCTATGAGTTTTCAATTTGAAAGGTTGTAAAATTGAAATGTTTGATTAAAGTCGGCATTTGATAAAGATAAGCTCGAAATTTGATATTTTTTTTAAAATTCAAAAGGTAATTTTGGATTGATTAGAATTTTGATTTTGGTCCCGAGGCTTTCAGATGAGTTATGAGTCATCGAATAAAAATTTAGAAATTTAGAACTTAAGGGTTAAATTTGGTCAACATTTGGTTAAGAAGGACTTGGATCAGTGTTTTGATGGTTCCAATAGCTTCAAAATGCCATTTGTAGTTAGATAGCATGCTTGATTTATGTTCACAGTGTGTTGAACTAATCCTTAGGATCCATTCAAGACTTTTGGACTTGTTGCTATTCTATTGTGTTGCTATTTCTGGTGCCAGTTGAACTCTTTCTCTATAGTCACGAGGAAGGCACCACAATCACAAAGAAGGAGGATTGGTCTTTATTGCATTTGTTATGTGTCTGTTGCATTCATAAAAGATTAATGAGTCGGGTCTTGTTCAATCATCAATCACGATCACGAATGGAGGGTCGTAATTGCAGAGGTCTGAGTTGAGTTGGTGTTGTGTTTGTGATATGGCCTTTTCATTTGGAAAGAACAATACAACTAGGAATATTTAAAATGTTATTTATGAAGTCCATAACTCAATTTTGGGAGCGTGAAAACTCATTTTTGTGTGATTTTGTAGGTGAATTTCAAGATTACTTCTTTGGGTATGATTCTGAATCTTTATTTACATATTTCTCAATACTTTATTAATGATTTCACCTTTCAATCAACATCTTAAATCAAGAAATTTAGGGATTTTGGTTGTCCATAAATTCATCTACTTATGTAAAATACGTATATCACTAGATTAGGCTTGTTCGAAAACTTTTCAGAAGAGAAAGACTAAGATTTGACTTTTTAGACTTCATTTATGGCAAGTTGAGACTCTTTTTAACTCTTTTTCATGTGTTATGTGTTAATTGAATGTGTAATTAGGTAAAAGGGTAATGAGGGTCCCGTATAAATAGATGATGAGTATTCATGCGAGTGCCGATATTATGTATGAAAGTTTGAGCCTGTATCTCTGTCTTATTGAAATCCTTGTCTTTGTGAGCCCGATTCTAGCAGCAGCATAGTGGAAATGCTTGTGTTTCAAATGTATGTGTGCTCAAATGATGTGTTGCTTTAGTAATTTTGATGATGTGACCATCCTCATAAAGGGACCAGGTACCGTGTGTGTACCTTTTTGTTTTGATCAATAGTACAACTATAAGATGTACTTTTTATAGGAAATGTAGTGGCATAGCAACAGAGTATCATCAACATTTCCAACCTCGACTAATAGTATCGATTCTAGTTTTCTCTCTCTCTTATATATATATAAGAGGATGTGTAAGCAAAAATGAGTTTTTGCACATCCAAAAAGTTTTATTCTCTCAGCAAAAGCCACTGCTCTTTATTACTGCCTCAACAATAATAACAAGGACATATTCCAAGAATATTCTTATGTCCTTGTTTTGTGTCATTCTATTACTTGACACAGCTTTGTGGACACCCAATGACCACGAACCTAGTCTCTGATACAAGGCTTGTCACGACTCAAATCAGGGCCTAGTCGAGATGGGTATCTCAAGTCCGCCAAAGACCAGAGACCACCCTCATTAGCCTATCCAACTAGAACAAAATATAGTAATCAATGGATGAGTTTCGAATATATAACAAAATAGGAATGAGTTCTAAACATATAAAAGATAGATAAATCAATAACAAGATGGATCTAAGAATTCATAAGACAATCCACCCATACTCTGTCCATAAAAGCCTCTAAGAAACCAACAATCAACCTAAGTTGCAACATACCCCTAACCATATCCAAACCCACTAAAATAGTATAAGACATAAGTAAAGACAAGACTATGAAATGAAGGCCTTTCGGAGAATAGAATCTCACTATTCAAAAGCTAACTCACGAACAATCCAAAAATCACTTCCACTACGCAAGGAAATAGAAGTGTCTTCGGACCCTACATCGCATGGGATACAACGTTCGGGGACCATTAGCGGGGTGAGCACTAGCATATAACTCAGGGAAGGGATAAAATAATTCCATGATCAATCTGTCCAAAATAATTCCAAAACCATATGCACACAATCATATACTTATATATATATATATATATATATAATATGTCGGGATAGGGAATAAGGTTTAGCATGAGAGTTACAATATTAACCTGGACTATGTAGCTTCAACTATCATAAAAGGCACCTATGGGCTATATAGGTCCGGCTTTCCGCACCTAAAGGGACCCAGTGTGTATTAGCCGTACAAATTAAAGGTATCAAGGAAGACCGAGGAATCCGCAATCCTTTTCCAATCCATGATAAATATAAATAACGTGTGACACAATCACACGGTCATCAAGACCAACCCTCACATCGGCAAATGTGGGTTTCCAGTATCAGTCCCTCAGTCCCTCAGGACCTACACCTTCACGGCTTGCTATACAACCCTCTTTAAGTCCAATTAAAATATTTACACATTTTTGTTCATTAAATCAAAGACCATTCATTAAGGCATATACCATTGGTATCATCATACCAGTTAAGCTTGCAAGCTAATATCATTATGCCATTTTCATTGACCATCAACTTGGGGGAATCCATGAATCCCATGGTCCAACTATTCACCAACATATAGGAATCCATGACCTCCATGGTCTAATTATTCATAAACTAGAGGGAATCCACCACCCCCAAAGTTCAATTAAAACCAAGTCATGGCCATAAAGTCCTTTCAAATCCATTCGCATTTCATTAGCCTTTTATGCAATGCAATAGTTTCAAATTTGGTTTCAATATTCATATATCCATGTTTCAAAGTCAATTTCATAAGGTAGGTTGAAGTCATTACCAATTCCATTGCAAAAATTCATAAAGTTGGGGGGATTCCTTGACCCCCATCCTATTCACCATACCCATGCACCTCAAAGTGTTTTAAAATACATAAATAAAGCATAAACCAATGCATTATAGCCATGAAAATCCAATTCAAGTAACAATCATTGCAAAACCCTCAACCCAAATCAATTCTACACTTAAATTCATATGAATAGCAATAAAACCCATTACTTTAGAGAAAACAAGTTTAAGAGAAGAGTTTACACGTCTGAAAGTATTGAGAATTATGGAGGGAAATCACCAATTGGAGCTCTAGAATCCAAATCCTTAGAAACCCTAATTGTTCTTGCCTTGGGGATTTGAGAGAGTAAAGAGTAGTTTATGATAGAGTAATGAATTTTTATGGTGCCCCTTAGAGTATTTTAGGTTGTGGGTTTTAATTGAGGAATGAGGGAAATGACCAAAGTACCATTAATTAAAATGCAAGAAAATCTACCCAGTTGTCACATTATGACTAAGTACTAGTTGTTTCTTGGACTCATAGTTTGGGCAGTGACTTAGGGCAGCCTTCACTTGTTTGGTCAAGAGTCACACCCTATGACTTGTGACCAAACCTTATGGTTATTAGGGTTCTAATCGTATTCAGGATACAATATTGGCTACTCCACTTGTTTGGTCATGAGTCCCTCTCTACAATAGTATGACTCATGACCACACTTTACGATTCATGAGGGACCATTCATAACCTAGGTAGTGAGCTCAAAACTAAAAAATTTTAGAGGTAAAAATCTGGGGTGTTACATTAAGTTTCCTATTAATTATTTGGTTTACTTGAAAGTTTCACCCATGAAAGGGGTGAAGAAATTTGACAAAAAAAGAAGCGTAGTCCCCGCTATGTTGGTCCTTAGAAGATTATGGGTTACTTTGGCATTGTAAACTATGAGTTAGATTTGAATGCAGACTTAGAATTAGTGCGCCCAATTTTTTATGTATCCTTGTTAAAGAAATATATTAGTAATCCTACCTTGGTTGTGCCTTTAGATAGTGTGGGTGTGAAAGATAGTCTGTCTTACGAGGAGGTCCCCATTGAGATCCTTAATCATCAGGTTCATAAGTTGAGGAATAAGAAAGTCGCTTTAGTAAAGCTTCTTTGTTAAAATCAACTAGTTGAGAGAGATACTTAGGAAGCAGAGGTGGATATGAGGACCTAGTGCCTTCATATTTTCTCTTCAAATTTAGTTCTAGCCTAAGGTAACAGTTTCCCCTTAATTAATTCTTTCTTCCTTATGTCACTTGGTTATTCTTATGTAATAGCATGTATTCATGAGTTCAGTTCAGCCCATGTCTTAGTACGAACAGTTTTCATATCGGTACTAAGCTCTTAGGAATTCAGTATGTTGGGATTGCAGCTTTTCCCTATCTTATCAGCTTCGATAGTGTTCATTTAGGGACGAATGACACTAAGAGCAGAAATATTATAATACACAAAAAATTCATTCTAAGATTAAAACAATACTTCAAGTACATGTATAACCAAACTTCATATTTTGGTAGTAAGATAAGTTATTTATACATTCATTAAGGTGACAAATAATTCCTAACTCATAGCCAAGTTGAAACCTTCCTTACCGATTGATTTCTTATAAAGAATCTGTCTATAGTCAAATTTAAACGGGAATAACTCCAAGATTCTGAATTGTTTTTTGAGAAAAGACCCTATAAATGAAGGTTTTTGAGTCTTCTTTCCAAAGTATTTGATTTCTCATTAGCATTATTTCGAAGCTAAGAATTATGGTTATTTTAGTGAAGCACTACCTTATAATGAGATACTACAACCCAAGGTATGATTGTGGTTAAGCAGTATAATCATACCATGTCCTTGTCAGCATAAAATATACCCATACACCTGCAAGCTGACAAATATATCTCCCAACTACGAAAGGATCCCACGATCTTTGTTATAACCCACGATCGTTGGTACTATCTTGGTTCACAAAGTACATTTTTGACTTGGAATTTCAACTATAGATCAAGGAATAATATTGAGAGGGTCCCATGAGACATACCATGGCTTGTATTATGGAGAAAAGAGAAGCCTTAAATCCATCCAATAACCCATAAGCACCACCCATGATCATAGGTGGGTCCCACGGTCGTTGGATGGTCCATCCATCATAATTTTGCATATTTTTGTTATGTTTCATGAGGGAATTTCTAGTATTTTTCCAATATTTAAACCCCTAAAATATATCGTTTAAAATATCCTAAGGCTAAATAATAAGCCTAAATCACCTTAAGTCCCTCATTACTCAAAAAATCTTTCGACATTTCGAAAGAAAGTAGAGAAAATAGGCGATTTCATTCCCTAAAGCAAGAAATAGAGATCTTCAATCTCAAGCTCTAAAAAATAAGAATAAATTTCCTTAAGTCTCATTACTCAAAAAATATTTCGATACTTAGAAAGAAAGTAGATAAAACATGTGATTTTATTCTCCAAAGCAAGAACTAGAGTTCTTCAATTTCAAGCTCCAAATTCAAAGGATTCTCCAAGGTTTTCACTCTCAGGTATATAGGATTTCATCATTGGATTCCCTTTCACCTATTGAGTTCCCAAATTAATTCAATTTCTCAGTTTAAAACATTTCTCAAGTTAGGATTTTTGTGAGAAATATGAAATTTCTTTATGTCTCAGTCTCTTGCCTTGATTAAGCTATGAATACATGTTTCCCATAAATACTAGTGTGTGTACATTCTCATAATTTTAAATTCTCTATATATTGATAAATTCTTTATTTTAGGTTTGAGCTGTGACATTCTTTATCTCATTCAAATTATATAATTGTCATTATTAGTTGCATTCTTCCGCAATGGTGGGTTATGAATTCCTGATGACCTAGGATGTTATGCATTTTCAGTTGAATACTCAGTCCTTCAGTTACCATGATTTAGAATATTTTTAGATAGAGTACTTAGATTTCAATTTCAGAACATTAGTATTGTTGTGCATCTCAGCATATAAGTTTACTTTTAGTTGGGAGTAGTACTTAGCACCGAGAGTATGCGGTGTCTGATAACCCAAGACCTAAAATACATGCCACCATAGGTAAAGGGGTCCTCGCTAGTGAAGAGTGTCTCCTATACCCTTAAAAAGCTTAGAATTAAATTCATACCAGTCATGATTCTTACCTTTAGCAAGGTATAGAACACCCTCCCAACTTAGGTTATAGGTTGGATACCATGTTACTTATTTGGTATATGTCGGTTATAGTAACTCCAACATGTTTAGAACAAACCTTGCAAAACCTGTATTTAGCTTAATATGTATACTGTGTTGTTACACGTTCACTATTTGGTCATTGCATCAGTTTATAGATTTTCCATCCCATGTTTAGTTTATTACGTCACTTTTATATATTCATCTTATATAGTATAGTGCATATCTCACATGCTCAATATATTCAAAGTACCGACCGCATATTTTTCTTTATGGTACGTTGTCTTATAATATACATTTGGACGTTCAGCATCCCGATCAAGGTTAGCTCAATTTAGAATTATTTTATCAATAGGGTTTAGTCCTCATCATTTGAGGACTAGTTATCTTTATTCTATTTCATATTTACTTTTAGTTTCAGACAGTTAGAGCTAGCTGGGAACTTGTCCCGACAACTCATCTTCTTTAGAGGCTTTTAGACCAACAAATAGATATCAATTTCAGCTTATGATTTGACCATTTAGTATTGATATTGGTTCTATTAATATTATGATGACAATTTAGTTTAGATTTTGCTCAATATTTATCAGTTTATTTCATTATTCTTAATTTCATGCCTGACCATAGTTAGCTTGGGCACTTGTGACTCTTAGCACCATATTACGACTAGGGGTAGTCTTGGGACGTGACATCAAGAATCTAAAGTAGAATAACAAGAATATGGACCAATCAAGAATCATCATCATCTAGAGAGAAGCTAAAAACATAAAAGCTCCCATCTCCTAGACAATCTCACCTCTTCACGTGACTCAAACATGCAAACCAGATCACATTCTAGAATCTCTCTTTCATTCTCAGCTTTTCTCTCCCAACTTGAGCCCAAAAATATCAAGAATGAAATAAAGTATGCAAATTAGATAAATGCTTGCAATAAGAGTTACATCAATTTGAGAGAAATAAGATGGACCAATAGGTTCCTAAACTAGTTGACAGGATTGTTATGACCCGAGGCTACCCTCTAGTTGCGACAACGGTGCTTCACAAGTGACCACAAGCTAACCCATGAGCTGGTATCTTCTGTGAGCATTGAGTAAAATTGATAATAAGAGACATAAAATACTGACTGACTAAATAGCATTAGACAATGACTGACTGAATAACATTAATATCTGATGTATAATATGTGTGAAAGTTGTAAAATCTGAGAATGCATGACCAAATATATAACATGATACTGAATTAGTCTATAAGCCAAAATACTGAAATTTAATAACTGAATAATTGATAAGTGTACGCTATGGTCAAGCAAACCTGTAACCTAGTTCTGTACTGAATACTGAACTGAGACTATAAGAGGTATCATATAACCTACATGCCCCAATCTGAGCTAATCGGAGTCCAACTTTTAACCCCAGTTGGAAGGGTGTCAGTACCATGCCACAGGTACTAATGCTGGCTGTGTAGATCCACTAAAGAGTAACCCTCAACTGGCAGGTGCTATAATGAGATATGTGTTACCCTCAACTGGTAGGTAAACACTTTATCAGCCCTCAAATGGCAGGCTGATATCTCTAACCTATGCTAGCTACGTAGTTCTGGAACCAAGGGACTGCTACTAAAGGTCACACCCTTACTGGCAGGTGAGCCCCCATCCCTGGGTTTGCTCGGTGCTAATTCCTACTCCCAACTGAACTGACACTAATTACTAGACTGTGTTAAGTTTAACTGAGCAAAACAACTGATCATGGTAACTAACTGGATTGCAATGCTCATGGTTTATCTGAAACTATTCTAAAAATACTAAAAACTAAGTAAACAGCTAAGTAACGGGTATTCATAATCCCCAACACTAAATAGAAGTATCAATATAGACATATATAGATTTACAAATCATAATAGGGATCATTGTTCAAAATTCATCTCTTAGGAATTTCATCAACACACGAGGGTCATGAGTTAAAGCATGAGAATTGTTAAAACATATGATAATAGCATAATTGCTATATTAAAATCATGGGTTAAGGATTTAACATGCGAATAATCATTATTCAAACGTGTCAAGGGCTAGTTGCAACAAAATCACATGGTAAACATGATTCAAAATCAAATTTAATATGAGATTCATGGATATAATTCATAATAAAATGTAAAAACCATAATTTAAAACTTAAAATGGATTCTTGGAATCCATGGGTGAAAAGGGCCTATGGATGAACATCACACATACCTTAAGGCTTTAATCTTAAAAGAGAATTAACTTGTCTTGAACGTTCTTGAATTAGGAATAACAGTTTCTTGGTTTTCGAAGGTAAGATGCTTGAACTTAATGAACTTAGCTAAGGGTTAGGGTTTAATTTAGAGAGAAATTGAGGAATATGGGCATATAATGCCCTAACTGAAGGTTAATCCTATGTTTTTTAGATTGGGATGATGGAAAAAGATAAGACTTCCCTCTGGAATTTAAATTCATAACTGAAATACCGAATTAAGCATTACCGCAATGCGATGAACTCTTCATCACTATGCCCACTGCAACGCAATGCAATCACGAGGTTTTGGAAACGAAATCCAAACGTGCCTCAATCCTCATCTGAAAAATCCAAAACTTCCCCGAGACTTGCTCTTTATACTCCTGAACATGAATTAACTCAAAAACTTACGTCTGGGGTTGGGAAGGTTACTTTAAAAATCGGTAAAGTTAAGAGGCAAAACATAAAACTAAGTCCCCAACACTTAGCTAAATTTTCAGGTTTTAAGCCTTTTATGCATGAACTATGTGCTGAACTGGGCTAAGACTAATACGGGGTATTTGTAACGAACTGAGACAACCCCCTAGTCATCACATGGTACTTACACCCCAAAGAACCACAAGCTAACCCATGACCAATATCTGCTGTGAGCACTGAACAATAATGCTGAATAAATGTGGAAAAATAGGCTAAAATGCCATAAGGTTCATAATCTGAAATAATGATAAATATCAATATCTGATAAAACACCTGTATCAAAATATTGTCTGAACTAGTCTAGTCTAAAAGCCTCTAACTAAACTGTCTGAATATGGAGTTGATGGGACAAGCCCTCAAACTAACTCCAATTACTATAATACTGAAACTACTGAAATGCTAAAATAAGAGCATATACTCAATAGATGAGGACTCACTACTAAATTTGTGACTACTGACTGGATCTGTCTATGTGTGGTCGGGAATCCTGAGCATCCGAATCCATTATACAAAATATCATAGCGCAAGAAAGTATGCATTAGTACGTGGGAATATACTGGTATGCTAGACGAGGTAAGGCTAAATGCAAGGGTTCAAATACATGAACAGTAACTGACTGAATGATATAGAATAACTAAATATGAGTATGTGGATAACTGAAACTATTATAAATACTAAGTATGCAATATTGTGCATATATGTATACCGTAACTAAGCTTTTCTGAAGCTAAGTATTGAGTTCTGTTACTGAGTAACTGATAATCTGAAGTTACTGATAACTAAATTTCTAATACTGAGTGACTGTGTCTAACAGTCCTGATCTTATAGAACTGAACTGAGTTCTAGACTGAAGACTGAAATTGACACTGTGGGAGGTAATCATCTAACCGATATGCCTCTCTCTGAACTGATTGGGGTCCAACCTATAACCCTAGCTGTAAGGGTGCTAATACCGTGACATGGGCATTAAAACTAGAAAACCAGGGTGCCAAGACTAAATGACGGGTGATACCTGGGCGGAGCCAAGCCTAATCTGACGGGTGACTCCTCATCCTACACTGGCTACGCAGTTTTGGAGTACAGGGACTGTTGGTAACGACTCTGCATATCTAACGGGGAATTCATCATCCCTGCACTTGCTCAGTACTAAATCTTACTCCCAACTGAATAGACACTGAACTGTTATATTGGAATGAACCGGGCTGAATTCATTGAGTTTCCTGACTGCTATAATTGACTGAGTTCTACTGAGTCTTGTATCTAATTGAGAGTATTATTTATCGTGACAAGATTGATACTATTCTGTAACTGACACTGGATCTAAATATGCAATTAAATTTTTGGGTATTGAATACCCCCAAGACTCGATAGCATGAAAAGTAAAGCATCACATGATCTTGCAAAGCATAACAATGTATAAATGTTCATAATTCATCTATAGAGATATTTTATCAAACACTTGTAGAGCATAAGTTTGTACATATACTAACATGTCAAGCTTTTATCACTTTATTCACATGGACATTCTATCAAACACTTGGGGAGCACAACTTAATACACATAATCATGGATAACACATAAACATGGCAACTACAATGCCCTAACTTGTAATTTCATGGGTTTAACATGAAATTCATATAATTTCCCCTAAATACTATTCTATTTTCATGAATCTTATAATAATCATGGATTAAAACCTAATTAACATCATAGACACATTAATCACTTTGTAAATTCAAGGGTTTATCAAGATAATTATATATTCATCACACATTCTATTCAATTTCATGAAACTTATACTTAAATCATGGATTGAAACCCAACTACTATCATAAATATGAATTCAATCTAATTCAAACATCAAAATCATAAATCTGAGATCTTGTATATTTAAAAAAGAAATTTTGGACTCTATGGGTGAAAGGAACCCATAGATAAACACCTAGCATGCCTTAATTTGTGAGATTCTTGAAGTTATTGGAGGATTTCTTGGGCTTGACCTTGATTTCTTGAACTAGGGTTTTTGCCTCTTGAGAGAGAATGATTTTGTTCTTGGGAAAAAGTGAGAAAAAAATGACATAATAGGGTATTTAGGGAAAAATTTTGTGTTTAAAGGTTGATATGGGTCATGGAAAAAAACCTTATTGCCCCTAGAAATTTTTTAATTTTCGTCACTGAAAACCCGAATAGGGAACCTGGCACAACGCGACGCAATCATGCTGTGTCACTGAAAATTGATGATTGGGAATTGGGCTGATGGCGCAACACAGTGCCATCGTGGTGCTTCACTGGCTGCGAATTTTCCCTTTGGCGTGACGCGCCATGATCGTGGAGTCACAATGGAAAGTGACAATTGGGAAAAAGGCTAGTGGCGCGATGTGGTGGTATCGCGTTGTCTCACTGGAAAATGGGAAATGCCATTTGGACTGCCTCCGCAATGCGCTAGAGTAATAGGTGGTACACTGTCTTACTAAAATGGCTCAAACTTTTCGCTCGGGTGTCGGATTTGGGCGAATTTGCTACAGATGGAAATCTTATTCAATTTTTCACACAATGAAAAGTCAAAATCTTAAAAATTACACATGTATAAAGTGTATTCATCTTTAAAGAAAGTCTTTAACATTTTTGGGATAAATTTAAGCTAGGTAAAAGTATGGGGTGTTACAAGATCTCCTCCTTGGGAACATTCATCCTCGAATGAGATTGATTAAGTTGAGATTAATGAGAGAAGTAAAATCATATACTAAATATGCATAATTGAAAACATGGTTACATGACTGAGTCTGAAATATGATACTTGACTGAACTGATTCCTGAATACATGCAATGACATAAAAATGGTTATATGGATGAGATAGAAACGAGAGAGTCAAATTATGAGTGACCATTAGCTCTATATGGATCTGGTTTCGTGAAGAAAAGTTGAAAGGTTTAGGACATGTAATCTCGGGGGTATTACAACATATCCCAACTTGGGATAGTTTATCCCCCAAATGATATTGACTTGGCTAAAATACTAAGGAAAGATAGAGATGATGGATGGGACACTTATGAGCTGAATCATGACTGAATATCTAGAATCTAAAACTGATACATGAACATAGAGTATCCACGTCCTGGATTCATTACAGAGATAAAACTAAGGACATACATGACATAATCTGAATTTCGCTGATCATTAAGAGAGTAGCATGAGTAGTAAAATTGAACATATTGCAAAGCATTAGTACATAAGTCATGAGCTGCATGACCAGAGTTTGAAGTTTATAAAATTCATGGAATATGATTCGTAAAGCTGAGCAAACTGAAGCTCCTTATACTAAGAACTAGAAGCATACACAATTCTATGAAAAGTGCACGAATATGAGCTATGATCATGGGGCTGACATATAAGGCATACATTGATATATCGTGGGAGCTGAAGAACAAAAATTTGCCCTGAGATAAGAATGGGTTGGGCATCTTCCTCCCCTGCTGACGTTCTACAACATACTGGCATCACTACTGGAATTTGAGAGACTAACTTGGTTAATTATTCTATCATCTCCCCCATAGCTATAAGTCATCACTCTAAGTTTATAGGATCCTTTTGATAAAATCTAAACTGAACTGCCGCCACTTTACTCTAATGTTCAGAATATGACAATACTCATCAAAAATAAATTCACCTTGAAAGACTACACTTGAAAGTGCAAAGCCCGCTGCTAATACTCTCTTCTGAGATACAACTCTTAACTTTGTATAGCCCCAATAGTCATTACATAATAGCTTTAAACACTGCCTAACTTAGAATCTTCATGAGTATTACCTTACACTGAGTTCACACTATCAAGAATCTCAACACTACCTTCTATTAGCTCAATCTTTAAAGATTCAAACTTAGATTCTAACACTTAATATGGATATCCCCAAACCTTTAATAAACCACAACAATTTCTTTCATAGCCTGCTAATATCATATCTCTAAATCACACCCACATTGTCATAATAAATTTTGAATCAATAAACATCAATTCTTCCAAACATTGTTCAAGCCTACCGATTCACCTTTCATACAACTAGCCCCATGGATACATAGTCTACTAAATCCAGATAAACTCTATACCTACTTTACTACTGCTAAGCTTTTGGATTCATACTTTTAACTCTAGATAATATGCTATCGTAGGATTCGGAGAAGGGATCTGAAAACACATCTGACCCCTAAGCACTGAGGTACTACCCCTCCATTCAATAATTGGTTCATTTGGAAATTAAAAATGAATGACTCTAGTTCTACAGTCAACTGAAGCACAGCATGAATGGAGCCAATCCATACCAGGAATGACATAAAAATAAGTCATCTCTCACTTCACAAGATCAACTCAGGTGACTTTATGGGGTATTGTGACCAGACAGTTCCTATATACCTGCCTGGCCACAATAGAGACACCTACTGGAGTAGACACTGAGAAGGGCTCTACTAAAAATTCAAGACTGACACCGAAATGGACTTCTATATAGGTGTTACAAAGGAGAGCGAAGCTCCAGGATCTAACAAAGCATAAACATAAAAATAAAAGACCTATAACGTATCCATAACCACATCAGGAGAGCTTTCCTGATCCTGTTGGGACTAAAGTGCATATAATTTATTCTAGCGCTGTTCACTGGTTGCATTGGACGTGACACCCTACTGAGTTACGCGACCGGATGGAACTAGCGGATGATTGAACTGATCCTACAGACCACTCTTTGGGCAATCTCTGAATCTATAACCTAGCTTTCCATATCCAAAACATATATCACTGCCAGCTCTACACTCACCCTTATGGTTTCTACCACATTCTTTACAAAATGGATTGGTACGACCACCGCTCACACTACCCTGGGTCTCAAATCCTGGCACCCCATCTTGACTGTCATGGCTGAAAACTTTTGATGGAGCTGAGAACGGTTACCACCCTTTGACCTAGGCTAAGAAAAATTAAAGCTGCCTGTCCTATCCCTCTTACTCTTTATTTATTTCTCCTTAAACTTCTCCTCTTCAATCTGCTGAGAATGAACCATAAGTCAAGACAAGTCCATCTCTTTAATCAACATGGCAGTCCTGCACTCTTTGACCATACTATCAGACACACCAGAAACAAAATTAATCATTCTCAACCTATTATCAGACACCCCATTTGGAGAATACCTCGCCAACTAAGTAAACTTAAGTGAATACTTCTTTACACTTATACTACCCTACTTCAGGTTTATAAACTCCTGTACCTTAGTTTCTCTCAACTCTAATGGGAAGAACCTGTCTAAGAAAAGCTATGGAAAACTCCTCCTACTCTACAGGACCTACCTCAATACCTCTATCCTTCCTCTATTACTTATACCAGGTATGAGCTATATCCTGCAACTGGTAAATAGCCAACTCTACACTCTTACTAGAAATGAAACCCATGATATCTGTCACCTTTTGAACCATATCAAGAAACTCCTACGAATCCTTCTCAGACTTAGATCCCAAAAATAAAGGGGGATTTATTCGGGTGAAATCTCAAATCCTAGTTGCAACTGTATTTTCCACTAGATTGGCTGGGACAGCAGCCTGCTGGTTGTTCTGAGCTATTATTAAATAAGCTAAGATAGTGAATACCGCTCTGAACTCGGCATAAGAGATGTGCTCATTGAGGGGATCTTCCTGAATAAGTAGAGAAATGGCCAGATTCCCATTCCTTCTTTCGTTATTCTTTCTGGGAAGCATTTTTTGTAATGGAATAAAGGATGGATTATAAAGAGAGTTTAAATAGAGCTCATTCTCACTCACACGACATGAATACTAAAAGAAGGAAAACTTTTCCTAAAACATCTTGTAGCCTCATATCCATAAGTTTGGTGTGCTTCACACCCATGCACAAAACTCTACTCAACGGGGCTTTTCAAACTCCCTAGGACACAGTAAAACCTTAGTCTCTGATACCAAGTTTTGTCATGACCCGAGGCTACCCCCTAGTCACGACAATGGTGCTTACATTCACAAGTGACCACAAGCTAACCCATGAGATGGTATCTGCTGTGAGCACTAAGTAAACTGATAATAAGAGACATATATGAAAAAATAATTAATAATGCCATAAGGTTTTAAATACTGAAATACAACTAAATCATAAATCTGGATGTCTAAAGACATACTGAAAAGACTAATAAATAACTAATAAACTGACCAACTATCTAAATGTCTGAAAATACTCTAACTGACTGACTATGGAGTTGATGAATCAAACCCCTAACAAACTCCAAATGACTAAAATAGAGGAATACTAAAATAACGAATGGAGATAAACTTGTCCTCGAAAAATGAGGACTCACCACTGCTGCTGCTGCAATGTTGAATTATCTAAGAGGGGTCAGGAAATTCAGCATGTGAACCTATTATATAAGACATCATATCACGAAGAAAGTATGTGGTCAGTACTTTGAATGTACTAGTATATGAGATGAGGTCAGACTAAAATAAATAGGTTTATGTGCATGAAATACTGACTGACTGAATAGCATAGATAATGACTGACTGAATAACATGAGATATTTGATGCATGATGTGTATGAAAGCTATACAATCTGAGAATGCATTACAAAATATATAATATGATATTGAAGTAGTTTGTAAACTAAAATACTAAATCTGATAACTGAATAATTGTACGCTATGGTCAAGCAAATCTATAATTGAATTTTGGTTGTGCAGATCTACTAAAAAGTCACCCTTAACTGGCAGGTGCTCTAATGAGATACGTGTTACCCTCAACTGGTAGGTAAACACTTTATCAACCCTGAACTGGCAGGTTGATATCTCTAACCTATGCTAGCTATGTAGTTCTGAAACCAATGAACTGCGACTAAAGGTCACATCCTTTACTGGTAGGTAATCCCCCGTCCCTGGGTTTACTCGGTGATAAACCCTTCTTCCAACTGAACTTACACTAATTATTGGACTAAGCTAAGTTTAACTGAGCAAAACAACTAAACATGGTAACTAACTGGATGATAATGCTCATGGTTTATCTGAAACCATTTTGAAAATAGTGAAAACTATGTAAAAAAACTAAGTAACAAATATTCATAACCCCCAGCACTGAATAGAAGTATCAATACAGATATATATAGATTTACAAATCATAAAAAGGATCATTGTTCATAATTCATCTCTTAGGCATTTCATAAAACACACAAGGGTCATGAGTTAAAGAATAGGAATAGTTAAAACATGTGATAATAACCTAATTGCAATATTAAAATATGAGTTAAGGATTTAACTGTAATACTCGTGCTTTTTCTTAGCTTGAAAATCATCTCAAGGATGTTAGAACTTTCTTTGAAATAAGAATTCATTATTATACATATGGTATTTACATAATTTTCACTTCCTATCACGTGGGAAATTGAATAATCTTTCCATTTATTTATAATTTGCCCAAATCCGACACTCATGCGAAGAGTTAGAGCCTTTTTAGTGAGACAGTGTTTGACCAAAGCCTTCAGCACTTCGCGGAGATAGCTCAAATGACAATTGTCAAATTCCAGTGTTGCTCTACGATACTGGTGCGTCACGCCAAACTTCCAGGTTGTATACAAGGTGGCAACGCAATTGCTCCACGTTGCGCCACCGTGTAGTTTCCCAATTGTCAATTTTCAGTGACACAACGCGATAACGCCGCGTCACGCCAAGGGTCCAATTCAAAAAATTTTACTGAATTAAATTATTTGTCTAGGCTTAAAAGGGTCAATTCTCCCCCCCCCCCTATATATAAGCTTCCAAACACGAGATTTAGCCCTTATTCATCCAAAATATTAATGTTTTTCTCAAATACTCTCAAGAACTCAAGCTAGGGTTTTCATAGAAGGTCCAATTTCAAGAAGGTTTCCCATCAATCTTCACAAAATCACAATCTAAGGTGTGAATAGTGTTCATTCATGGTCTCCTTTTGTCCATGAAGTCCAAGAATCCATTTTCAACTATAAGTTATTGATTTTCTTCATGTGTTCATGCTTTGTATGTTCTTTTTCATGTTGATAAATGAGGAATTGATTTCTATTCCATGATTGTTGATAATTTCTATGTGGGTTTAATTACTATAGCAATAGATTCATGCAACCCTATGACTAAGCCCTTAAATGATGAAAGTAGATTGAAGCATGATGTTTAATTGTTGTATAATGTGCTTTACATGCACTATGCCTACAATATGTTTAATTAAACGCCTGGATGAAGAAAAATTGTCTAACTAGCATGATATCATGAAATCCCCATGTATATACAAGCTTATGCCTATTAGAGGTTTGATGAAATGCTTCAATAAATGTATTGTGGTGATTATCATGTATTCAAGAATATCAAGTCATGTCAGTTTCCTTGCATCGAATCTTGGGGGTACTTGTACCCAAAATATTAGCTGTGTGCCTAGATCCATGTCATGTTTTCAGGATACTCTCAGTCAAGCTATGAACTCTTAGACTTCAGATAATTTTATGACTTAGGAAAAATCTCTATGATCTCATGACTCAGTCAGTTGTTAGACATCAGTAGTATTTCATTAGCCACAGAAATTTAGTAATTCAGTCTATGATTAGTTCAGTTCAGTAAATCATGTTCAGTGTCCATTCAGATGGGAGTAGGAATTAGCACCGAGTGAACCTAAGGATGAGGACTCACCTATTATTTGAGAGTGTGATTCCTAGAAGCAATCCTTGCATTCCAGAACTATGTAACCAACATAGGTTCAGACATCGTAGCCTGCTATATGAGGGTATATGAGGTAGTTTAACTTGTTATGTGAGGGTTCCCACTGTTCTCTTTAAAGTTACCTGTTATATGAGGGTTACTCACATGTTGTCCTTACCAGTGGCGCAGTATTGACACCCTTCTAATCAGGGCATAGATTGGACCCCAGCTCAGCTATTATAGCATATTTGGGGCATGTCAGTTAGATACTACTTCCCACAGTTTTATGTTACAAAATTAGGACTATCAGATACAGCCAATCAGTTTCATTAATAGAACTCAAATCATTTTTTAGATTTTAAACTGTCAGATATAGTCACCCACATTATCATTTATACTTAGATACAGCCACCCATGTTATCAGCATTATTAAAATATAGTCCTTCATGTAATTAGTTATATCAGTTACTAGCATGTCACGTTAATAGTATACAAACTCAGAAATCAAGAAATCACGTTGTCAATTATAGTTACGTATTTATGGATATATTCTCACATTTATGTTAGACACTCAGTTAGCATTATTCATGCATGTGAACCATTGTATATAGCCTACCTCATATGTATACTCGATACATATGTACTGATGCATTCGCGCTGTGGTGCTTTCTTTTTATGTTACACCATAGGTTTAAAGACACGAGTTCCAGATCAGTAGTAGATTCCAGATTCAGCAGTCAGAGTAGAAGTGAGTTCTCATCCTTCGAGGATATAACGATTTTCTAGTATCTCATTGATCAGCTTATTAGTTGGAGTTAGTTGGGGACATGTCCCATCAACTCTTTATTTAGATTCTTCAGACAGTAGAGGCTTTCAGACTAGATGTAGACTAGATGCTGACTAGATATAGACTATTAAATTTTAGACTGCAGTTTTGTTTTGGGTATTCTATTACCCCACACAAATGTTACGTTATTCAGTTATGTTCATGATCGAACCTTATCGCCTTTCAATGCATGTTTCCTCATTATTATGTTATCTTATGCAGTATAAAACTACAAATATCAGTCATGGGTTAGCTTGTGGTCCTTTGGGGTCATGAGCATCGTGTAGCATTCCGATTCTGTAAATTGGGTTGTTACAAACTTGGTATCAGAGCTTAAGGTTCAATAGAGTCCTAGAAAGTCTGAAAGCCGCATCTAGTAGAGTCTTGTACATGGGTGTGTTGTGCACCACATTTATGTGCAAGAGGCTATTTTTAGAATACTTTTCCTTCTTTCAATATTTATGTCGTGCCAGTGAGCATAATCATAAGTCAGTCTCTCAGTCTAATCCGCTTCTTCTTTTTATTTCAAAACATGCCTCCTAAGAGAAGAAATCAGTCAGCCCCTCAGCCCAAAGAACCTTTGGGCGATCATGTTTCTCATGCGAAGTTCAGGACTATATTTAACTCTTGCTCAATCAGTCATTGCTCATAATGAACGTGCAACAGTTGTTTCAACCAACCCAGTGGCCAACTCAGCTGCAGCGAGGATTCAGGACTTCACCTGAATCAATCATCCAACCTTCCTCGGGTCTAAGGTAGATGAAGACCCTCAGGAATTCTTAGATCAAGTTTAGAAAGTGACAGACACCATGGGGGTGACTACTGTTGAGAGTGCTGAGCTAGTTGCATACCAGTTGCAGGATATGGCTCATGCTTGGTTCAAACAGTGGAAGTTTAAAAGATCAGATGATGCAGGTCCTATTGAGTGGGAGGAGTTTGTCACTGCATTCTTAGACAAATTCTTTCCCCAAGAGGTTAGAGAAGCTAAGGTGCTCGAGTTCATCAACCTCAGAAAGGGCAATATGATAGTTAAAGAGTATTATTTTAAGTTTACTCAATTAGCTAGGTATGCCCCTTATGTGGTTGCAGACAGTAGATCCAAGATGAGTAAGTTTGCTTCAGGGGTGAACGAAAACGTGGTTAATAAGTGCAGATCTGCCATGCTGAATAGTAACATGACCTTAGCTAGACTTATGAACCAAGCTCAGCTGATAGAAGAGTAAAAAATTAAGCACAGGGAAAAGCAGAATAACAGAGCAAAGATAGGTAGTTTCAACTTTACTCAGCCTAAATCAAAAAGAGAAAATTGTTCTCAATTTTGTCCTAAGTCATCAGTTCCAGGTCCCTCTACAGCCAGTGCTCCAGTTCCTAAGTTCAAAGAGGGTAACAAGGATAGAGCGCCAGGCTCTAAGACCCAGGGTAGTATTAGTAGTGCCCGTACCTATCCTCTTTGCTAGACTTACGGTAAGCACCATCAGGGTATTTGTCATTTGTTTTGGTTATGGCAAGCCAGGCCACAGAGTTAGAGACTGTCCTCAGGGTCAACAGAATCGCTCCTCAGCTCAATCCAGTCACCCAAATTAGCAGGGTGTCACTTCTAGTGCTACTAGCAGGCAACACCCAAATCGCCTCTATGCTCTTCAGACTCGACATGATCAGGAAAGTTCTTCTGAAGTAGTTACTGGTACGTTACAGATCTTTCATGTGCATGTTTATTCTTTGATAGATACAGGAGCTTTCTTGTCTTTTGTTACTCCTTATATAGCAGTTGATTTCGGAATCAGTCCTAAAATTCTAGCAGAGCCCTTCTCAGTCTCTACCCTAGTAGGTA
Source organism: Capsicum baccatum var. pendulum (assembly GCA_030864225.1). NCBI lineage: Eukaryota > Viridiplantae > Streptophyta > Magnoliopsida > Solanales > Solanaceae > Capsicum > Capsicum baccatum. Next base: position 239,287,911 of record CM061552.1, on the reverse strand, counting down.
AAACCATTATAGCCTGATGGGTATACAGGAACTACCCGATTATGATATTTCAGAAAGTCACTTTAGCAGACTTAGTCAAAATAAAGATGACTAATTTTGATGTCATTCTCGGCATGGATTAGCTTCAGTCCTTCTATGCCACAGTCGACTGTGAAAACAGAATAGTTCAGTTTTAGTTCCCAAATAAACCCATCCTAGAGTGGAAGGGTAGTGTATCCTCTTTCAAAGGTCAACTTGTTTCCTACCTTCGGGCAAGGAAATTGAAATCTAAGGTATGTATTTATCATCTAGTTCATGTTAGAGATTCCATTTTCGAGGCTCCCAGTCTCGAATCAGTCACAGTAGTGAATGAATATTCAGATGTCTTTCCTGAAGATCTTCCTGGAATTCCTCCTAAAAGGGAAATAGACTTTGGTATGAATCTTCTTTCAGACACTTAGCCTATCTTTATTCCGCCACATAGAATGGCACCAACAGAACTCAAAGAACTGAAAGAATAGTTGAAGGATATCTTAGATAAGGGATTCATCAAACCTAGCATTTCCCTGTGAGGCACACCAGTCTTATTCGTGTGTAAGAAAGATGGTTCACTCAGAATGTCTATAGATTACCGTCAACTCAATAAAGTCACTGTCAAGAACAAGTATCCTCTTCCCAGAATCGATGACTTATTTGACCAACTTTAAGGTGTCAGTTATTTCTCTAAGATAGACCTCAGATCTGGCTATCATTAGCTCAGAGTTAAAGAATGTAACATCCCAAAAATAGCTTTCCATACTCGGTATGGTCACTTTAAATTTTTAGTTATGTCCTTTGGTCTTACCAATACCCTAGCAGCTTTCATGGACTTGATGAACCGTGTGTTCAAGAAGTACTTAGACATATTCGTCATAGTCTTCATAGATGATATTCTGGTCTATTCCCACACTAAGCGAGATCATGCAAACCATCTCAGAATAGTATTTCAGACTCTCAGAAATCATCAGTTATTCACCAAATTCAGTAAGCAGGAATTTTGGATTAGATCAGTAGCATTCCTTGGCCATATTGTTTCTGGTGATGGCATTAGAGTAGATCCTCAAAAGACTAAAGTAGTAAGAAACTGGCCTCGCCCTATCTCTCTATCAGATTCAAGAGTTTCTTTGGTTTGGATAGATATTACAGATGGTTTGTTGAGGGATTTTCTTCCATTGCATCTCCTATGTCCATATTGACTTAGAAGAAGGCTAAGTTTTAGTGGTCAGATTCATGCAAGAAGAGTTTTTAGGAATTGAAGACTCGACTCACCTCAGCTTCAGTCTTAGCTCTTCTAGATAGTTAGATGGGTTCGTAGTGTATTGTGATACATCCAAAGTAGGTTTGGGTTATGTCCTCATACAGCATAGTAAGGTCCTAGACTACGCCTCCAGATAGCTTAAAAAGTAGAATTAATGGAAAGATTAGAAGAGTTGTAATTGATGGAAGAGGAAGTAGAATGAGAATTGTTGTTAAGTAGAATGAATAAAAATCTCTAGCAGAATAGGGTATTTATAACACCCATATCCTATTCCTACTAAGCTAATAAATTACTTAACCAAATCCTACTAAGCTAATGAAATACTTAACCCAATTATACTAGGTTAATGTATCATTATCCTAATCCAAATAAATTACTGTATTATTATCCTAATTCTAATAGGTTACTGCTGGTCCCCAAAGTCTTCAGAAATATTGTTTTTGCCCGGGACAGATTTTTCATGCGCCACTTTTGGTCCTTGGGGTCGAAGACTCCCTTTTATACTTTCGTGAAGCTTTCTTTGGCGTCAAGTTATCCATAAAATGCTGAATTCTGCATCATTTATACTTGAAACTTTACTAATCATGTTCGTTAGCTCACTTACAGGAAAAAGGACTAAAAGTGCATGAATTATATAATTTGTTCTCAAAACTAAGCTAGAATATGGGCAAAATATAGCACTATAGGCGTGTAAGTTCACCTATCATCAACACCCCACACTTGAAGCTTTGTTCGTCCTTGAACAAAATATCATGTCCCTCTAAACATCAACTTAGGATTTCACAGTAACAACACAAAATATTCGTCAAGACAAGCACACCAATTATCGACAAAGAGTAGTTTTCGATCACTAGTAGAAACAATTTAACCTCCAACATAGACTCGTGATGGTGGTTAATTCACATTTAACGGTTAAGGCACAAAGAATCATACACGACTACCCAAAACTCATCAACCATGTGTGTCTCACAATATATTGCCCATAATCACTCACAAGTATGGCATATTTTTCAAACATGGGTATAAAAGTATCCTTGCTCTCGCTCTCTCAAAGAACTCATATGCAGCAACTGATGACCATAGGCTTGCCCTTAGTGTAATGCTCCACTAAATGTCAAAATACTAAGCTTAGGATCAAATAGGTCTTTTGATGGTTGTAATGTAGGCTAAGGGACGGGTAGGACTATTTTGGCCAGAAATAGTGACTATGTTCCTAAGCGTTTTAATACTTCACATTGTATTATTAATACTTTTTCTTTCACACAACCTTTCTACGTTCTTTTATTCTACCACCCTTTTTCTCTTTTTTTGTTTTTCAATTTTTGAACATAACTAACTTTTTAGTTTTCCTTTCCTTTTTCTTTTCATAACATACCTCTTATGATAACAATTCTTTTTCCATAACAAATTCAAGCACCATTACATTCTAAAGCATCATACTCACCCAATTTCCTCTTATTTTGTCACATGACTTTATACTTTAAAGCACTTAGGAATTTGGATCAAATTATAGTCTTGAAAAAATGGATTAGGCTTACATATGAGGTTTGTCAAAGAAAATAGGCTAAAGGCTCAAAAGGGGTTAACTAGGATGATGTCCATGGATAGGTTAGAATGAAGTTAAACAATTACAGGTTGACAAAGAAATGCCTAAATCATCTCCTAAACTTGCACTCTTTATTTTCGCTTTACATACATACCAGGCAAGTTCTAGGATCAGCCACAAGCACAGAATATACTATTATCACACACACACAAGGCACATGGTCAACTTTATTGGGAGTAGTATAGACTCTTGCCCCAATAGTTGAAGGAATTGAACCACATAATATCACATAGCGAGACACAAGTAGAGCCTAAACGTCTCAATAGTCATGATTTTAGCACAAACTCTTGTTATAATCTCATGCTGCCTATTAGAATAATTTCATGTGAAGCTAAGTAAAAAAAAATTAACTACTAAAAATAAAGAATAAAAAAACTAAGCTAAAAACTAGACTAAGCAAACAAACATAAATAAATGCAAATGCGGATAGAGAAGTAAAGCATGCAAATACCACCACCCCACACTTAAACAGGACACTACCCTCAGTGGAAAATAAATATGAAGAACCTGGTTAGTCGGACTCCTCCTCTATGTCGGGAGTCATACCCCCTTCATCGGAATCATCATAGGAGTCGTCATCATCAGAATTCTCCTCCACGTCAGAGTCTGGCATTCGTCGCTCATCATCGATCGGCACATCGTCATCAAGAGGTTCCTCAAAGTATGTACCTACTCCACACATCTCCCTTGCATGCACATTCATTGGAAAGTCATGGTCCAGCTGTTGGAGCTCTGCAGCACTTGGAACACATCCTCCACTCATCATTGTAAACCGTGTCATGCCATAAAGATGGCGAAAGAAACTCTCATCCCGAGCATGTCTCTCTGCCGTAGTCAGGTTGACGCCATGAGTGGTTTCATCATCTTTGACCTTTGTGAGGTCAACCTTCTTTGGATTGTGTAGTAGTCTATGATCAGCCGGTTCCTCTTCGATGTCTTCCTTCCTCAAGATTGCAGTCAACAGATTGCCGAAGCTGAAATGGGACCGCTTGTATAGCCTAGCTTTCCGCATTGTGGATCGAATAATTGCCCCAAAGTTGATAGGGACATTCGTCATCAGTGCGTATACCAAGCACACTCTATCTCTTGTTAACTTGGTTACTGGGTCCCTGGTATGAGGCAAGAGTTGACAATACGCAACCATATCCTTGCTTCCCTATTCAAAGGAGCATATGGGAAGGTGTTGTGTCGTCCGTTGTCTTTATGTCTGCTCCACCTTGCCATGGATCTACTTCCATAAAGTGTGTGTCGAATTGCTCTGTATGGAGGTCTACTGTACAGCTCTTTGAATGGTGTTGGATCGACTGAAGGCAAGCCAAGAAAGGAGTTGAAGAATTCTGCATTGAGTTGTAAAACTTGGCCCTGAATCTTGACCTTGCTTCCTGTTGTTTTCGGTGACCAGTTGGCATAGAATTCTCTTGCTAAATCAAGATTGCATTCTCCCATGTCGCGAAAGATGAAATCAAGATGTAATGCCATGATCTTTGCCAACATGCGCGGCTCCTTCTTCGCTAGGCTTTCCTTGTTTATCAAGTCCACATGAACATATTTTCTTTCCTTGTTGTTCCTATGCCATTCCTTCGCTTCCTCCTCAAGAACCCATTTTATTCCAAACATGCGGCGTGGTAATTGCATCGAGGATGCTTCTCCTTGCTCTTTGCGGCCTCTTTTCTTGCCCTTTTGGGAAGTGGTAGCCTTATCTTTTCCTTGTCTTGCTTTGGGTGCCATTGTACCTGAGACTTAAAACAATGTTCATGTTAGCATCATCTCGATGGATAAAATCTATAAACAAGCAATAGGGGTACCACCCCACACTTAGTTTGTTGGCACAAACTAGTGAAGTGAAAGTGGTCGATTACTCAGACTTCATCGACATACGTTTGAGGTGTTTATATTCCAATAATAAAATCAGAGCAGTTACACTTCTTATAATCTTGGCAATAAATTCATGTTGGTTATATCAAGACTACTACATAGGGATTGAATCAAAGGATAGTATCTATCAATAATCACAACCTCTTATGTTGGTAGGCAACTATAAGTCTTATTTCGATGAACAAGTCATTCCAACATGTAAGTATTCAAGTAACAAGATTATGCAATGTTCATGACTATAGCAATTCCGTAAGTAGTATGACAATGCACCAAAATCAAATTCAAGTTGGAAATAAGTTAAGATCATCCTAACGTACATGTTCACTAACTTGGTTTTGTATCAACAATTCAAACATATTAACATCACCAATACTTCTCTAGGATGTAGCAATTCACAATAGACATAGCAACGTAGCACTTACGAGAAATAGACGAAGAACAAGAGAGTACTTACGTTATTGAAGCCTTTGGAGATGTTCTTTGTGAAGTGGGAGAGCAACAAGAAAAGTTTTGGGAGGATTTGGATGCTATGTGCGGCGCCTAGGTCAAGTTTTCAATGTGTTTGTGTTTCAAGACTAAGTCTTCTTTATATAGGAAAATAATGGGTCGGGTTTTGACACATTTAAAATCGGTTTAGGAGACAAAAAGTGGCCATAGGCGGCGCCTTTAGCTTTGCCTATACATGGTATAGGCGGCGCCTAATGCAAAGCATTTGTTAGCATAGGTGGCGCCTAGTGCAATGCCTTTAGTGACCATAGGCGGCGCCTTTAGCATGGCATATGAGATTTTGAGACCAAATGCTTTAGCATAGGCGGCACCTATGCTATGTCATACTTGAGCATGGGCGGCGCCTATGCCTTTGCACACTAGATTCCGAGACCTTGGGCTATAGTATAGGCTTTGCCTTGTTCGTGGCCTAGTTTTACCTAGGCCTAGCCTTGCTCGATGACTATTTTGTCATGAGCAATGCTCAATCCATAGCCTTATGCATCTTTATTCCTAACTTACCACCTTTACCATGCAATACGTCCAAATCGCCATTTGAAACCAATCTCCTCGTTGAATACCTCTTGCACCTATATTTGCTCAAAACCAATGAAAACGATTAGTACGATGGGTTGCCTCCCATCAAGCGCCTTAGTTTTAGTCGTGGCACGACTCTTATTTTTGGATTTTCATTTATCAAAAGCAAAACACAAAAAAAACAAAATACGATCAACTATAAATGATGGGTTGCCTCCCATCTAGCGCCTTATTTATTGTCATGGCACGACATGGTTACCTCGAGTACTTAGACTTCATCGAGATAGGTGATGGCCATATAACTTATCGATACAAGAGGACCGATATAAGGTTTAACACGTTGGCCATTCACCTTGAAGACAACGCCATTATTGTCTTCCAACTCAACTACTCCAGACGAGTAGACTTGGATAACTTTATATGGACCAGACCACTTGGATTTTAACTTAACTGGCAATAACTTCAATCTAGAATTGAAGAGAAGTACCATATCATCTTTTTGAAAGTTTCGTCGAACAATCCGCTGATCATGATACTTCTTCATCCGCTCCTTGTATAGGTCCGATCTCTATAAGCATGAAGACGGAATTCATCCATCTCGTTCAGCTGCTCCAATCTCAAATTCATTGCATCATCCCAATTCAAATTCAGTTGCTTCAATGCCCATAATGCCTTATTCTCGAGCTCAATGGGTAAGTGACAAGCCTTCACATAAACTAGTTGATAAGGGGACATGCCAATGGGTGTTTTGAATGCAGTCCTGTATGCCCATAGTGCATCGTCCAGCTTCCAAGACCAATCCTTCCTATTAGCATTTACCGTCTTCGCAAGGATTTGCTTGATCTCTCAGTTGGAAACCTCTACCTGGCCGCTAGTTTATGGGTGATAAGGTGTGGCTACCTTATGTTGCTTGACACCACATTTAGCCAACACGGATTTGAATAGCTTGTTGTAGAAGTGAGACCCTCCATCGCTTATGATAGTACGAGGTACTCCAAAGCAAGAGAAGATATTCCTCTTTAAGAATGCTACAACACGCTTTCCCTCATTGTCGGCCAACGCTACAACTTCAACCCATTTCGAGACAAAATCTACAGCAACTAGGATGTACTTCATTCCAAATGAATTAACGAATGGACCCATGAAATCAATACCCCACACATCAAAGAGCTCAACTTCAAGAATTTTTGACATGGGCATCTCATGGTGTTTCGAAATAGCACCTTGTCTTTGGCATTGGTCGCATCTTCTAACAAAGTCGTAGGCATCTCTAAATATCGAAGGCCAATAATATCCACTTTACAATACCTTTCTTGCTGTGCGATTACCTGCGTGATGTCCACCAACTTGGGAAGTGTGGCATGCTTTCAAAATAGTCGGCATCTCTACATGGGATATACATCGTTGGATAACACCATCCGTGCATTGTTGAAACAAATATGGCTCATCCCAATAGTAGTGTTGTACATCAAGCATAAACTTTTTCTTTTGATGGTAAGATAAGTTTGCAGGTATCACATTACTAACCACAAAATTTGCAAAGTCGACATACCATGGTAATCCTTCCATTGTTGCCGCTAAGATCTCCTCATCAGGGAATGCATCATCAATCTCGATTTTAGGCTACGCCACATGCTCGTTCTCGAGTCTAGATAGATGATCAGCCACTTGGTTCTCGCAACCTCTTCTATCTTTAACCTCAAAATCAAACTTTTGCAGCAGCAAAACCCATCGAATTAGTGTTGGTATTGCATCCTTCTTTGTCATTAGATACCTAAGAGTTGCATGGTCAGTATGAATGATCACCTTAGTACCCAATAGATAGGCACGAAACTTCTTAAACGCATACACAACCGCTAGGAGCTCTTGTTCAGTAACAGTATAGTTCCTTTGGGCTTCATTTAGGACCTTACTCGCATAATAGATAGGATGAAATAGCTTCTCCTTTCTTTGACCAAGCACAGCACCAACGGCTACACCGCTAGCATCACACATGACTTCGAACAGGAGAGACCAATCTGGTGCTACCATGATAGGGGCTTCAATGAGTTTTCCTTTGAGGCATTCGAATGCCTTCAAGCAATCTTCATTGAAGTCAAACTTTGTATCTTTCTCCAAGAGTTTGCACAATGGACTAGCAATTTTGGAGAAGTCTTTGATGAACCGTCGATAGAAACCTGCATGACCGAGGAAACTACGAACACCCTTCACTGAAATTGGAGGTGGTAGCTTCTCAATAACTTTAATTTTTGCTCGATCAACCTCAATCCCTCTTTCGGAGATTTTGTGCCCAAGAATGATTCCTTCTTTTATCATGAAGTGGCACTTCTCCCAATTCAGCAGTAGGTTGAATTCTACATATCTTTGTAATGTCATGCTTAGGTTTGCCAAGCACGCTTCAAAAGACTCACCAACGACTGAAAAGTCATCCATAAATACCTCCAAAGTGTATTCAACCATATCAGAAAATATAGACATCATACAACGTTGAAACGTGGCTGGTGCATTACATAACCCGAATGGCATACGTTTGAAGGCAAACGTACCATATGGGCATGTAAATGTTGTCTTCTCTTGGTCTTCGAGGGCAATAACAAATCTGATTATAGCCTGAATAACCATCTAGGAAACAAAACCATCCTTTCCCCGCTAATCGATCTAGCTTTTTGTCCATGAATGGCATTGAAAAGTGATCTTTGAGCGTCCATGAATTTAGCTTTCGATAGTCCATACATACTCTCCATCCAGTGACGGGTCTGAGTGTAATAAGCTCATTCTTCACATTCGCAACCACCGTCATGCCTCCTTTCTTGGGAACACATTGTACCGGGCTTACCCATGTACTATCAGAGATTGGATACACAACTCCTGCGTCTGACCACTTGATGATTTCTTTCTTCACCATTTCTTGCATAGGCGGGTTTAGACGCCTTTGATGCTCAATGGTGGGTGTACAATTCTCTTCAAGCTAAATCTTATGTGTACAAATCCTAGGTGGAATACTAATAATATCCGCAATGGTCCATCCAATGGCTCTAATATACTTCCTTAGAATAGCAATGAGAGCTGTAACTTGTTGCTCACCCAAATCTGCTGCCACAATAACTGGAAGTGTGTTTCCGCTTCCTAAGAATGCCTACTTTAAATGACTAGGCAGCTCTTTCAATTCAAACGTGGGTGGCTCTTCAATAAATGGCTTAGCTGGTGGTGTGGGTCGATTTTTGAGATCAAGGTCCAGCTTTTTGGGAGCATGGCGATATGTCCCTAATCCTGATAGAGCACAAATAGCTTCTTCACAATTTTCAGCATTCATACTCTCACCGTTCATAAGCAAAGTCACCAATGGGTCATCAATTAGCTGCTCCTCTTCAAGTAATTCTTTCTCATCATCAAAGTAAACATCATCCACCGAGAATACATTCAGATCTTTGGGTTGCTTCATTGATTTGCACACATCAAAGCGAACTACTTCGTCATTTATTCGGAATGAAAGCTCATTAGCTCTTAAATCAATAATCATACTTCCCGTAGCAAGGAAAGGGCGTCCCAAGATTATGGGAACTTCTGAGTCTACCTCACAATCTAAAATAATGAAGTCTGCCGGAAATATGAATGAAGAAACCTTTACCAATACATCACATAGAATACCAACAGGTCGTTTTACCAACCTATCCGCCATTACGAGCCTCATATTGGTTGGAGTAGGATCACCCAACCCCAAATTTTTATAGATAGATAGTGGCATCAAATTGATGTTGGCTCCTAAATCACATAATGCTTTGGCAAAATTCAAATATCAAACAGTGCAAGGAATAGTGAAAGCACCGGGGTCAGCCTTCTTCTGAACTATTGATCGGGTAGCGATTGCACTGCAGTGATGAACATCATCTTTCAACTCATAACTTGCTGCCCGCTTCTTTGTCAAAAGATCCTTCATAAATTTCTCATACCCAGTCATTTGTTCAAGTGCCTCCACCAATAGAACATTAATGGTCAGCTGCTTTAACATAGTCATGAATATGCTAAACTTCGTGTCATCCGCCACCTTCTTCAATATTTGAGGGAAAGGTGGTGGTGGGTATGGAATTGTTCTCTCCATGGCTTTCTTCTCCTCTTGCTTTTGTTTTTCAGCTTTTTCAGATTGCAAATCATTGGGGTTGACGTCATGGACGTCGTGGCCTTGTTCTGCGGATGCTTCTCCTTTTTCTTTATCATCAACGTTTACTACTTCGTCAACCACTTGCTTGCTTTTTGCTGAAGTTTACAGCACCTTACCACTTCGGGTAGTAATGGCCATGCATGACCCATCATTCCTTGGGTTTTGCACAGTATCGTTAGGTAAAGTGCAAGCCTTTCTTTGATTGAGTGCTGCTGAAAGTTGGCTCAATTGCTGCTCTATTTGCTTGATTGAAGTGGAATGAGAATCAACTATTTGTTTCATAGAGGACAAATCATTAACTACCTCCGTTACTCCAGCGCTTGTTGCTTCCACTCCTTTCAATATTTTAGCCAGCATGTCTTCCATACTTCCAGAACTAGATATGGTGGCGTCACGTCTTCCAGGGGGAACGTACAAACCACTCTTTTCATTCTTGTTCTTCCAACTACCTTGGTCCTTGTTTCCAGATTTATCAGAATAGTTCCGACCTTGGTTTCCTTGGGTGTTCCCTCGGAAACCCCCCTGATTATTCAAGTAGTTGGCCTCTTCTTCCGAATCAGATTCGTCTCTTCCTTTTGACGCAATAGCTTTGACTTTTTCGGTCTTCCTTGATAATAAATGCTTTGTAAGAAGCTCCACTTGTGTTTTCATGTGCGCCATATCTTGATCACGTTCTTCTTCTATTCTTCTTTGGTCTGCAGTCATGCCAATAGATAAAGTGGGGCTTGCTACCTCAGAATCCCTGGTATGCCAAGCTCTACTTTGTTTCTTCATACGATCTAGCATATTACTTGCTTGACCAAAGGTGAGGTCCATAAATAATCCTCCAGCTGCATTATCCACCACTGGTTTAGTTATTGAATTCAAGGCTCTGTATAGTATCTCCATTAGGTGAACATTAGTCATATGATGGTTTGGGCATCTCGTTAGCTTTGTCTTGAACCCCTCCCATGTTTCATAAAGAGCTTCAGTTGGAAGCTGACGAAAGTTGCTGATTTCATCTCTCAATTGTGCTCTTTTGGATGGCGGAAAGAATCTTTCTAGGAAAGCGTCTCTCAAATGCCTCCAATTTGTAATAGAATCAGGAGTCAGCCCATTCAACCATAGAGTTGCCTCCCCAGACAGAGACAATGGAAATAGGCGTAATCGAATTGCTTTCTGACCAACGCCAGGATTGTCAGACGACTTGTATGTAGAAAAAAGTTGATTAGATGCATATTCGGATCATCGCTTGCTAGTCCACCAAATAATCCCTTGAGTTGCAATAACTGAATCATGGTACTTGTGATGTTGAACTTGGATCCGGGCGATAATGGTGGAGGAATAATGGCTCCTGTGGCTCCGGCTCCATCAAAATCATCATCATCGTCGTCAAAAACTGGTTGTATGGGTTGGCGATCATACCTAAATCAAGATTGATGACCTCTTCTGTTGGCAGGTGTTGCGATTTCAGCATCATGCCTTGGGTTTAGTAACTCGTCATCACCTAAATCCTGATCGTCAGGATTTGTTGCTCGCCCAGGGTTATCGATGTTTTGTTGGTGTACTTGGGCGGTGGCAAGAGCAGCCAATCTCGCCTGCTCCTGTTGAGCAGCCATTCTTTCGATTTCATGTTGTGCCTCCATTCTGCCAATACGTTGTGGTTCAGGATTGATAGGTAATAACGGTTGACCAGAACTTCGAGTATGGGGCATGCACTGAATAAAAACCTGCAGTAAACAAAAACAACAACTAAGAGTAAAAGTACGAGAATCTTTGACCAAAGGGTCTAGTAATTATCACAAACTTAATTGACACTCGTATTCCCCAGCAACGGCGCCAATTTTTGATAACACTCAATCTACAGCTCTCGTAAGAGTGTAAAGCGGTCGTTGTCAAATATATAACCCAACTGGGTTGGGTATCAATCCCATAGGGAATAGCTTGGTCAACAAGTAAGCAACGATTACTAGACTTTTAGTGCAAGTCTCGTAATAAGGGGGGATTGTAATGTGTAACCAAAATACTAAAGTAAAAACTGAAAATAGCAAAGTAAAAAGAAAGAATGTTTAGTATGTTGTAAACAATGAGAATTGAGAAGTTGGGGGTATGTCCACCTTCTGAGTTTACGTCTCTATTAGCTATGAGTTATACGGAATTCAGACATGCATGTGCTTATAGAGAATTGTATTCGATGGTAAATCCAGGCGTCTTTCGATCTATTCGAGGATTATTTCACTTTAACTCTTTCGAGATTAAAGCGTATCTAACGGTACAAATTCTCCAAGAGGTTAATCCAGTTACGGCACTAACTTTTTAATAGGGGATGGGACCCTATTACCTTGACATTATCTCTTTTCCAGACATATAACCTTTCTTTCGAATAAGTTAAATGTTATACTGGCGTATTCTTGTGTTTGCAACCACAAAGAATTTATATTAAGATGAAGAGAATAATGATATAAGCAACATACGTGTCACGAACTCACAAACTCATAGCAATAGATAGTATCTCATACGGCTTCCATAACCCCAACAGAGTAGTTTAGTTACCCATGAGTGCGAAGGAAATCACAGTCGACATTGTTATTATACCACAATAAATATTTCGTGTAGCACAAGTATGGTAGGCGTTAGGCGTGATTTCTTGCAAAGTAACATTTCTCTTGTTGCGGAGTTTAAGAATTGAATAGATGAATAGAAGAATAAAAAGTAGAATTAATGGAAAGATTAGAAGAGTTGTAATTGATGGAAGAGGAAGTAGAATGAGAATTGTTGTTAAGTAGAATGAATAAAAATCTCTAGCAGAATAGGGTATTTATAACACCCATATCCTATTCCTACTAAGCTAATAAATTACTTAACCAAATCCTACTAAGCTAATGAAATGCTTAACCCAATTGTACTAGGTTAATGTATCATTATCCTAATCCAAATAAATTACTGTATTATTATCCTAATCCTAATAGGTTACTGCTGGCCCCCAAAGTCTTCAGAAATGTTGTTTTTGTTCGGGACAGATTTTTCATGCGCCACTTTTGGTCCTTGGCGTCCAAGACTCCCTTTTATCCTTTCGTGAAGCTTTCTTTGGTGTCAAGTTATCCATAAAATGCTGAATTCTGCATCATTTATACCTGAAACTTTGCTAATCATGTTCGTTAGCTCACTTATAGGAAAAAGGACTAAAAGTGCATGAATTATATAATTTGTTCTCAAAACTAAGCTAGAATATGGGCAAAATATAGCACTATAGGCGTGTAAATTCTCCTATCATCATAAACATGAAGGAATTTATATAAGTTTTATTAAATTTTATCCATTTTTCGCCCCTAGTTAGAACTATCAATATTTTCTTATCCTTAGACTAAGCGTTACCCCATCCAAACCAAGAAATTTTTTGTTTCCAAATAATAAAAATCTAACTTCAGGGATAGTAAAATTAAATATGAGAAGTAAAACACAGGAACTATTAATTAGACTTGGAATGAGTGACCAGAATTGCAAAATAAAATTAATTTATAAATTATAACTTATAATAGATATATTGAAGTAGCAATTTGAAACTTGTTCTTACTTGTTGTAAACTTCTCAACATATTGATATGAAATTTTCATGGCCAAAAAGATACATTACCTTTTTATAATCCAAAATCAGGAGTGGCCACGAAATGAAAAGTAATTTTTTTTTATATAACATTTTATATATATTTATATTATATTGTATATTGTTGTATATACATGTAATACCCCGTACTTTTTTCTAGCTAATTTCATCTCAAGAATGTCTAGTATTAGGTTCTAAATTGAATGATGGTTATTCCATGAGGATTTTTCAAGATTTTCACTTTTTTTCATGTGTCAAATTCAATAAGCTTTCCATTGATATAAGATTCGCCCAAATTCGATAACCGGGTCAGAAGTTATGACTATTTCAAGTTTCCATCGTAAAACAACGCCATATTAGTCAGTGACATGCCTCCCCACAAGAGGAAATGACATTTGACAAATTCCAGTAGGGGTCCGCGATTTTGGTGCGTCGCGCGATTGCCCAAATTTAGAATTGTCCGTTTTCCAGTGTCTCAGCACGATTTCCCTCGCGTGGCGCCAAAGTTCCAGGTCACAAAAGAAGTGGCGACGCGATGGCCCCGCGTTGCGCCATCCCTCAATTTTTCAATTGTCAAAATTCAGTGACACGACACGATAGCGCGGCATCGCGCTAAAGGTCCAATTCGGGAAATTTTACAATTTTAAAAGACGCATCCAAAGGTTAAAAGGGTCAATTTCCTACCCCTATGTAAACCCAATAACACATGATTTAGCTATTCTTCACCAAAAATATACTATTTTTTCTCAAGTTTCTCTCAAGAACAAGCTAAGGTTTTCATACAAAATTTAATTTCAAGAAAGCTTCAGCATCAATCTTCACGAAGTCACGAACTAAGGTATGTGTAGTGTTCATTCATGGACTCCTTTCATCCATGAAGCCCAAGAATCCCTTCACTAAATTCAAGTCTATGGATTTTATTATTAATTTCTTGATTGGGCTGCTCTTGTTCATGTGGATAATGATAAATTAAATTCTACTCCATGTTGGGTGATAAATTCTATATGCGTTAAATTATTATAGATATAGATTCATGCAAACCTATGAGTAAACCCTTGAATGATGAAATTAGAATTGAACCATGATGTTTAATTATTGTACAATGATGTACCTACAATATGTTTCATTAAATGTCTAGATGAAGGAAAAGTGCCTAACTAGCATGATACCATGAAATCCCTATGTATGTGCAAGCTATGCCTATCACATGTTTTGATGAAATGCTTCTATAAATGTATTATGGATTATGATATTAGTTATATGCTCGTACCCGAAATATTAGTTGTGTGCCTAGAGTCATGTCATGTTTTCACGATGCTCTCAGTCAAGCTATGATCCTTAGACTTCAAACAGTCTTATGACTCAGGAAATCTCCATGATCTCATGAACTAAGTTAGTTGTCAGATATCAGTAGTATTCCGTCAGTCAACGGATTTCAGTAACTCAGCCCATGTTTAGTTCAGTAAATCATGTTCAGAGTCTATTCAGATGGGAGTAGGAATTAGCACCGAGTGAACCCAAAGCTGGGAACACATACTATCAGATGAGGGTGTGATTATTAGAAGTCGTCCTTGCATTCTAGAACTATGTAGCCAACATAGGTTAAGACATCAACACTTTTTGATGAGGGTTGATAAGGTGTATAAACACTGTCATATAAGGTCCCCACCATTTTCGTATAGGGGATACTATTAGATGAGGGTCGCCTATAGCTTGTCCATACCGGTGGCGCGGTATTAACACCTTTCCAATTGGGGTTACAGATTGAACCCCAACTTAGCCATAATGGCGTATCAGGGGCATGTCGTTTAGATAACTACTTCCCACAGTTTTATATTACAGAATCAGGACTGTCAGATATAGTCAATCAGTCTTAGTAATAGAACTCAGATAGTATTTTAGATTTCAAGACTGTCAGATACAGTCAACTCAAATACAATACGAAACTTAGATAGTTTCATCCGATTTAGGACTGCCAGATACAGTCACTCATGTTATCAGTTATATTCAGATTCAGTAATCATGTTATCACAGTATTAGTGTCAGTTGTTATGTCTCATGCATGTATTCTCACTCACATGATAGTTAGTTAGCTATTATTATTGTTCATGCATATAAACCCCATGCATTCATCCCACCACACATGCATACCAGTACATTCAAAGTACTGACGTATTTGGACTGTAGTGTCTTATACCATAGGTTCAGAGACACGAGCTCCAGAGCAACAGTACATTCCAGATACCCGCAAACAGAGTTAGAAGTGAGTCCTCATCTTTCGAGGACATGATTATTTCCCTATTATCTCATTAATCAGTTTATTAGTTAGAGTTAGTTGGGGACATGTCCCATCAACTCCTTACTAAGACAGTTCAGTCAGCTAGAGGCTTTGTAGACTATCATGTTTCAAACTTCAGTATGTTCAGTTTTGTTTTTGGTATTCTATTACCCCACACGTATGTTATATTATTCAGATCATGTTCAGTATTGAACCTTATGGCCTTTCAATTCAAGTTTTTGCATTTTAAAGTATTTTATGTAGTATACAGGTAAAGATATTAGTCATGGGTTAGCTTGTGGGCCTTTGGGGTCATGAGCACTGTGTAGCATTTCGGGTACCAAATTTGGGGCGTTACAAACTTGGTATCACAGCCTAAATTTCAATAGAGTACTAGGAAGTCGGAAAGCTGCATCTAGTAGAGTCTTGTACATAGGTGTGTTGTACGCCACATTTATGTGCAAGATGCTATAAGATATATTAGGAACAGTTTTCCTTCTTTTGGTATTCATGTCGTGTCAGTGAGCATAATCTTAAGTCAATATCTCAGTCTAATCTATTTCCCTCTAACTTCTACTGAACATGCTTCCTAAAAGAAGAAACGAAAATTAGTCAGACCCTCAGCCCGAAGATCTTTTGGGCGATCATGTTTCTCATGTGGAGTTTAGGGTCGCATTCACTACTCTTGCTCAGTCAGTTTCCACTTAAAATGAATGGCCAACAGTCATTCCATCCAACCCAGTGGCCAATGCAGCCGCAACTAGGATTCGGGACTTCACCCGAATGAATCTTTTATCCTTCCTTAGGTCTAAGGTAGATGAGGACCCTCAGGAATTCATTGCTCAGGTTCAGAAGGTCACATACATCATGGGGGTGACTACAGTTAAGAGTGCTGATCTAGCTGCATATCAGTTGTAGGATGTGGCTCATACTTGGTTCAAATAGTAGAAGTCAGAGAGGTCAGATGATGCAGGTCCTACAGAGTGGGAGAAGTTTGTTACTGCATTCTTAGACAAATTCTTTCCCCAAGAGCTCAGAGAGGCTAAGGTGCTTGAATTCATCAACCTCAGGTAGGTCAACATGACAGTGAAAGAGTATTCTCTTAAGTTTACTCAATTAGCTAGATATACCCCTCATGTGGTTGCAGACAGCAGAGCCAAGATAAGTAAGTTCACATCAGGGGTAAATGATAGCATGGTAAATGAGTGAAGATCTACCATGCTGAACAGTGACATGACTTTAGCCAGGATTATAACTCATGCTCAACAGATAGAGAAGCAGAACATTAAGAAGGGAGAGAAGCAAAATAAGAGAGCGAAGATAGGTAGTTTTAACTTTGCTCAGCCTAAATCAGAAGGAGGAAACCGTTCCCAATTTTATCATAAGTACTCAGTTCTATCCCCTTCTTTAGCTAGTGCTCCAGTTCCTAAGTTCAGGGAGGGTAACAGAGATAGAGCGCTAGGATCTAGGTCTTAGGGCAGTGTTAGAAATGTCCGAACTAATCCTGTTTGCTAGACTTGTGGTAAAAAACACAAGGGTGCTTACAGAGCTGGTAGAGATGTCTGTTTCAGTTGTGGGAAGCCAGGCCACGGAGTGAGAGACTGCCCTCAATTAGGTTATCAGAGTCATCTCCACTCTTCAGCTCAATTCGATCGCCCGAATTAGCAGGGTGCCACTACCAGTGTTACTAGTAGGCAACGTCCAAATTGTCTCTATGCTCTTCAGTCCCGACAGGATTAGAAAAGTTCTCCTGATGTAGTTATTGGTACGTTACAGATCTTTCATGTACACGTTTACGCTTTGCTAGATCTAGGAGCTTCTTTGTCTTTTATTACTCCCTATATATCAGTCATTCTCGGAATTAGTCTCGAAATCCTAGTAGAGCCCTTTTCAGTCTCAACCCCAGTGGGTAAAACTATCATAGCCCAACGGGTGTACGGGAACTGCTCGGTTATGATATTTCAGAAAGTCACTTCAGCAGACTTAGTCAAATTAGAGATGACTGATTTTGATGTCATTCTTAACATGGATTGGCATCATTCCTACTATGCCACAGTCGATTGCAGAAACAAAATAGTCCATTTTTAGTTTTCGAATAAACTCATCCTTAAGTGGAAGGGTAGTACTTCAGCGTTCAGAGGTCAGCTTGTTTCCTACCTTCAGGCATGGAAAATGATATCTTAAGGATGTGTCTATCATCTTGTTCGAGTTAAAGACACTAGTTCCAAAACACCCAGCCTTGAATCAGTTCAAGTTATAGGTGAATATTTAGATGTCTTTCCCGAAGATCTTCCAGGAAATCCTCCCGAAAGGGAAATAGACTTTGGCATTGATCTTCTTCCAGATACTCAACCTATATCTTTTTTTCCATAAAGAATGGAACCATCAAAACTCAGAGAACTGAAAGAACAATTGAACGATCTCTATAAGGGATTCATCAGGTCCAGCGTTTCCCCGTGGGACACTCCTGTATTATTCGTGTGTAAGAAAGAAGGTTCTCTTAGAATATGTGTAGACTATCGTCAACTCAATAAGGCCATGGTCAAGAACAAGTATCCTCTTCCCAGAATCGATGACTTGTTCGATCAACATTAGGGTGACAGTTATTTATCTAAGATAGACCTCTGATTCGGCTATTATCAGCTCAGAGTTAGAGAATGTGACATTCCAAAAATAGTTTTTCGTACTCGGTATGGTCATTTCAAATTCCTAGTTAAGTCCTTTGGTCTTACCAATGCCCTAGCAGCTTTGTGGACTTGATGAACCGTATGTTCAAGCAGTACTTGGACATATTATTCATAGTCTTTATAGATAATATTTTGGTCTATTGCACAGTGAGCGCGATCATGTAGACCATCTCAGAACAGTACTTCAGACTCTCAGAGATCATCAGCTATTTGCCAAATACATTAAGTGTGAATTTTGGCTAAGGCCAGTATCATTCCTTGGTCATATCATTTCCAGTGATGGCATTAGAGTGGATCCTCAAATGACCGAAGCACTACGAAATAGGCCTTGCCCTGTCTTTCCATTAGATAGCAGGAGTTTCTAGGGTTTGGCAGGCTATTACAGATGTTTTGTTGAGGGATTTTCTTCTATTGCATCCCCTATGTATAGATTGACTCAGAATAAAGTCAAGTTTCAGTTGTCAGATCCTTGTGACAAGAGTTTTCAGGAGTTGAAGACTCGACTCACCTTAGCTCCAGTATTAGCTCTTCCAAATGGTCCAGATGGTTTCATAGTGTATTGTGATGCATCCAGAGTAGGTTTGGGTTGTTTTTTTATGCAGCATGGTAAGGTCATATCCTATGCCTCCAGACAGCTTAAGCCCCATAAGAGGAATTATCCTACTCATGATCTTGAGTTAGTAGCCGGTAGTCTTTGCCGTGAAGATTTGAAGGAATTATCTATACAGTGTTCATGTAGATGTGTTCACTGATTATAAAAGTCTTCAGTATGCCTTTTCTCAAAAGATCTAAATCTTCATCAGAGAAGGTGGTTAGAGCTCTTAAAAGATTATGACATGAGTGTCCTTTATCACCCGGGCAAGGACAATGTAGTGGCCGATGCTCTCAATAGACTATCCATGGGTAGTGTTTCTCATGTTGAGGACAGCAAGAAGAAGTTAGCTCAGGAAGTCCATTAGCTTACCAAACTAGGCGTTCGCTTAGTCGATATATAAGAGGGTGATATATGGGTTCTGAGTAGTTTAGAATCATCTCTAGTTTGTGAGGTAAAAGAAAAGCAAGATAGAGATCCCAACTTTGTCAAGTTAAAAGAGTCAGTCCAGGATCAAAAAGTGGATATTTTCTCCTAAGGGGGAGACAGTGTCATTCATTGTCAGGGTCATCTCTGTGTTCCAGGTGTAGATGACTTAAGGCAGTAAATTCTTGCAGAAACGCATGGTTCGTACTACTCTATTCATCCAGGGGTCACAAATATGTACCACAACTTATGAGAAATCTATTGGTGAAGTGAGATGAAGAGAGATGTTGCAGAGTTTGTGGCTAAGTGCTGTACATGTCAGCAGGTTAAGATAGAGCATCAGAAGCCTAGTGGGTCCATGCAGGAGTTCAGTATTCCTACTTGGAAGTGGAAAGTTTTGAACATAGACTTCGTGATGGGTTTGCCTCGAACTCATAATCAGCATAACTCAGTTTGGGTCATAGTAGACACAATGACCAAATCAGCTTATTTTCTTCCAGTTTATACCACTTATCCATTTTCCAGTGTCTCAGCGCGATTTCCCCCGTATCGCGCCAAAGTTCTAGGTCACAAAGAAAGTGGAAACGCGATGGCTTCGCGTTACGCCATCCCTTAATTTTCCAATTTTCAAAATCCAGTGACACGACACAATAGCGCCGCATTGCGCTAAAGGTCCAGTTCGGGAAATTTTTACAATTTTAAAAGACGTATCCAAGGATTGTCAATTTCCTACCCCTATTTAAACCCCATAACACGTGATTTAGATATTATTCACCCAAAATATACTAGTTTCTCTCAAGAACAAGCTAGGATTTTCATAGAAGATCAAATTTCAAGAAAGTTTCACCGTCAAT
Organism: Capsicum baccatum var. pendulum; assembly: GCA_030864225.1. Taxonomy (NCBI): domain Eukaryota; kingdom Viridiplantae; phylum Streptophyta; class Magnoliopsida; order Solanales; family Solanaceae; genus Capsicum; species Capsicum baccatum. Next base: position 239,267,553 of record CM061552.1, on the reverse strand, counting down.
CTTCACGAAATCACGAACTAAGGTATGCATAGTGTTCATTCATGGAATCCTTTTATCCATGAAGCCCAATAATCCCTTTTCTAAATTCAAGTTTATGGATTTTTTATGAATTTCATGATTGGGTTGCTCTTGTTCATGTGGATAATGAGAAATTAAATTCTTCTCCATGTTGGGTGATAAATTCTATATGGGTTAAATTATTATAGATATAGATTTATACAAACCTATGACTAAACCCTTGAATGATGAAATTATAATTGAACCATGATGTTTTATTGTTGTACAATGATGTTTACATGTACCATGCCTACAATATATTTGATTAAATGCCTAGATGAAGGAAAAGTGTCTAACTAGCATGATACCATAAAATCCCCAAGTATGTGCAAGCTATACCTATCATATGTTTTGATGAAATACTTCTATAAATGCATTATGGATTATGATGTTAGTAATATGTTCAAGTAAGTTATGCTTGGTCAGTCCCCTTCCATCGAGTCCTGGGGGTACTCATACCCGAAACATTAGCTGTGTGCCTAGAGCCATGTCATGTTTTCACGATACTCTCAGTCAAGCTACTTCAAAGAGTCTTATGACTCAGGAAATCTATATAATCTCATGAACTCAGTCAGTATCAATAGTATTCCGTCAGTCAAAGAAATTCAGTAACTCAACCCATGTTCAGTTCAGTAAATCATGTTTAGAGTCTATTCAGATGGGAGTAGGAATTAGCACTGAGTGAACCCAAGAATGAGAACACACACTATTAGATGAGGGTGTGATTCTTAGAAGTCATCCTCGTATTCCAGAACTATGTATCCAGCATAGGTTGAGACATCAACACTGTCCGATAAGGGTTAATGAGGTGGATAAGCACTGTCAAATAAGGGCCCCACCTTTCTCGTATAGGGGACACTATTAGATGAGGGTAGCCCACAGCTTGTCCTTACTGGTGGTGCGGTATTAACACCCTTCCAATTAAGGTTACGGATTGGACCCCAACTCATCCATAATGGCGTATCAGGGGCATGTCGGTTAGATAACTACTTCCCACATTTCATGCTACAAAATCAGGACTATCAGATATAGTCAATCAGTATTAGTAATAGAAATCAGATAGTTCTTCAGATTTTAGGACTATCAGATATAGTCAACTCAGATACAATACGAAACTCAGATAGTTCCATCAGATTCAGGACTGTTAGATACAGTCACTCATGTTATTAGTTATATTCAGATTCAGTAATCATGTTATAACAGTCGTAATGGTAGTTGTTATGTATCATGCATGTATTCTCACACTCATAATAGTTAGTCAGTTATTATTATTGTTTATGCATATGAACCCCATGCATTCAGCCTATCTCACATGCATACCAGTACATTCAAAGTACTGGCGCATTTGCACTGTGGTGTCTTATACCATAGGTTCAGAGACATGAGCTCCAGAGCAATAGTAGATTCTAGATATCCGCAGACAGAGTTAGAAGTGAGTCCTCATCTTTTGAGGATATGATTATTTCTCTATTATCTCATTAATCAGTTTATTAGTTGGAGTTAGTTGGGGACATGTCCCATCAACTCCTCACTCAGACAGTTCAGTTAGTTAGATGCTTTCTAAACTATCATGTTTCAAACTTCAGTATGTTCAATTTTGTTTTGGGTATTCTATTATCCCACACAGATGTTGTATCATTCAGATCATGTTCAGTATTGAACCTTATGGCCTTTCAATTCATGTTTCTGCATTATAAAGTATTTTATGTAGTATACAGGTACAGATATCAGTCATGAGTTAGCTTGTAGTCCTTCCGGGTCATAGCACCATGTAGCATTCTGGGTACCAAATTTGGGGCGTTATAATACAATACAATTTTTTTATTATATTACATAATTATATATATACAAGCATTCAATAATATACTTAATTATACAAATATGTACATATCTATATATAATATGTAAACAACATATCTACATTGTATAAATGTGTATAAAATGATGAAGAAAAAAACATCAAAATAAAAGATTGTATCATATAAACAACAATATACAATCGAATATCCAAATGTATGCAAGAGAATGTACTTCGTCTTCTTCAACGAATACAAGCACCAAATTCACACAAAAATATTTCAAAGGAGAAAAAACGTATATAGCAATTATTAGATAGGAAGTTACAACTTATAGCATAACTTTTATTTTTTCAATTTGTAGCAAATCTTATAAAAAAATAAAAACATTATTTAAAAAAAATATAAAAAAGTAATTACTGAAAAGCAGTGGTGGACCAAGAATTTAAGGATAGTGGGTACTTAAAAAATTTTAAAACTGAAAAAAGTAAAAAAATAACCTTAATGAGGTTTGAACCCAGGACCTCCTTCAAATAAAGGACCTTAAAATTAACTTTAATACCAATGCACCAAACCAACTTTTATTTTAGTGGGTGCTTATATATGTTTTATGCCTATTTTTATATATTTTCTATGTAATTATACTTATTCTGCATCGAGTTTAGTGGGTGCCGGAGCACCCCAAAATAAAAGGTAGGTCCGCCCCTTCTATAAAGGAAAATAAATATTTAATACAACTAATATGCAATAATCCTTCCTTAAATATAGTTATCCTTAATTATTGATATAAATCCACCCCAAATCCCTCTAACTGTTTTTCTTTTCTCCTATTTTAATGCTTTCATTAAGAGTTTCCATTTTCATACACTACCTTCTTTTTATACACCATTTAGTTGTTCCAGTCACAAATGCTTTAATGAACAAGCACGATCAATATGTTTTCATTTTATCAATATGTGTCCAGGGGAGTACTACTTGAGTAATAAGACTTTAACCCCATCTCCTTAATTTGCTTATGATTGAAGCGCAGTAAGAGTTGCATACATAGATCTGAATATTGTATTTTAATATTTTTTTGTGCTCATTATTGTTGTCTTTCTATGATTATTGGTATGAACAAAGTTTAGTTTTTATATTTAAGCAGTTTTTTATTCGGTGTTAAGCTAATTTAACAGTTGTTTTATATTTCACATCGTTGAATGAATTAGATAGCAATTAACTTTGTGTCAACCAGATTTACTGGAATTTTTCTTTACAAATCGTGATTTATTTATTCAATATGAAAGATGATAGTGTTCATTAAATCTTAATTTAATACAAAAGTAGATGAGATAGAATCTTGATTCAAAGAGAGAAGCGCAATGTATGGAATGAGTATATAAATTGGTATCACCTAAATTTAATATCGCAATCCATAAATATCAATTTATATATTTATTTCATACAAATGTGACATGTAAGAAAACACTTTATAAACTGATTCCATTCAATTTATAATCTTAAGTATATCTCAATTGAATATCACAATCACATTATACTCATTCCATATAAATATAATATGTAAGAAACTATTTTATAAACCTTGAATGTAATATTGATATTATATAGGTTTCATACATGAAATAATTTAAAAAATACAAGTTTGTATATTTGTTTCATACACTAAAATAAATAATAACGTATAATATTTGGCGAAAGTCAATTTCTATACCAACTTCTGCAATCATTATACTTATTTCATACTGATTTTATATAGAATTCATACACGAAACAGTTTAATAAGTATATGCAAGATAATTTTCACTATATTATTCTTGTGAAAGATTACGATCTATATTTAAATCCTTATTTATGTTACTACCAACACAAACTGATTGTTCAATATTTTTCTCTAATATCCATTGACATATCTTTTATTGTTATATACAATGAGTATTTAATAAAGAAATTAACAATACTCCTTATATCATATTATTTTTAAAGAACAAACGAAAAATAGAAGAAAGAGAACTTCTGATGAAGGAGAACAAATCGTTGGTTGAATAATTATTTACAATAGAACAAATCATTGGTTGAATATTCTAGAACTTCTACGCAAAGGAGTCGAATCGAATTTTGGTTTATACATGATTCACAATGGAGAATAAAAAAACAAATATATCAATTTTATATTTTTTGGAAAGAAGATGAATATTATCTTAAACTCACTTTTTTCAATGAAGAAGATGAATATTATATGAAACTCACTTTTTTCAGTCTTGTATTTTCAAGGGGAGAATATGAATATTACATGAGTAAGTTAATGGAATCAGAATTTTCAATAAATTTTTTAAAGGATGAGTATTAGAATGGAGAAAGAGAATATATATTTACCATAATTATCAATATTAAGAGGAACATTGATTACAACCCTTTAAATATGAAACTGATTTTAAATTATATAATTAAAAATGAATTTTGAAAATAAAATTAAAATAATATATCTTTTAATAAGTTGCTATAACTTGTAACTAAATTGTTATTAATCCAATTATCTAAATGTTATTTTAGATCTAATAATACTATAGGGGATAATTTTCTCTATTTCAAAACTGCACCAATCATTCAAATCTTTAGATTTGGGCTCATCAATACATAATCGATCTTTTGCAATCATACCTTCTCAAAATAAAACTTATTTATGAAAATTTAATTTTCAAATTTTAAAGTTTGGAGCTTCAATAATGGCTAAACTTCCAAAAACGATTGTGCTAGAGGTGTGCAATTATAATGTAAATTTATTATATTATTGCTCTACGAATTTTATAGACATGTATTGCCTTAGATATTCATTAGTTGTAGCAATAATGAACAACTATGAAACATTTCAAGAATTGTGTATTAAATAAGCATTGAGCTAAAGGTTGTAAAGTAATATTTTAGGCCTATACAATTGGATCGTTTTTAATAATGTCATGTACAATAAATTATATTTTGTATTGTAGCATTGTTGGATGCAATTTTATGTATTTTTCCTATTTATAATTGAGAATTAGCGTTAGTGTGTAAAGTTTTAAAATTAAAGGTTAGAATTATAATTTGAAGGGTAGGGGTGAGGTGTTTTGGGTTGGGGGTGGGGGTAAGAGACTAAGATAATAGCTAGCCAATGGCCAAATTGCACCTTTAGCAATTGGGCAATTAAAAAAAATATACATTTTTTAAGGTGTTCAATTGGAGGTCTATCCTTAATTAAGGGGCCTTCAATCAGCCCCTTATTCAGTTGATTCCGCAGCTCTAAACTTCTAAACTCTTCTCTAGCCCAATCCCTGCCTCTAAATTGACCACCCCTACACATTAGCAGTCATAGGTCAATAAAAGCCTAATCGGTCCACTTAACACCCATGGAAGAAACTTGAATGGAAAATTTTTTCTTTTGTATTGGTCATACTCAATGCAAATTTAAGTTAGTTGCGTTCGTTGATTCAGAATACAAATGGATAAATTCAAAAAATAAAAGTAGTGAAGGAAGAGTTTTCACCAATTTGAATTATGATAAGAGTAATGTAGACACATAAAATTTATTGGGTCAAAGTCATATAAAATTTTAATATAATCTATATTTTTTTGGGTTTAAAATTATTTTTGGTTGTAAATATAATAAGTCCATCTTATTCCTCATTAAGGTCCATCTCACCTTGAAGCCCAAAGTCACGCCACATGTCAAGTGATGTGGCATCCCAATCAAATTAAAAACCAATAAGACGAGGTCACTCATTCAAAGAATGTGGCAAGCCAAGTCAAGTTCAACAGCCAATGAAATATTGCCAAGTCTCACAAATGATATATTATGGACAATCACAAGCAATCTTATCACACAATATTTATGATAAGCTTGAAAACTGAATGGACCAACCAGAAGGAGGTAGAATAAGTTATTTACACTGGGACTGCCTACCCCCCACAACTATAAATATGAGGGTTACATAATTTTTTAAGGTCATTCTACAAGCTTTAGGAAAGCTTATTTATTGACTACATAATCTTCGAAGAATTGACTAGCAGCGTTCGGTCTAGAGATCAACTCGACAAGACAAAGTATTGTCTAACATTCCTGGACATCCAAATGCATTTCTAGGAGGTTCAAATCATCCTACATTTGAGAAACACGTTATGAAAGGCCCCCAAATCACAAAAAAGCTTAGGAGAAAAGAATCAAGAGAACAACAGATTGTACTCACAAGATTCATTTAAATAATTTTTTTTGGTTATTTTATTTTTGCTTATAGTTAATTTTCAGCACTATAAAATTTATTGCGAACAAATTTTTGGTACACCTAGTGGGACCAGTTCTGCTCTTCATCTTTTCCTTCTATAAATTGAAAAATTATAAATTCAACAACTGTAACGGACTTCAGAAAAATAAATGACGTTTCGTGCAAGAAGTACACTACTTTCACATCTATTGAGATCAAACTTATTGGCCCCATCAACTGATTCAATCTCAACGCTTGTGCTTTAGATGGAGCACAACACTTCACCTTTTTGGAGATGATGAAAAGGAGAAAATCTCAAATTTAAGCAGTAACTAGAACCCCTGGGGGAACCTTTGCATCTATGTTATCAGATGAACAGACTGAAACTGTCTGCAACTTTGGAGAATCTGAGGATGTAATGAATTCTCCAACTTTAACAAAAGTCAACACCTGCATGGTAGATGCAGTTAACATGGATGAGAAGTTTCCAATAATGGAGCAAACCATTGAAGGCTTGAAGTAGTCTGTTGATAAGAAAGATCATCAAATCACCTGACTTATGAGCAAGTTAGATCTTTATAATCCAGGAGAATCAAATTATAATCTAACATCACAAGAAAAAGTTGATGATGAATCTCTCATCAAGTTAAGTGACAACCAATGCACTAATCGATTTGCTTTAGTCGCCACTTTAATAGTTCAACAATAGCAAGATATGTTTGCAAACACCATCAAGGCACAATATGTCGGTCTGTCATAAAGTTTTGTAGGATACTCAAAGTCGCATTCTAAGCGAATCGAGGGATTATCGATGCAAATTGAATATCAACCGCCAAAATTTCAACAATTTGATGGAAAGGAAAATCCAAGGCAACACATCACTTATTTTGTTGAAACTTGTAGTAGTGCAAGCTATTGAACCTAGGGGTGGGTACTCTAAATAGTTAAGGACCAGGTCCCTCAAAGTCAATCACAGGAAAAATACTGTGAAGTAACCAGAAATTAAAAGATACTACATAAAGAGTAAAAAAAAAAAGATTTTAACGTGGAAACCCCTCTTGCTGAAGAAAGGGGAAAACCACAGCTTGCCCTCACAAGCACCTCAAATATATCCACTATGATCAATCTCTTGATTACAGACTCAATTTCTGCCAAGGACTTTCTCCATTAATTAACTCTAATCAGCAACAAGCTTAGGAAACTCTTCCTAAGCACTCTCGAGCATAAACAAAACACGACACTAATCTTATAGCATGAGTAGTTCAATTACAAGTCAGAACTCAAGAACACTCACTCTTTAAGCATAATACAAGGATAAGAACATGAGATATGCTTGAGAAATCTTGAAATGGAATTTTTGCTGCGTTACTTCACTCTTTAAGATTGTGCAAAAACTATTTGATGAAGAAACATCTTTTATATATATATATATATATATATATATGAGTGATGATTAGGGATGAAATATCATTGGACCAACTGTCCTAATCAGTATAAGAAGCACCTCCAAGTATGCTACACAAGAGGACAAAATGTACAGTCACACGTGCCAACTGTACTGTACTATGAACATCCAGGGACCTGGTCCCTTGCAATTAGCTGCTCATCATCAAAACTCCATATAGAAATTTTATCCCTTTTTTATGATGACAAAACAACTATGCATCTTTGAGCATCAATACACATCCATCATGTTTAATCAGTGTGATTACCACTCTGAAGATGAATATTCCACCTATCATCATGATTTTCCCTATCATCATACAACATAAGGACCTATTCCCTTGTTGTGATTTGCAACAAAAACTTTTATTTGATTTCCCCTATCACTGTGCCTTATTATTCACTTAGCACATCACTTTCTTTCTTCTATCAACATGTCATTCATATTCACCTAGAATACCTGATACCTGGTCCCCCAATATATGTACTCTGTATTCCCCCTTTTAGAATTATTAAAAAGTCAGGACAGTAAACAAAGAGTAAATTAAGCATAAATTAGTTAACTCATGGCCACTGAGGCAACACTAACATGAAGAAAAACTTTGCAAGTTAAAGGTAATAAATGTAACACACAAAGAAAAGATTCATTCATAAGTAGATGATAAGTATCATTGTAGTGCATAAATTAAATGTTCTTAGGAGAAAAGGCCACAGAAATCAGGAAGAATTAACAAGTAAAGGACTAGGAAGAAGAGTGTGAAGGAGTAGGGTCAGGTTGTTCTTGAGATGCCTTATCTCTGCATTTGACCTAAGGACCTCATCAGTTAAGATTGACACTCTCTTCTTCAGTTCAGCATTCCCATTCTAAGCATTTCATTTTCATATGGGCTTCCTTTGGAGAGATGTTGAACTGTCTCCTGAAGCTTGATAATTTCTTCATCCTTGGCAGCTAAATTGCCCTTTAATTTCTCTATTTCCTTACTGAGCTCTCTTTGATAAATACAACGTGGTTTGACACACTCAGTTTTGACCAGTGTTTTCATGCCAAACATTTAAACTACAGATCCTTGAGTTATAAAATCACAAACAATGCCATAATAATTAAGTACTTTGATTAGTCTGTATCCATAAGGCATGGCATGCTTTGTATTTTTCCCAAGAACCACTTTGTGAATGTGTTCTATCATCAATGCAGGTAGATTAGTGAACACAAAGAAACTAAGGAATTCAATCACACATAAGTCAGTGGATGAGGCAATGTTTCTGTTTTGTGACCTAGGCAAAATTACCTTGTTCATAAGTCAAAAATCAATTAAAATCACTTTTCAATGAGTTCCTATTCACTGCAGCCACAGATTTCCCTTTGATCTTAGATGCATTTGCTAAGAATTCTATTGAATAAAGTTACTTGGAGACAGTTCTCACCGCATATATAGGAACTTCCAAAATCCTTCTTCGTGTTTCCTCATTCAGTTTTATTTTCTTTCCTTGGACCTATCCAGTTAGATTTATCCCATCTTCTGAAAATTCTAAAGTGAAATAGAATGATGGTAATTCTAAAGTGAAATATAATTCCTTGACTATCTCATAAAAAATAGTAGCAATAAGTTCTTCCATAAGATGCATCCAACCTTGATATTTAACCAGCTTAACAAATTCCACCATACCAAGTTATGGTAGCATATTTGAATAAAAAATCTATCCAATTAACACCTTTTGATTATTCAAGAACCTATTTCTAATTTACTTAGATACAACCTTAATTTTCTTCCCATTCTTTATTCTAGTATAAGGGTTCACAGATTCTCTTTCAACCACTTTTCTCTTCTTCGGACCAGGTCCTTCAAGATTCAGTTGCTTCTCAGTAAAACTTCTAAACTATCTTCCAAAAATGTTTGGTGTGTTACTGGCATTGTTTTTCTTGTGATCAACTATGCTCTTTCCTGGGCTTTTTGACAACAAGATAAGAATTTTAGCAACCCAGGTTTCATCCTATACAATACTATCAGAATAGTTTTGAAGATTCAGGGATGCTCTTCATTAACAAGATGAGTAATGAAGGAGTTAAGCTTTGGAAGAGTAGGAGAAGAAGGATGTTTTTCATGAAAGTTTGGGAAAGAATTTTAACTATGCTAAGCTCAGAATCCTTTGAAGGACATAAAGATGGAGAGTTGTAGCCATTAGGAAGGTTTTTCTCTTAGAAGGACTATTTTTGATTTGTATATTCCCTTTTGATGGGAGAATAAGTGATTGTAGCTTAATATAAAAAAAATAGGCACAAAGAAGGGTTTTCTGGGGGGGCAGGGAATAAGATATGATCAATATCAGATTTTAGGTGACTCACTTTTCTCTTTTAGAATAGGATAATATTTCCTGACACAAGGACATGGAGAATGTAGTTTTTCTTGATGTAACAGACAAAATTTGCACATACATGATACTAACCTGAGAGATGAGACTAGGTCTCTCTCTAGTTTAAGTGAATCTTCAACTTTGTGCTTGTCACCTCTGCCCACCTCCAAAGTTGCTTCCATGTATATATACCTACAAGGGTATGGTACTGACTTAGACCAACATACACTTAATTTATCAAGGATATCTGTCTCCTAAACATAGCCAAATTTTGAGGAGATATACTAATTCACATATTGGATCAAGACAATTAAATCACTGCTTGTTTTAACTTTTTATCCTCAACACACTTCTTTTTTATAATTATTATGAGATTAATCATTTGTTCTGAGAACTAGGTGCAAGTCTTTGCATCATTCACATTGGCTCAAGATACTTTTTTTTAGATGAATTACTTTGGAATCATGTCCTTGAGAATTCTGACATGACCATTTCTTATTGGTCCTCTTCTTGAGTTGGGATCAGTAACTGACATTCTGAATTAACATTATTCTTATCTACACCTTTCAGCTTTTCACCATCATCATTAAGAATGAATTCTTTAATTTCTGAGACTCTACTGCCACTAGAGATTAATACCTTTTCTGACTAATCAGGGGCTCCATGCATTTCTTACCTTAAGAATTTTATTCTATTTTGCGAAGGACTAAGTCCTTTAAAATCAACTATTTTAAAATATGACATTTCCACTTGAAGTGTCCTGAGAGAGACAGAACAGTCAAACCTACCAGAATTAAACTTTGAGGAAATATTACTAAACCATTTCTGATTGCAATCTTATTTTTGGAACCATGATCACAAGATAAATTTGGGAACCCACTTGAGTTTGAGTTCCCAGTAAGAGGACAATGGTGTGATCGAATCTCTTTTTGTCCATCTAGGTAGAGAGTTCCTTTTCAAATTTTTCTGAAGCTTAAGACCCATAGAGAGTGCATTCCCCTGCTAAATATATCTGGAACCATTCAATCTAGCTTAATCCAGCTCTGACAATTTTCCCTTGTGTGCCCATCTTTTCCACAATGAGTACATAGAGGCTTGTGGACCTTGTTCTTAGAATTATGAGCAACCTTTCCTTGAGACCCACGAAGTTGGTCTCCTTCTTGATAACCAAGAACCTTTCCATTACTATCACCTTGACTAGTTAAGTTAAAAAGGATCTGAGAGGATGTTGTCCATTGTAGGGATTTTTCCAGTTCTTCCTTCAGATGGATCAAATCCCCATCCAACTTTTTATTCTTCTGGAGTGCTAACATTAGATGATTTTAGGAATCCTACAATTTTTCTTCAAGCTCAACCTGAAATCTTGATGCTTCTTTCTTCCCTTTACTCTCTGAAGCATCTATTTTCTCAAATTGACTCATCAAGCTCAAATTTTCAAATTTGAACTTAGCAACCTGTTCCTCAATTTTAGATATAAGGACGGTTAGAGCTATCAACTTAAGCTCTTGAATTTCGACCTTTTCTTCCAGATCATTTTTTTATTAGTCATTGCACACATGGAATCAATCAACATATTAACAAGCTTTTTTATTTTTCTAGCAGAGTAATTCTCTAAATTTTCTCTAATATCATAAAATGTTACCTCATTCTCTTCTTCATCTTCATTGTTTTCCATAAAGGTAAACAAGGAATCAAAGGTCACTTTTTCATTGTAATACCCCGGGAAATTTTTCGTTGAAATTTTATGCATAAATGTGTTGGGTTTTTTTTCATTGTAATACCCTGGGAAATTTTTCGTTGAAATTTTGTGCGTAAATGTGTTGGATTCTATCTTCTAGATTGAATTATAAATTTTTTCGTACAGAATATCTTAGATTATAATCCACCATTACGTAGAGTATCGAATAATCTTTCCAACTATATGTGGATAATCCAAACTGGACACCCGAGTGACAAGTTATAAACATTTCGATCGAACTGTGAATAGTAATGAACAGTAAAACGTGTAGGAAAAAGTACTGAGGCCTAGCGTATTTTTCCTCCAACTTTAAACGATCATAAATCCTTGTACATAATGATATGGGTGATCTACTATATATCAATGAAAAGATCTGCGAGTCCTCTTTCCAATGAAATTAGTTTCATTCAATTTATCTATCACAGCAAAAAGTTATGGTTAATCTACTTCAGCCTATCAAAAGTAAACTTTTATGTCAACTTCAAACGATCATAACTCCTCGTACACAATGATCTGGGTGATATACTATATATCAACGGAAATATATGAGAGTCCTCTTTCTAATGAAATTAGTTTTATCCAATTTGGATATCAGAGTAAAACGTTATGGTCGATCTACTTCAGACTATTAAAACAGTCCACCAAAGAACAAATTCGAGAATTATTTGATTTTTAGGGGCATTTTGGTCATTCCCCCTCACCCAAAATCCGTCCAAACCCTATATTAAAGCCTATTAGAAGCATTATATGTTAAATTTCATCAAATTCCCACAAAAAGAAAATCCTAAGCTCATACATCCAACTTCAAGAACCTCCAAAGTTCACCATTAATTTGCAAATTTATTCAAGATTCCAAGTTCCTAGTTCAAGAACTCCAAGAAACATCATTCAAAGGCACGATTAACATCTCAAAAATGAGTATCGATCTAAAGTTCATCATTCAAGGTATGTGGGGGTTTTCAACAAGAACTCTCTTTCGTTCTTGTGCCTAAAAGTAATTTTCTTTACAAAGGCATGATTTTTATTTGATTTTTACCAATTTGAAGCATGAACCCATATCTTATGATGATTATTATGAAATATTGATGTTTATGAATTTGAAAGATGAATTTACATGGATGGAGATATAAAGCATGAATCTTGAACGATATTTATCATGATTTTGATATTTGGGTCGTGAATCCCCATTGGAAATTATGTTTCTTTTAGATAGTGTGTGTTATAAGCACGTTGATGTTGAATATTTGAGATACTTTTAATGATTTGACCTTTTGATCTTAATGGAGTTGTTTTGAACTCGAGTGTGAAAGAAATCCACAACGTGGTTAATTTTGATAGATGATAAGTATGATGGATCCCGATGTATATTTATATATTACTGAAATTGTTTTGTTGTGGATTGTCTTTGAAATTATCTGAGCTAAGTTTGGGAGAAATATTTAGCACCGAGTGGGAGGTATAAAGCGACCTTACTTTTCTAGAACTACGAACCCCCATAGGAGTGAGCCTGAGGCTGATTTATATAGTGATCACTAGTTTGTGTGGATTTAATATCGATAGTCCTACTCTGATGGCAAGGATAGGACGGCTCTCCCCAACGTGGGTTGTACGTTGGACTCCATGTAGCTCACATGGTTTATGTCGGTTATAGGATCTCCCAGCGTGTGTGTGTTTTCTTGCGTCTATGGTGAATGGTGAAGTGATTTGAAAGTGGAATTGTGAAAGTTATTTTTTCGAAAGATTTAAATGATATTTACATTATGAGAATTGATATTCTTGATGAACTAAAAGTGATTGACAAATTATATGATGACTCACATGTGTTATTGTACTTATTTCATCCTCTCATGATTATGATGATTTTCTTCGGGCTATGTGAGTCTTTCATACATCCAGCATATTTCTTATAAATATTTATGATGATGATGATGTTTATACAACTACATACACCCCCATATACTCAGTTTATTTCCCTGGTACTGACCCATATCTTCGGATGTGGGCTGTATTTTCTTGGAATATAGGTTTAGGTGCTCAGTTCCAGGTTCGACAATGATTCTTTGGGCACGCTGTTCTACATCCTCTGTTGTGGTGAGTCCTCATGTTCCGAGGACCTGATGTATGATGATGGTTTCACAGAATTGTTTATATTTGATAACTGAGTATGATTCAGTTGGGGCATGTCTCAATGGGTCACTGGTTTTATTGATTTTCTTAGAGGCTTGTCAGACTAGTATAGATGTTGGGAGTTGACTAATAAGTCGTATTTTGTTATCTTTCTAAAAAAAATTTATTCTTGGATGATAATTACTCTATTGATATTTGAAGGTTATTTATGAAAACCCCATTGATTTGTGTTGAACTGAATGAAAATGGCTCAAAGGGTTAGGTTGGGGATACTCGTAGCCTCAAGTACCGTGTGACGCACCAGGACCCATTTTTGGGGCGTTACAAACTTGGTATCAGAGCCTAAGATTTTAAGGTGTCCTAGGAAGTCTGACAAGCCGCGTTAAGTAGAGTCTTGATCATTGGTGTGTAGCGCGCCACATCTATGAGCAGGAGGCTACAAGATGTTTTATGAAAAAGTGTGACTCTTTATTTCAGAAGTCTATCATGCTTAAAGTGTCTCTCTCTTCTATTGATTCATGCTCTCATCTTTAAGAAATATGCCTCCACGGCGAGCGATAAGAAATAATGATGGTCAGCAACCTCAACCCGCTGACCCATTGAATAAAAATGTGTCTCATGCTAAATTTTGGGCAGCCTTTCAAGCGCTGGCCCAAGCTGTTACTACAAATGTTCAGGCTAATCCGTTCCCGGCTCCACAGCAGTAGGAAGGTGATTTAATTGCTGCTAAGATTCGTGACTTCATGCGGATGAATCCACCGAAATTCTTTGGGTCCAAGTTTGATGAGGATCCACAGTTGTTTTTAGAGGAGGTGTGGAAGATTAATCAGGTGATGCATGTATTTGAGTAACATAGTGTCGAGTTGGCTGCGTATAGGCTAAAAGACCTTGCTTATGACTGGATTGTTGCTTGAAGGAAAGGTAGAGGTGAGGGAGCTGTCCCTACAACTTGGCAAGAGTTCCATGATGCATTCTTGGATAAGTTTTTCCCTTTGGAGATGAGGAAGACGAAGGTGGAAAAGTTTATGAACCTGCGATAGGGCTTTATGATTGTTAGGGAGTACTGTCTAAAGTTCAATCAGTTGGACAAGTATGGTCCTGACTTAGTCATTGATAATCGGGCTAGTATGAGTAAATTTGTGACTGGAGTGTCTAGTTACGTGGTTAAGGAGTGTAGGTCTGCTATGTTGAATAGTGATATGAATCTTTCTAGGCTGATGACTCATGCCCAACAAATTAAGGCAGACAATATTAAGGAGAGAGATAGAATGAGAAGGAATAAGAGAGCTAGGTCCGAGCAGCATAGACAGGGTCAGACTAGATTGCAGAGAGGGAGTCTCCCTCAGTATCAGGATCGTTGTCTATGCCAGCACCGTCATCTTCTAGTGCTCCCGTGCCTAAAGGTAGGTAGGATCAAGGTAGCAGGTCATATGCATCTAGGTCCCAGTACAGTGCTGGAAGTAAGCTAAATCGTCCCCTTGTGTCCTAAGTATGGTAGAGCTTATTTGGGTGAGTGTTGTGGTGAGAACAAGGGTTATTTCCGGTGTGGTGACATAGGTCACAGAGTTAGAGATTGTCCACAGGATGGACAAGGGCATCGTGACTATCACCCTCAGACCCAGACTCAAACTATTAGTGCTTCAGTTCCAGCGACTCGCCCAGCCCCAGCTCAGGGCGCCTCTTCTAGTAAAGCTGGCGGGCAGCGCCAGAATAGATTCTATACCTTACCGTCTCACCAGGAATAGGAGGACTCTCCCGAAGTTGTTACTGGTATGCTTCGTATATTTCAGTTTGATGTGTATGCTTTTTTGGATACTGGATCTAGTTTCTCATATGTCACACCTTTGATTGTTGTGAATTTTAAAATGAGTCCTGAGATTATTCCAGAGCCTATCCTAGTTTCTACCCCAGTGGGTGATTCGATTGTTGCCCAAAAAATGTATAAAAAGTGTCATGTTACCGTTCTTCATAGAGTCTTATTGGCTGATCTGATTGAGTTATACATGGTAGATTTTGATATGATTCTGGGTATGGACTGGCTGTATTCTTCTTATGACTTTATTGATTATCGGACTCGAGTGGTGAAGTTTCAGTTTTCAAGTGCATCCGTGTTTGAGTGGTTTGGGAATTTTATGTCACCCAAGAGTCATTTTATCTCTTACGTCAAAGCTAGAAAGCTTATTTCTGAAGGGTGTATTTACCATTTGTTTAGAGTCAAAGACACTAAGTTTGAGACTCCAACTCTCTAGTCTGTTAACATCGTCAATGAGTTTTCTAATATCTTTCTGGATGATCTCCCAGGGATACCTCCTGATAGAGAGATAGAGTTCAAGATTGATCTTCTTCCCGATACTCAGCCCATTTCTATTCCTCCTTACCGTATGGCCCCTACAGAACTTAAGGAGTTGAAAGAGCAACTCAAAGATCTACTAGATAAGGGTTTCATAAGGCCCAGTGTTTCTCCTTGGGGTGCTCCTGTGTTGTTTGTGAGAAAGAAAGAGGGCTCTTTGCGTATGTGCGTTGATTACCGCCAACTGAATAAAGTCACCATAAAAATAAGTAACCCCTTCCGAGAATAGATGATTTGTTTGACCAATTGCAAGGAGCAAGTTATTTCTCAAAGATAGACCTTTGTTCCGGCTATCATCAACTCAAAGTTAGGGAGTGTGACATCCCAAAAACTGCTTTTCGAACTCGTTATGGCCATTTTGAGTTTCTTGTTATGTCTTTCGGGTTAACTAATGCCCCAGCAGCTTTCATGGACCTCATGAATCGAGTGTTCAGACCATATCTGGATATGTTTGTCATAGTGTTCATCGATGATATACTGGTGTACTCCCATGGTGAGGATGAATATTTTGATCATCTCCGAACTGTCTTGCAAACCCTTAGAGATCACAAGTTGTTTGCCAAGTTCAGTAAGTGTGAGTTTTGGCTAAGGTCAGTTGCTTTTCTGGGTCATCATTTCTTCCGAGGGTATTAGAGTTGATCCCAAAAGAACAAAGTTGTTAGAAATTAGCCTAGACCTATTTCTTTGACTGATATCTGAAGTTTCTTGGGTTTATCTGGCTATTACCGTCGTTTTGTTGAGGGTTTCTCCTCTATAGTGTCTCCTATGACTTGGTTGACCCAAAATAAAGTGAAGTTTTTGTGGTCCAAATCTTGTGAGAAGAGTTTTCAGGAGTTGAAGACTCGACTCACTTCAGCCCCTATTTTGACTTTGCCTGATGGTGTTGGTAGAGTGGCATGAAGAAAGATATAGCAGTGTTTGTAGCTAAGTGTGCAACATGCCAACAGGTTAAGGTTGAACACCAAAGACGCCGTGGTATGATGCAAGAGTTTAGTATTCCCACCTGTAAGTGGGAAGAGATAAATATGAACTTCGTGATTGGTTTACCTCCGTCCCGACGCCATCATGATTCCATTTGGGTTGTGGTTGATAGGTTGACTAAGTCTGCTCATTTCTTGCCTGTTCATACTTCATATACTGCTGAGGATTACGCTAAATTGTATATACGAGAGATAGTCATACTGCATGGAGTTCCCTTGTCTATCATTTCGGATAGGGGTACTCAGTTCACTTCGCAACTTTGGAAAGCTTTGCAGAAGGGTCTTGGTACCCAAGTGCTTTTGAGTTCTGCTTTTCATCCGCAGACCGATAGTCAGGTGGAGCGGACCATCCAGACCTTATAGGATATGTTGAGAGCTTGTAGACTTGACTTTAAGGGAAGTTGGGATGATTACTTACCTTTGATAGAGTTTGCTTACAATAATAGTTTCCACTCTAGTATTGGCATGGCTCCGTTTGAAGCCTTACATGGGAGGAAGTGTAGATCACCCATAGGTTGGTTCGAGGTGGGTGAAGCGACTATGAGTGGTCCTGATTCGGTATTTGAGGATATGGAAAAATTTAAGTTGATTAGGGAAAGGTTGAAAACTGCGCAGAGTCGTCAGAAGTCATATGCGGATGTAGAAGAAGAGACCTTGAGTTTGAAGTTGGTGACCTAGTGTATCTGAAAATTTCACCCATGAGGGGGGTGAAGAGATTTGGAAAGAAGGGGAAGCTTAGTCCCCGTTATGTTGTTCCTTACAAAATTCTTAGCCGTGTTGGTAAGGTAGCTTAGGAGGTCAAGTTGCCTTCCGAGTTGTCCTCTGTTCATCCAATATTCCATGTCTCCATGCTTAGAAAAAATATTAGCAATGTTGTGGTAGTGGATTCCTGTGTGAGTGCTGATGTTCAAGAAAATCTTTCTTTTGATGAGATTCTTGATTTCAGTGTCCGAAGACTAAG
This sequence comes from Capsicum baccatum var. pendulum, assembly GCA_030864225.1. Classification (NCBI taxonomy): domain Eukaryota; kingdom Viridiplantae; phylum Streptophyta; class Magnoliopsida; order Solanales; family Solanaceae; genus Capsicum; species Capsicum baccatum. The sequence continues at coordinate 239,249,517 of CM061552.1, read as the reverse complement.
GAACAAAGAAGTTCCCTTGGTCAAGGTGTTGTGGCGAAACCAATCTATTGATGTCTAGAGACATTCAAGTATGAATGTTTCCAAGGGGGGATGATGTAATACCCCGAGAAATTTTCGTTGAAATTTTGTGCATAAACGTGCTGGGTTCTATCTTCTAGAATGAATTATAAATTTTTCCATGTGGAATGTCTTAGATTATGACCCACCATTGCGTAGAGTATCGAATAATCTTTCAACGATATGTGGATCATCCAAAACGAACACCCGAACGACGAGTTATGAACATTCCGATCGAACCGTGAATAGTAGTGAACAGTAAAACGTGCAGGAAAAAGTACTGAGGCCTGGTGTATTTTTTCTCCAAATTTAAATGATCATAACTCCTTGTACATAATGATATGGGTGATCTACTATATATCAACAGAAAGCTCTATGAGTCCTCTTTCTAATGAAATTGGTTTCATCCAATTTGTCTATAGGAGCAAAAAATTATGATCGATCTACTTCATCCTATCAAAAGTAAATTTTTGGGTCAATTTCAAATGATCATAAATCCTCGTACACAATGATTTGGGTGATATACTATATATCAACGGAAAGATATAAGAGTCCTCTTTCTAATGAAATTGGTTTCACCCAATTTGGATATCGAAGTAAAACGTTATGGTCGATCTACTTCAAACTATCAAAACAGTCCACCAAAGGACAAATTCGACAATTATTTGATTTTTAGGGGCATTTTGGTCATTTCCCCTCACCCAAAATCCTTCCAAACCCTATATTAAAGCCTATTAGAAGCATTATATGTTATATTTCATCAAATTTCCTCAAAACGAAAATCTTAAGCTCCTACATCCAACTTCAAGAACCTCTAAAGTTCACCATTAATTCTGCAAATTTATTCAAGATTCCAAGTTCCTAGTTCAAGAACTCCAAGAACCATCATTCAAAGGCACGATTAACATCTCAAAAACGAGTATCGATATAAAGTTAATCATTCAAGGTATGTGGGGTTTTTCAACAAGAACTCTTTTTTTTTCTTGTGCCAAAAAGTAATTTTATTTACAAAGGCATGATTTTTATTTGATTTTTACGAATTTGAAGCATGAACCCATATCTTATGATGACTATTATGAAATCTTGATTTTTATGGTTTTGAAAGATGAATTTACATGTAAAGAGATATAAAGCATGAATCTTGAACGATATTTATCATGATTTTGATATTTGGATCGTGAATCCCCATTGGAAATTGTGTTTTTTTAGAAAGTGTGTGTTATAAGCACGTTGATGTTGAATACTTGAGATATTTTTAATGATTTGACATTTTGGTCTTAATTGAGTTGTTTTAAACTCGAGTGTGAAAGAAATCCACAACGTGGCTGATTTTGATAGATGCGAAGCATGATGGCTCCCGATGTATATTTATATATTACTGAAATTGTTTTGTTGTGGATTGTCTTTTAAATGATCTGAGCTAACTCCGGGAGAAATCTTTAGCACCGAGTGGGAGGTATAAAGAGACCTTACTTTCATAGAACTACATGCCCCCGTAGGAGTGAGCCTGAGGCTGATTTATATAGTGATCACTAGTTTGTGTGGATTTGATATCGATAGTCCTACTCTGATGGCAAGGATAAGATGGCTCTCCCCAACGTGGGTTGTACGTTGGACTCCATGTAGCTCATATGGTTTATGTCGGTTATAGGATCTCCCAGCGTGTGTGTGTTTCCTTGCGTCTATGGTGAATGGTGAAGTGATTTGAAAGTGGAATTGTGAAAGTTATTCTTTTGAAAGATTTAAATGATATTTACATTATGAGAATTGATATTCTTGATGAACTGAAAGTGATTGACAAATTATATGATGACTCACATGTGTTATTGTACTTATTTCATCCTCTCATGATTATGATGATTTTCTTCGGGCTATGTGAGTCTTTCATACATCCTGCATATTTTTTATAAATATTTATGATGATAATGTTTATACAACTGCATACACCCCCATATACTCGATTTCTTTTCCTGGTACTAACCCACATCTTCGGATGTGGGCTGCATTTTCTCAGAATGTAGGTTCAGGTGCTCAATTCCAGGTTCAACAATGATTCTTCGGGTATGCTGTTCTACATTCTCTATTGTCGTAAGTCCTCATATTCCAAGGACATGATGTCTGATGTTGGTTTCACAGAATTGTTTACATTTAATAACTGAGTATGAGTCAGTTGGGGCATGTCTCAATGGCTCGCTGGTTTTATTGATTTTCTTAGAGGCTTGTCAGACTAGTATAGATGTTGGGAGTTGACTAATAAGTCGTATTTTGTTATCTTTATGAAATTCTTTTATTCTTGAATGATGATTACTCTATTGATATTTGAGGGTTATTTATAGAAACCCCGTTGATTTGTGTTCAACTGAATGAAAATGGCTCAAAGAGTTAGCTTGGGGCTACTCATAGCCTCAAGCACCGTGTGATGCTCCGAGACCTTTTTTTTGGGGCATTACACTCATCCTCTAGTGCAAGCATGGAAACATCTACAGAATTTTCAATTTCATCAGATTCACTGGAGGAGTCATCCCAACCAGCTAAGGCTGGTTTAACTACAAAATCAGTTGTATCCTGTCTTCTTGATTTTACAAGGACATGGTCCCTATTTTTCCTTTTTCATATCCAGTGTTGAGGTAATTCTGGTAATCTATCTTGTGCATTGGATAATCCTTGAAAAAATATTTATGACTTTCACATTTGTGACACACCTCAACATTGCTTCCCTTGCTACTACTTTTCTTTTCTTTGATACTGATCACTTCTTTTTATTGCTCTAACAATTCTGTTTGGAAAATAGGCAATATCAATCTCTTCTTCACTTGTGTCATGATTTAAAGCCTTCAATTCTAGAATTTTTCCTTTTTAAATTCTTTCTTCTGTAGCTCTTGTTGCTTTTTGAGCTCATAAGTCTTTAGATTTCCAATCAACTCATCCATGGTAAGGGTCTTCAGGTTTCTTGCCTCAGTTATCCCATCCACTTTGCTTTCCCAGGACTTAGGTAGGACACCAAGAATTTTTCTCACTTGCTTATTTACTGGAATCACTTCTCCTAAGCAGTGAAGCACATTAGAGATAGAAGCGAATATTATGTGCATTTCTTAGATAGTTTCTCTTTCTTTCATGGTGAAGGTTTCATACTGAGTAGTCAACATGTCTACTTTTGAATCCTTCACATCAGTAGTACCTTCATGAGCAGTCCTCAAGTAATCCCTGATTTATTTTGCATTTTCACAGGCAGAAATCTTGTTACACTCACATGCCCTTTACTATAAATCAATAATTTCTTGGTCTTATAGTTTTTTTTCAATTTTTTCCCGTCTTCATCATTGAAACCCCTCCTGTTTTTTATGACCATTCTTGTAACATTTCCTTCTTTGACTTTTTTACAGGAACATGAGGACCATCAAGGATTATGTATATCAGTTCACTATCTTCAGCCATAATGAATTCAAACATCCTGGTTTTCCACCACCCATAATACAGCCCATTAAATCTTGGTGGTCTAGTAATAGATTGCCCTTCTTCTAGATTAGGTGGAGCAACTATGTTAGCCAAGACACTCTAGGTGTGAACCTTTTAGAGTGACCTCACTCTGGTACCAATTGTTATAACCCTTGGGGTTGCTCTACAAAGTGAGGGACTAGGTCCCTCAAAGTCAATCATAGGCAAAAGACTCTATTTTAGCCTAACTCTAGGCTCTTTTCGCTTGTAATAACTCTACTACAAGCTCATCTTGGACACCATGTCAAGGACTCTTTCCACTGATTAACTCTAATCATCAACAAGCCTAGGTAACTCTACCTAAGCATTATCGAGCATAAACAAAGCATGACACTACTCTTATAGCATGAGTAGTTCAATTACAAATCAGCACTCAGTAACACTCACTCACTCATTAAGATACTACAAATATAAGAACATGAGCAATGCTTGAGCAATATTGAAATAGAGTTTTTGCTACCTCACTTCACACTTTAAAGTTATGCAAAAATTATTTAATGAAGAAGAACCTTTTTTCTTTTATAGATGAGTGATCATTAGGGCTGAAATATCATTTGACCAATTGTTCTAATCAGTACAAGCAACACCTGCAAGTTTGTTATACAAGAGGATAAAACTTTACAGTCACGCATGCCATTGTACCATGAACATCCAGGGAACTGGTCCCTTGTAGTTAGATGCTCATCATCAAAACTCATATAGAACAAGCAAAAAAAGCAATCTCCTTGTCAAGCAGTTTGTTTGCTCTTTGAAAGAAAACATCTTTGATTGGTACACAGACTTAGAGTCTAAATCAATTGATTATTAGGAACAACTAGAAAGTCAGTTCTTAAATCATTTCTATAGCATCTGTCGTACAGTCAACATGATGGAGTTGAAAAACTCAAGACAAAGTAAAGATGAGCCTGTAGTGGAAAATATTATTCGCTGGCAAACATTTACCTTCGATTGTAAGCATCAACTTTTTGAAACTTCCCTGATTGAAGTTTCATTCAAGGGATGCATTGAGGCCTTGTGTATATCCTCCAAGGAATTAAGCCTCAAACTTTTAAGGAATTAACTACTCGCGCTCATGACATGGAGCTAAACATTTCAAGTCATAGAATGGTGTTACCTATATTTTATCCTAGGAAAGAAGTCATGAGATTCAAAGTCTAATCAAAAAACAAAATTGGAGAATCTATGGTGACAACTGTGAGTTTTATGAAGGACTCGATAGGAAAAAAGGTAAAACAAGAAGCTCCAAAGCAACAAATGCAAAAGGTGAAAAATCAACCAACCTTGAAGGAGTTACAAACAAGGGTATATCCTTTTCCCGACTCTGATGTTCTTAGGATTCTTGATGAGTTGTTATCCGAAGAAGTCGTTGAAATCCCTAAGTCAAAGCGACCTAAAAAATCAAACAAAGTCGACGATTCTAAGTACTGCAAATTTCATCGCTTTGTTAGTCACCATACCATAAAGTGCTTCATTCTAAAGAAAAAAATCATGACGTTAATGAGAAAGGGAAAATCATCATTGATAATGGCAATATAGTTGATGCAAATCATGTTAGAGACGAACTGGATCATAAAAAAGGTTCAATTTCAAAAGTTCAACAACCATGTGCTTTGTGGCATCATCAAAAGGTAAAGGAATCACCACGCTACAATTAGGAGCTTTGACCCAATTGAGGTTTCCCCCTAAAGAAAACAACAAGCAAGTTCATGTAAAATGACTTCTCCAATAGCAAGAAGGGTGACACTTGTACAATGATCGTTCAGAAAATAAAAAAATATCAAAGAACTTCTAAACTCCAATTTCCAAAAGTCGACACAAGATCAGATACAAATATGCTTCAACCAATGGGGTCAATAAATACCAAACTAAAGTGCAATAATACTTCATTACAAAGGGTTGGCAGAAAAGTTACATTACAAGAATTCTTCACCAGAATGCTTTTTAAGGCACGAGAATAAACTGCATGTCACTCCTAGCCCGTATGAGTCTAAATTGTGAACAACTCTCCAAAAAAAAAAGAAAAAAAAAGAAAAAAATAATAAAAAAGAAAGAAAAAGGACAAATAAACTTGCCATCCTGAACTACAACTTGATCCTCTTATCTAAGGTACGTAGTCAGGTTAGAGTATCTTTTTACCCTAAGTTCAGGCATATGAGTTAAAAAAAACATAAAATAGAGGAAATACTGTGACTCGAAGTCTTTTGTCACCAATCCTCAAGGGTGATATGTACCACGTACTCACCCACTTAGAATGGAATACGAAAATTCAAAACTTCTTTATTGTGTGGCCACAAGGATGAGATGCACAGGTTGGAATATGATCTCCTAAAATCAAAAGAATGAGTTGCGCCACATGCTTGCTCTCGAAAGGATCGAATGCAGTAGTTCCAAGAGTCTTTCTCTCCAAGGTGCAATGATCATGGGATGGTTTACGTGCTTGCTTAAGATAAAACCTCATAGCTCAAAGTCTCTTTCTTGCCAAGTAGTATGGAAGTTACGTACTAAAGGATCAACATCGATCATATGAACATTTAATGGATTGCCTTTTTTATATCAAGATTGTTTGTGTTTGTTTGTAAACCTACAACACAGCAAGAAAGAAAAAAAAGGAACCATAGCCAAATATACTAAGCTTCTCGGATTGAATTCCAACTATATGGAGCTTTATTTCAGTGGTAAGAATTTGTGTCTATGGCATAGATTATCCAAAGCATAAGTGTAGACAATAACTTGAACATACGGAGAAAAACAAAACTACAAAAGCGAAGGATTATGGCTATGCCATGACTATGCTTTAATCGGTACAATGTTGTCCCATCATAAGCTCTGCATACATATTTCGCGTATCCTTCAGTCAAGCTGAAAGAAGAATTTTTAATGCAATTCTTTGCTTAGTCCCTGAAAGAGGTTGACACCATGTCAAAAAATATTTGAAGTATTGTGAAGAGAGCAGCTCCATAAACCTACACGCCGAGATCTCTAGAAAGATAAGTGCTTCAAATAAACTCCCACCAATATCATAAAGAAGATTTGAGTGGTTCCAAGAAAGTATTATGGCCATCTAATACATCTTCTAAGTAATTCATACTCTTTCAAAAGACTGCAAAAGAAAAAGTTGGGAGCCTACTATTCAACTTGACTAACAGATAGTGGTGCGAACTGTTAGAAGTTGTTAGTTCTTCTATGGTGCTTTAGTATGGCTTGGTGAAAATAAGGGTGTTAGGGCAAGTGACTTTTGATACAACGGTTAATATTAGTTTCAGCTCGATGTGGTTGAGATTGTTTCAGTAACATAGAGTTATTGAAAAGTTTTTAGATAGCATACCTCATAGACCATTGGTGTCCCTTCTTGACTTTAAAATTTACAAGAAAATAAATGTTAAGTCAAGTTAGGAAACAAAAAATAGAAGAGCAAACGAAAGAAAAGTATGAAGCTTGAATGCACATTTGGTGTCCTTTGAAGATGTTATTTTTAAAGCAAAAAGATTCATCATTATCTCCCAAGCAATGAAGTCTTATCGATAAGGAAAAGACCTATAGTACTTTGAATATTGCTCGAGTTTGAACTTCAATATATTGTAGAATTGATGCGGCCCAAAACTTGAAGTAGAAGATGAAATTCATGAAGCATCAAAATCTGATGAGAAATATAGTATCACAAGAGTTAGGCTACAAATTCAAAAATTTATCTGAGCAAATACGAAAGTTCTCTGATGGTGCTTTTCACGTGTGACATACTTCCTCCGTCCCATTTTACCCATCCCAAATTGGGATGGCACAACTATTAAGAAAACAATAATTGGTAATATAACATTACCATTTTGCCCCCCTTAATTGTGTCTTGTTATTAGTTTCAATATTGATAGATGGCAAATAACAAGGAGTAATCAACTACACTAAGGGTATAATGAAAAAAAACTGTCTTATCTTGATAAGTAAAAAAGTACAAGTAAAATGGGACATCAAATTAGGAAATTTGGGACAGGTAAAATGGGACGGAGGGAGTATATCTATAAGTCTACTTTTTGATGAAAAAAATTGCTTCAAATTTTGATACTCGTACATCATGATACAAAATTTGTCGAGACGCTGCACAATCCTGATAAAACTGATGATTCAAGATTAGAAGAATGATTTTGAAGAAATAACTAAAATGATTCAAGTGTAGTATGATTCTGATTTCCAATGTGAGAATTACCTCTGCAAATCTACTTTCCAACGCAAAAAATCTCACCTGATTCTGATAAAACTAGCGAACCAAGATTAGAAAACCATTTTTGAGGCAATATCTAGGATGATTCGGGTGCAATCTAATTGTATTTTCTATGTGAGACGTATCTCTATGAGTCTAGTTTTCAACGCAAGAAAATGGCTCTTGATTTTGATATTTTAAAGTCAAGATATGAGAATTTTTGTGAGGCTGCACAAAATAAACAAAAAGTGATGAAACAGAACTAAAAGTTTGATTCAGAAGGATACCTGGGTAGATATGGAGAGAATATGAGCGTGGTTTTCACGTATAACATAGCCTCACGAGTCTACTTTCCAACACTGCAAGGCGTTTATGATTTAGACCCTCCCACAGTGTGTTATAAATTTTTCCCACAGATACCCCAAGCTGCCTGAAAACTCAATTGTGAAAGAGAGAAAAAAGAGGAGAAGAACGTTAGTTGTATTTTGGCTCAAGATGAATTATAATGACTTAATGAGGCGGTGATATCCTTTTATAGACTCTGAAATTCTCTAGTTTGATTTCGAAAAGGGATCTGCTGAACAAGTTTTCTTTAAGAAGGACTGGGACGTCCAAGTGTCCAAAATAAGTCAAATTCCTAATCCTTTTTAAAGTGAGATAACGTCATTATTCAATCCCATTAAAATTTGATATAAGATTAATGCCTACGTGGGTCGAATATATTTAATTTTAAAGAGAATTTAAATTCCTAATCTAGGGATTCACGTCATTCTAATTATCATGACTTTGAGAAGTTGGATTTTGAAGAAATTTTCAAGTCATGCCAAAAAAAGGGAAGCCTTCGGTGTGTGTTAATTGGTTGACTTTAGCACGTCAATGAAGAAAATGAGACATCATAGAAAAGTTCTGATACATTTTATTTTCAGCATATTCTAATATTTTGTGAGGATTAAATTAAGCACACACACAAAGAAAAAAGTTCCACTGGTACTTTAAATCTCATCTCTAACAGGTCCGACAAATCAAACACCTCGACGAGCCTTGGAGTAGGGGGCATTTGTAGATATATAAAATTTATTGGGTCAAATTCATATAAATTTAGAATCTAATCCATATTTTCTTGGGTCTAAAATTATTTTGGATTATAAGAATAATAAGCCTATCTTATTCCTCATCAAGGTTCATCTCACCTTGAAGCCCAAACTCACGTCACATGTCAAGTGACATGGCATCCCAGTCTAATTGAAGACCAACAAGATGAGGCCACTCATTCAAAGAATGTGGCAAGCCAAGTCAAGTTCAACAGCCAATGAAACATTGCCAAGTGTCATAAAAAACATATTTGTGGACAATCACAAGCAATCTTATCACACAACATTTGTAATAAGCTTAAGGACTGAATGAACCAATCAGAATGAAGTAGAAGAGGTTATTTACACTGGGACTGCCTATTTGCTACCACTATAGATAGGAGATTTACATAATTTTCTGAGGTCATTCTGCAAGCTCTGGGAAAGCTTCTGCATTGACTACACAGCTATTTACAGAATTGACTAATGGAGTTCTATCCATAGATCAACTCGACAAGACAAAGTACTATGTGACATTCCTGGAGATCCAAACGCATTTCTAGGAGATTCAAATCATTCTACATTCGAGAAATACGCTACGGAGGGCCCTCGAATCACGAAAAAAGCTTAGGAGAGAAGAATCAAGAGAACAACAGAATTGTACTCACAAGATTCATTTAAATAAAATTATTCTTTTTGTTTATTTTATTTTTACTTGTAGTTAATTTTTAGCACTATGAAAATTTATCGGTAACAAGTAATAATGAAATAACTCTTTACTGTACTAAGATTCGTTTCATATCTTATTAAAGTATGATCCCATTTCACTCTGCAGCTAAATGAAGTAGTATTATTGTTTATTAAATTTTGCTCTAAATTTCTTAATCTCCAACACTACTTTATTTTTACATAAGAAAAAAATATTAAGCACAAAAAAATGTAATGTATACTCAAAAGATAATTAAAAGTACTAAAATGTGAGCTAAATAATCGCTAAATATATGTATTTTTGGCTCTCATCCTAAAATGCTTTTGATTATGTGTCAAATTAGTGTGATCATATAATGTAACAAACTAGTTTTACGGTGTTCGAAAGATGATAACCCTAATTTAATTTAATTTATTTAGTGATTGCTCTTTTAAATTATATTCTAGAGCTTAGACCACTATTGCTCATCCTGAAATTATTTTGATCATGTGATGTGGATTCACATATGATGTAAGAAGTAGTATTATTATTTTTGAAATATGGTATACTCTTAATTTAATTTAATTTAATTTATTTAATTATTGTCTTTTTAGTCAAGTGCTTTCATAAGGTGATTAAATATGAGGCTTTTGTCTATTATACACCAACCAGTTTAGAATATGCTAATCCGCTTTGGATTTTTGGTGTTTTGGTATTGGCCTGGCTGTGTAAATTCAATAGGTACGAAAGGTGGCAGTGTAATCAATGATATGGGTTGATTGTAGATCATACTATTCTATAATTAACTATTCAACTGATCGATTGAAATAGTTTATTTTGGTCTATAACATTTGCTTGGGGTTAGAGATTCTTGTTCAAAGTCAAGAGTTTGTGGATTTTGGTGTATTGGAATTTGAGATTCTTGTTTAAATTCAAGGATTTGTTCTGTTTGTAATTATAAATTAATTTCTCTTTTATTAGTTTTTATTAGTTTATGATAGAAGTTCGTCACTGGCGATAGTGAAATAATAAGTGCAAAAGTAAATACAGAGCAACAACTCCATAGAAATGGAAGTTTTATATATAAACGGTGTTTATTGCAAATATTTTTTCCAAACGGCAGGAAAAAGAGAAAAAAGAAAAAGTTTTTTGTGGAAGCACAAAAGATTTTATGAATCACTTCTATAGATAAAAGCTTTTATTGAACTAAAATTATACAAAATAAAATAAAAATATACTACAGAGAAGATGGAGGGGTGAGGATATTGGCCGTCTCGATATTGAAACTCCCACGTATCAACTGTAACAATTTATTGAGGTAACTCTGGAGGAGAAGGAGATCACGGTGTCGGTGATGGTGGTGGGTCCTCCTCATTGATTGTGGTGCTTGGGCACGTTAAGAGATTGTTGATGTTGCTAGTGAAGATTTTATTTTTTGTTTGTGCATAGAATTTGATGACCTAATGATTTATAGACTCAGGGGAGAGGACATCTAATAGTTTACGATTTAAGATCTTGAGAAGTAATCTCCAACTTGGAAAGAAAATGATTAATACCCTGCAAATAAAAAAATTGAATTGTAACCTCTTTTAAATTCTATCTAAAGTACTACTGCGTAAGATTTGAAATATCGGAGAAAGTGATGGCACGAAAAACTTTACTTTAGGTGAGACTCAAATAGTGTATGTTGTGTGAGGGTCTTTATGCATGATAAGTATTTATATCTCACCCATAAAGTCATGGCAGCCCTCATTTTCATATTTTCTCTTTTTATTTATCTTTTTATTTCTTTTATTTTTGATCACTTTTTTTCTTTTTCTAATTCTTAATTAATCATAACTAAATTCATATAAATTCAGTATTATAGTCATGGCCGTCTCGTTGCTGCATATATTAGCAGAATTGACATCTAGCGTTCGTTAGTTAATTTGAATTTTTTTTATTTTTTGTTTCTTCTATTACTTAGCTACAAGAAAAAATTAATAGATAATTTTTTGAAATTGATATTCAATCCGTTTCATATTAGTTAGTTTTTTTTTTTACACGATATTAGGAAATTATAAATAAAAAGGTAGGTTTACTAATTTATCCTTAAAAAGCTTTACAAACAAGCGTAGACACTTTCAAAAAGAATTAATTGCAAAGGTAATATTGAAATAAATTATTACTAATACTTTCTCGATTTAGTAACATGGACTTTTAATATGGGACAACTATTTTTAGTTTGATGAACAACTAATGTAAAACGGATGAAGTAAGATTATCAAATTAATTTTATTTTAGATCTCCTAAACTTTTAACCCACAACATTTATGGCTTCTTTTATCTCTATGTTTGATTTGTGTGATGAAATATTCAAAAATTAGTAAAAGTGCAGAGAGTTGAATAAGGGCTAAGTTTAGATGAAATTTTGATGAACCTAAAAATATAAGATTATATTGAAAAAAAATTCATGTACACATGGTCACTTAGAATGAGGGGAAAATTCGACGCCAAAGTAAAATCAAAGAATGAGTTAAGAATAGGGACATTTTTTTCAAGGGGTCATTTGAGAAGTACCGGGATCATAGGCACATTTGAAGGGACAAGAGGAACCTCCTCGACAAAAAATTAAGTTGTATATATAAGGTAATTTTTTTATTATTTATGTAGCCATATAGTTTTTTTAATTACCTAACACTATATTACGAGTAGGATTAGTGGTTTTGGAGGTTCGAAATTCACTTTTAAGTTCTAAATTCAAATCACAAGCATATAATTTTTATTTTTCTTAATTCTCCTAGTAAAAATCCTAAATCCTTTCATATTTGACTTTGTGAAAATATTTTTAAAAAAATACGAAAATTATTTTTACCTTAAGTTATTCCTAAAAATTCAAAAATACCTTTTTATTCCTAAAAATTCAAAAATACATTCAATTCATATTTATGATCAAACACAATTTTAATTTTAAATATTATTTTTTATTATTAAAATATATATTTTTTAAATATTTATACTTTTTATGGATAAAAACCTCCTAAAAAGGAGATAAAAGTACAAATGACAAAAGAGGAAGATTGAAATATAAAATAAAGAGGCAATGTTTTAAAACTAAAAGAAGAACAAGAAAGAAAAAAACAAAATAGTGAAATATAAACAAGAAATAGAGGAAAATGTGAGTAGGGAAAACATTTGATGACAAAATGGGTCTCACGAAAATACTTGTCAAAAGCTAAGAGGAGTTTCACACAACTATTGTTTTAAAACAATACAACTCAAATCTCTGATAAATAATCCAACCAAAATACAACACAAAAAAGTACAATAGCACAGAAATAAGCTTTTAAAACTAATGAAGGCATAACTCGGGTTTCTTGAGAAAAATGAGTAAAAAGATCCTCTCAAGTTTTCAATTAAGAAAAGGGAATAAGTGGGTCCAGCAAATTTATTAAAAAAAATAAGTCTTTTGAACAATTGAGATAGTTATTGGACAACTACATTAGTTGTCTGAACAATTTCGCGCAGTTGTTGAACAACTTCGCTTAACAACTTCGCGCAGTTGTTAAACAAGTTCACTTAACAATTGCGCCTAGTTATTGAACAACTTCGCAAAGTTATCGAATAACTACCAAAGTTGTTATACAACTGGGATAAGTTGTTTGGACGAAAAAATTTAGAAAAAAAAATCAAAAAAAAAAAATTTCCCTCCTATCTAATTTAAAAAACTTGAGGACTCCCACTTAATTCCAAAGTCCCAGTTTCTTTTTATAAAAGTCCAAAGTGCGTGTAAAATGTAATACAAATCTTTTCAAAACCTAGTGTCTAATAGAAGCCTCTAGGAGTAACAATACAACTCAAATCTCTGCAAATAACTAAAATAAAAGGGGAAAACATACATAAAGTGATGGAAGAGATCTGTGAAGACTGCAGATCAACCATGCAACTACCTCGAAATTTCAGAAATATCATCTCCCACGCGTCTACCAATCAAAGTACTAGGCTCAGAACCTGTACAATAAGGTGTAGAAATAAAACAATCATAAGTACAAAATCCACATATACTTAGAAAAATCATCGACTGACCCAAATCTAAAGTGAGAGCGAATGTCGGTCCTAAATTGTTGTTTCGACATTTAGCATATAAAGGTATCATTTCAAATGAAAGACCCGGACTAGCAGCTAATACCAATATATATAAAAACATATGCAGGTATCTCAAATCAAAGGCAAATCAAGATAAGAGTAGTAAAATCAACATCAAAGTCACTCAAACACTTCCCACACCAAGGCAGTGAAATTAAGTGAATTGATGTATATAATGCTACCTCCTATCTGACCAGTTTCTGTATATAATTGTTTCTATAGTGTGGCTAGATAGAATCCATGAGGGACTCGTAAGGTCCATATATTTTTAAAAAATAACCTAGATCCATCCAAAATTAACCTAGGACATATAAATGAAAATGACCACACCATCGTCCAAAGATGACCTTGGACTCACAACGTCAATAGTTACATCGGCACCGACCCGCCAATAAAGATCTCGACCCCATAATCGTACTTAGCCCAGATAATAAACAATGCAAAAAGACCTCTTTCTTGATCAATAAGATGTGATTGCTATTGTTGATACAGTTTCATTTATTTAGACCTTTATCAATCGTAGAAGATGACTTATTCTATCACCATCTCAGAGAAAATCTAGTGTGGAGCTCAGGCTAGCCAACAATGAGAAATGCATTCATTTTTTTTATTAATGGATGCACCCCCAAGATCTCTCGCGGATGCTTACCTCAACTTTTAAGTCAAATTAGAAACTGTCACTTTCTCTTTGACCGTAATCGTACCAATAAATGTTCCTGATTGAAGGTTTCATCTGTCTAAAGGAGAGATAGAACTTTCATCGCCACACAAGCACTATTGGAGTCAGTATATTATTTATCATAAATGAGAGAGGAGAGACAACAATTTGATGCATCACAATGAAGAACAGTACTATATGTGTTATGTTTCCTATGTAGCTACTACAACTAATAATCTATACATGATGATATGTGATGCATGCTTTGACTTCTAAGGCTTGACAGGTCCTTTAGTCGATTCTAGTTGATTGCCTCAATCTATCGATTGAGTGAGTTGGAAAACAAAGTCTCAGAAGGCTATGACTATAAGTTTTGCATCTTATTTTTTTTTTGTATGTATACTATTTATTTAGGTGTAAAGAGCCTAAGCGGTTCAAGCTATTATGTTCTTTGTCTGCTCTCTATTTCAAGCGTTGATGCAATAAAAACTATTAACGCTAGTATCAAATTGAACAAATGATAGCTTAAGATCATGTTGTTAATTGGGAATTAAAGAGGGGAGAATGAGCAGACATCAAATGACTACTCTATGGGGGCAGAACTACACATTTTCGTGTTCAGAGCATTATCCGAGTGAGTTGGCAGCACCTACTAAGCAAAGCTTTCTAAAAGAGGCAGGATTGGTTCCTTTTTAGTGCCCGCCCTTAATTAGTTTAGATGTTGAGGTAAGACAAGCCCCAAGAAAGTCTAGGTTTGCCTCAGCTATATTACTAAAAATATAGAAAAACTAACCACAAAAAATCAACTACAAGTGGTCGGCTTTTCATATTTTAAAAAAAAAATTAAATCTAAAACCGACCACAAGTGGTCGATTTTATATTTTAAAATTGTGAAAAATTAATTATATGAACCTGTAAAAAATAATTCCCTAAAACCGACCCCTTGTGTTCAGTAATAACAAAAAAGTAAATACAATAATTATTTAAAAAAAAAAATAAAATTTTTATACAAAATATATTAAATATTTTTTTTTACAAAAACCAACTACTTTTTTTTATTAAAAATTATGAAAAACCGATCACTTGTAGTCACTGTTTGTTTTTTTACAAAAACGAGCACTCATGGTCATTTGTTTGACTAAAATATAACTAATAAAAAGATTTGAAAAACTGACCACTCGATTTTGGTTTCCAAAAAATTTAATATAAATTAAAAATGAATATTAAATAAAACTGACCACTTGTGGTCAGTTTTGGTTGTCAAAAAAGTAATATAGTAAAAAATGTAAAGCCGAATATATTTTTAAAATATATTAAATATTTTTTAATTATACCGACCACATGTAATTAGTTTTTATTAAATAAAAATAAAAATTAATTAATATTTAAAAACCAACCACTTGTAAAACTAAATATTAAAAATAAATTAAGGAATATTAAATATATTAAATAATATAAAACATAATCTTTATTTTTTTTTACAAACGTTTCAAATATAATAAATATATTGTCCATCGAGGATATTGAATAATACGTTGATAGCATACGATCGAGGATAATAATGTAAACTAAATTAAAAAATCATCATGGTATATATGAAATACGTTGTATTATGGGGTAATATACTCCTGTATGTGGTGTATATAGTACATATTTAGAATGTGATAGTCGATGGAGTGTGTGTATGTGTGTGTATATGTGTATATGCATATCTTATTTATCGATGTACGTAGTAGTCCAAAACTAACTAAACACATCTAAGTATATGTTGCATATGTTGATATCATACGATCAATGTAATAATATATTGTTGAATTTATAGTAATGTAAGCTAAATTAACCTATAATTCATTAGAGTATATGTGAAATATGTTGTATTATGGTGTAATATACTAATGTATGTGTTGTATATAGTACGTATATAGAAGTTGATAGTCGATGGAGTGTTTATATATATATATATATAGTGATGTGCATAGTAGTGAAAAACTAGTTAACTGAATCTATTCAAGTATATTGAATACGTTGATAGCATGTGATCGAGGTAATAGTATATTGTTGGAGTTATAATTATGTAAGCTAATACTAACTGATAATTCGTTGGAAATATATGTAATGTGTTGTATTACGGGATAATAAATATACTCATGTATGTGATTGTATATAGTACGTATTCAGAAGTTTATAGTCAATCGAGTATATTTATATATGTGTATCTCGTGTAGTGACATACGCAGTAATCAAAAGCTAGTTAACTGAATCTATCCAAGTATTTTGACTAATACGTTGATAACATACGATTGAGAAAATAATATACTGTTGAAATTATAATAACTTAAGTTAATTAACCGATAATTTATTAGATTATATATGTAATACATTGCATTACAAGGTATATAATACCATATTCAAAAGCTAATTAACTAAAAATTCATTCTTGTATACGAAATATATTGATATTTATTATACGATTGAGAAAATACACTATTCGTGTTTATTAGAATATGAGTAGGAATAGGATATAGAATCCTCGTTGAAAAAGGACTGTAATGTAGTATCCTAGTTGGAAATGAGTCTAATGTAATGTCTATAAATAGGATCTAAATTTAATAATTTATATACACAATTTAATAATAAAATTTTATTTATTATTTCTCACATGGTAAAGTCACTACGATCTTGGTAGAGAACCAAATAACTTTCATTGTTGGCGGGCAGTTGTAACCCATATATGCCACCTGTCTGCCTATGATCACGTTAGCAAAAGTTGGGTCACTGTGCTTCTTTCTCATATCTAATTTGTGTAGTACCATGCATGTTTTCGGTGACTACTTTCCATATCTAATTTGGGTAGCACCATGCGTCTTTTCGGTAACAACTTTCTCATATCTGATTTGCGTAGCAACTTCCAATCCTACCTATATTGATTTCTCGTTTTATCAGGATCGTGTCGTCATCTAACCCTACCCATATAATTTTGATTTTCAAGTAGGATCGTGCCATCATTTCGATCCTACCCATATAATTTATCTCTCTTAGTAGGATCATGTCATCATTTAGACTCTACTCATGTAATTTTTTCTTAGATTGCAGCCACTTTTCAGCCATCAAATCTAATAATCCAATGTGTGAGCATGTGCCGACTAATTTTTTGGTGACTTTCTTGTTAAAGATCTACTCATCTCTGATTTTGAGATGACCCATATATTTTATACTAATTTTCGATAATTTTCCAGCAACAAATCGACTTTTCGACAATGTTTACTACTTTTCCCATCATTATTTTAGTTTGTTCTTAAGATGAGGTCTCCTAGACGTCCAGAGCAGTCTTTACCCATTTTCTTGTAAATATCTTCACCAAGTCCCTCATTGATCCTCGTATTAATTAAATCCATAACAACCTTGGTACATAGCAGCAACCAATATCTCTCTCTCACGTGCCATTTCTTCTGCGCAGCAGCCAACAACGTCGCTGACGGACTCATCTACGCTCCGTCTCTCACCAATGACAACAACAACAACCCACATCTCTCTTTCTCACTCCACCATTTCTGCTGTACAACAACCATCTCTGTCTCTCTCTCCCAAATGGTAATCTCTCTCCTTCTAATAGATTAGCTTCATGTGTGTATTTGTAAAAGATGCATGATTCAGAAAGCGCTCAATCATATTAATCCCTCAGAAATAGCACCACCTAAAATGAAAATAAAACCATCACGTCGTTAAGCAAGCGTTTTATAAGAGTAGCTAGCAATTGGAACGTATCGCATCCTCATGTATATGTCACCAGCATGTTACCAAATCCAAAACTAGTTGGAATGCTTGCTACCAACGCATATTCTAAAAGAAATTGAGCATTGGTTGCACAAACACTAAAGTAGTAAATCTTTCAATAAATGTAACATAAGGAAAACATGTGATGTGAAGTAGCAAGTGATTTGGTGTTGTTTTTGAAAGAACTCGAATTTGGAAAAAAAAAAAATTAAAGAATTTTAGTTGCTTTCCCTACATCTCGGGTAGCTTTGTTATTTTTTGGTGACTGCTTGTCTCTTTCTCTTCAACTTAGGCCAAGTAAAGATAAGTTGATTTTTCTATATTTTCTTATATTGAAGTCTTTAAATATATGGTGAGATTATTTGTTGTAGAAGGCTTTAAAAGTCATAGATTTTGTGATAATTATATGGTGTGAGAGGAACATGTGACGCCTCTACTTATTTGTTTTATTAAATTTGTTGAATTGTTTGACTTTAAATAGAATTGAAAATGTGAACTAATGACTTGAAAATAATTAAATGTAGTGACTTGATATTGTGAACTTGTGACTTGAAGATCGTTGTTTAGTCGTTTGAGAGAGTGAACTAATTACTATATAATAGAAGCGGCAATGTTGAGCAGCTTGGGGTCGTCCTGGCTGCTTAGTTGTATGCTTCAGCTGTTTCAAACGTAATTTTACTATATCACCCATAATTAATTATTATAAATTATTTTATTTAAGTATTATAATATTAATAATATTTAATAAAAGGATAGTTTTCAAAATGACTACTAAGTTCCTCAAAGTTTCACTTATTATTATTTAAAAAAAAAATTAGCTGCTCCAATCGTAATTTTAATTTATCACCTCTAATTAATTATTATAAGTCATTTACTTATTAAAAATTAATAATATTTAATAAAAAAAGACAAACATTTTTTACATGTCTGCTTTAGTTGTTTCGACTTAATTTTACTATATCACCTGCTTTAGTTGTTTCGACTTAATTTTACTATATCACCCCTAATAAATTATTATGAGTCATCTAAGTATTAAAAATTAATATTAAAAAATTATTATAAAGTCATCTAAGTTTTAAAAAATTAATAATATTTGATATTAAATTAACTTGACGTCTTATATGAGATCCACTTAATTTTTTTCAAAAGTATTTTCTTATATTAATTTTTTTATATCACTACTAATTAGTTATTATAATTCATTCAATACATGTCTACTTCGTTGTTTCAATCACGATTTTATTATATCACCCCTTATTAATTATTATGATCATCTAAACATTATGCAACTTAAATTGAATAGTTATATATAAGAGGGAGTTTTATGCTTACACAGTCAGCAGGTCGGCATGCCTACTTCAGCAACTACAACTGTGTTTTTACTGTATCACCCTTGATTAATTATTATAAGTTATTTACGTATTAGAAAATTAATTATATTTAATACATATAAGTAAAATAAACATTTTTCGACAAGTCTATTTCAATTGCTTCAACTGTAATTTTACCATATCACCCCCAATTAATTATTATAAGTCATCTAAGTATTAAAAATTAATAATATTTAATAAAAAAGATGAAATAGACATAAAATAATAAATTAACTCTTGATGTTTTAAATTAGCTTGATGTCTTATATGAGGCTCACTTAGATTATTTTCACAAGTAATTTTTTATAGTTATTATGCTATATCACTTTTAATACATGTCAGCTTCGCGACTCCAATCGTGATTTTACTATATCATCCCTAATTACTTATTATGGTTATTTAGGCATTAAAGAAAATTATATTATTAGTATCTTATATAAGAAGTCACAATAAGTAGCTGAAGTAAGCTGCTCATGTTCGACATGCCTTCCACAGCTGTTTCAATCGTGATTTTACGATATTACCCCTGAGTAATTATTATAAGTTATTTATGTATTAAAAAACTAATAATATTTAATAAAAAACTAAAATAGATATTTATAACATGATTGTTTCAAGTACTTCAATCGTAGTTTTACTAAATTACCCATACTCAATTATTACAAGTCATTTAAGTATTAAAAAATTAATAATATTTAACAAAACAAAGTAAAATAGACATAAAATGATAAATTAATTTTTGATATTTTAAATTAACATGACGTCTTATATGGAGCCACTTAAAAAAAAAATTCACAAGCATTTTTTATAATAATTTTACTATGTGACTTCTAATTAGTAGAATAAAAAAAATATTATAAATCGCAGTAATTAAGAACTTAAAATATTTTAAAAATATTATTGACTATCAATGTCACAAAAGATTGAACAACTTAAAATATCGTTATGCAAATTTCATCAATCTAAATATAATAATATATGTCTAACTTAGAATTTATCAACCAAACAAATAAAGCTTTTAATTAAATTATAGAATTATACATAACATAAAATTTTTAAGAATCATCATTGGGTCGTGCGTAGCACGGCGTAAGCTGACTAGTGAATTTAAAATGGTTAAGTGTAGTGATTTGAAATTGTGAACTAGAAACTTGAAAATGGTTAAGTGTAGTCACTGGAAAATGTGAACTTGTAACTTGAAAATGGTTAAATTTAGTCATTAAAAATTGTGAACTAATGACTTGAAAATGGTTAAGTGTAGTCACTTGAAAATGTGAACTTGTATTTTAAAAATATTTTAAGTGTAGTCAATTGAAATAGTGAACTAATGACTTGAAGATGGTTAAGTTAGTGACTTAAAAATGTGAACTAGTGACTTGAAAATAGTTAAGTGTAGTGGCTAGAAAATGTGAATTAGTGACTTAAAAATGGTTAAATCTGTTCAGTTGAAAATATAAAGTAATGACTTAAAAATGGTTAAGTGACCACTTGTGGTCAGTTTCTTTAAAATTATCAGAATAACCGACTACAAGTAGTCGGCAATCTAAAATTTTTTTGACAAACATTAATAAAACCGACCACATGTGGTCAGTTTTATTAAAAATAAATTAAAAAATTAAATAAAATTGATCACATGTAGTATAAAATATTAAATAATTAAATAAAATTGATCACTTGTCGGTTTTATTAAAAAATATTTTAATTATTTATAAAAATTAAATAATTATACATTGTGGTTGATTTTATTAAAAAAAAAATAATTATTAAAATAACTGACAATATGTGATCGATTTTATTAACAAAAAAGTCATATAATTATACATAAACCGACCACATGTGATCGGTTTGTTTTAAAATAAATTAATACAAGTGACCACTCACTGTCATTTTTATAAATAAAAATTAATTAATTAGATAAATAAAAGCAACCACTCGTGGTCAGTATTTTAAATAAAGCAACCGCTCAGACTCTTTGATTGATAGGCGGTTACTTCTACTTCTAAGCAATTAGAAGAGTGCAAAATTGGACCTCCCTCAAATAGATAGATTTGGGATTGGTTGTGGAACCAAGCATAGAAACCCAAGGGCGGGCAGAAATATAAGCTAGGCAGTGTAGTTGCTCTGGAGTAGGTACTTCAACTTGCACCCCATCAAAGAGGCACATGAGTTTATGGATTGCTTCCCAGATGAGGAAATAATTATCGTAAAAGAAGTGGCCCTTGTGCCACTTAACTGTAAGGAGATGAAAGGGTATGGCTTTTTTTGTAGTAATAGTGGACCAATCTCATGAGATTTATGCTGGCATCCAGAATCAAATAAAATTTGAAAGAACATTCGATTCATTAAGGGTCATAGCGACGCCCTTGCCCAACACTATTTTCCTATCAAACAACAGACGGACGGGTCATGCATGAATTCTGACTGGACCAAACTCTTTTAACTTCTAATAAAAGTGTCTCATCTTTCTTTATTTTGGTTACTTGTTAGATTATCGATTGAACTATCATCATCTTTTTGCTTGGTCACTTTCGTAATAAGAAGTGGAAAGAAGACTTCGTAAAAGAATCTTATGGCATGGTGAAAGCTCCCCCATTGCTGTTTTCGACCTTATAGGTCTCGACCTACTTAGGAATGAGGGGTTCCTTACTTTGGCTCAAAGAAAATAGGCTGGCAATCTTGAAGCAAAGAAGAATTCCTTAACTGTTCAATATTGACATCTTTTCCTATCTTTAATGTTCTCCTAACCAATCAAGGTAATCAGTTAATAGGAATTCATCTTTAGATTAAAGATTTTCAAATAGCCAACTCAAATACCCCTTTAAAAGAACATCATAATAGGCATCTTGGAGGCGTCTTGGAACTTCAAGAGCCTCATCTCCCACAACAATGTGAATAAGATCTGAAGCCTAATTTTTGACTTTTTGTCATGTTTTATGGGTATATTCACAAAGAAAAAGGGAGTAGCTTTAATTGCTCAAGTTGCCCTCTCATAGTTGAATGTGAAAAAGAATTTCTTTTGTTTAGAAACTATCTTATAAGGATGATGCTTCCCATGTGCCTTATCAATAATTAATAAGGACATTTGGGCAGATTCTAGTATACAACCCATCTCTTTCACCCATTTCATCGAGATAAATAAGGTGTATTCTGTCATCTTTTATTCCTACTAAGAAAAAAGTGCTCTTTTTTAAGATAGATGTTTAAGGTGGGAAGTAGTGAAGTAGGAAAGGTGCAGATATATAATGTACTAATTGGATCCAACAACTTCTTAGGAGTAGGTTTTCAATGGGAATACCTTTGCTACCTCTCGTAATGGTTGGCAGTATTCCAACCATACCTGAATTCCTATTATTTAGAGCTAGAGGCTACGCCGGAAGCAAGCAAGATGAGGTGACTCTACTTTGTAGACAAGGAGCATTTTGTTTTTTAATTACGAGTTATGTAGTACTCACCGCAATCTCTAAAAGGGCTTATGCACTCCACTTTTTGTCTACTAAATGAGCGTTAGAATAAGAACTGAAGCGTTGCCTAACTTTGAGTTGAAAGAGTAAGTTTTTGGCTCTGTCATTAAAAAGTCAGGATCCGCTTGGGGAAGTTATTCTAGACCCACCTATCTGTCCTAAATCTATCTTACTCTTCCTTGATAAGTCGAGGTTAATTCAAGATAACTCTTAGCCCTTACTTCCGATGAATAATCACTTCTCGGGTCAACCTACTCAATATCTGAGAGAGGGTAGGATTTTGGCAACTACAGAGATGGCAGATAGTGCACTGGATGATACATACTTAGAAATAAGTAGATCGTAGATGAGTTTTTTCATACCTCGACTCTCTCTCGGTTTGTTTGGAAATCATGGTAGTCTTTTCATGAAGATTATTGGGAATGAAAATATACCTAGGTTACGAATAATTAGAAAACTACCTTCTATCTGTTTCCATGGAATGTATTGGTAGGGACTATTTTATGCTTGGAAAGCCCATTATTATTCTCTATCCCCTTTTTTAAGGGTCCCCATGATCTGCGTTTTTGTATTCATGACCCTCCTACGATAGAAGGCTTCACAACATGTCAGAGAGCTTTTAGATCCCGTCCTACCCTAAAACTTTCATTCCCCTAGAGTTATGAAGTGATTCTCATTCTTACCAAAGCACACCAACAAGAGTGGGTGATTATAATTAGGAGAACATTATTTATTACAATATTTTCGTCCACCCACTGCCTCCTTTTGGTGTTTTATGATTCTCCTTTGAATAATGAGTAGGTTGTTCAATCCTTTTATTTTGATCTTTAACCCATTAGGATTACCTTCATGAATGAATTTATTTGTATACTCACTAGGGTTAACCGGGAGTCTACTAGACAAACTGGGTCTAGTTTATCAACACGATTATGTATATAATGGAATAAAGTACCTTATTTTTTTTTATTGAGAGCACATACACAAATGAAATTCCTTTCCTATACGATAAAAAATGAATTCTACTCAATTACAAGGTACTTATTAGATCGAATGTATTTATTTGATCTAATAGAATGATTTTGCTATATTTAGACAAATGAGAATCCAAATACGAGTTTTTCTTTCCCAGTGCTTTGTTGGAGGAAAGCCTACAATGTTTAAATGTTTGAAAGAAAGATGCTAATACTACTAAAGGAATAGCTCCAACATTCCTTCTTCTAATAATAGATGTTAGGTATCTTTAATGGATCACTTTTGAAATATGATCTTCCTTTCCTGCCTGTAAACCCCTTTTCTTTTCTCTTTCACAAGAAATTGTATTGCCTCAGTTAGTCGGTCACTTTTCTGGGCTGGGATTGATAAGTGAAATTCATGAAAAAGAAATCTTTCTCTTAGAACCTCCTAAGTCGTGGCTGCTTCAACCGAAAAATAGGCGACCCCTTGTTCAAACCAAAAGAAGTAGCTCATAAAAGGAGTCAATAAAAAGTAAAAATATGGACTAAGTTAAAACTTAAATTGTAATAGTAACAAATTAAGAAATTCTCTTAAACTATCTCTAAGATACAATCCATCCTGGAACCTTGTAGGTGTCCACCACGGCCAAAGGACCATATCTTTAACATAAATTAACAAATAGAAAAACTAATAGACAACAATGAGAACAGTGTAGATTAAGAACACATTATATTACGTGAAAAAATCCTTGCTCAAGGGAGGAAAAATACAACCTACCTCGTAGAATTTATCAACCACTCTACTAATTCAAGTAACTTTAGAAGTTAATCCTCAACTCACACAATAACTTTATTATGTGTCCATCATAATAACTCTATTGTAATAAGTCTAGCAACTACCTCTAGCTAACCAAACATGAGATGGTGACTTGAGAACTAGACAATGAATACTTATATAGGACTTCTAGATAAGAAGAGTAGGTTTACATATAAAGAGCAACAAAATGACTAAAGAAAACAACCACATTTGAATATTGTCGAATCATGTCCTTGTTGTTGATGTTGAGGCAGTAATGAAGAGCGATGAATATTGCTGAGAAAATAAGACTTTTTGAATATATAAGAACCTCCTTTGTTTGTCACGTACTCTTCTATTTATGACAAAGAGAATGTTATGATCCGGACAAAGAAAGCAAACCACAAGTAAAAGAAAACAAGAACAACACACAGATTTACGTGAAAATCCTTATGGGAAAAACCATGGACAGAGGCAAAGGAAGTTTCACTATAATGGAGAGAGAGTACAATATGGAGAAGACTGAATTTTTTGAATACTCAAAACAACCTATTAAATGAACTTATATAATATGTGCATATAAATAAGTCCTAGGCCCAAAAACATAAAGGTCCATATCAGGCATGTCTGCTCGATCCCTACGCTACCACAACAGACCCCATTGAAAATCACCAACATGGGTCGCAGCACGGAACTTTCTAGGCTGGATCAACAAAATTTGGGTCACAACTCTAACAATCTCCACCTTGACACGAATTTAAAATTAGAACTCAAATCCATTTTAAGACAAACTACCCACCTCTTCCACAAAATCCCCTAAGGGCACATTTTAACAGATAGCACTAATCAAGTCCAAGCAATGCTCAAACTTGGCACTTGGCAGTGTCTTGGTCATCATATCAACAGGATTATCATGATTACTATCTTGTTCACCATAATATCACCACGAGCAATAATTTCATGCACAAAATAATATCGAACATCGATGTGCTTTGTCCTCTCGTAAAACATCAGATCTTTTATAAGGAAGATAACACTATGACTGTCGCAAAAAACCATAGTAATTTGTAAGTCTTTTCTAATTTCGTCGAACAGACCTTTCAACCAAATAGCTTCCTTGAAAGCCTCTATAATAGCCATATACTCTGCCTTAGTAGTTGACAAAGCAATCGTAGTATGTAAGGTAGCTTTCCAACTAATAGTGCAACCACCAATGGTGAAAACATAGCCTGTAAGGGACCACATTTTATCATGATCTCCTGCAAAATCAGAATCAATATACTCGATTACTCTGTCTCTATTTCGCCCAAACTACAAACAAACATCAGCAGATCCATACAAGTATCTGAAAATCCGCTAAACTACTTTCCAATGTTCTTTGCCAAGATTTGACATGTATCTTCTAACTACACTGATGGCATAAGATAAATCTGGTCGGGACATACCATCGCATACATAAGAGACCCGAAGGCACTAGAGTATGGAACTCGAGACATATAATCACACTCACCATCTGTCTTTGAAGATAAAGTGGCCGAGAGTTTGAAATGAGCTGCCAATGGAATACTTACAGGTTTGGCATTTTGCATATTGAACCTGTGAAGCACTTTCTCAATATACCTTTTCTGACTCAAGTATAACTTACACTTCTCTCTATCCATCATAATTTCTATGCCAAGAATCTTCTTTGTTGCTCCTAGATCCTTCATCTCAAACTCCTTGCTGAGATGGGCTTTGACTTTTATTATCTCTATCATATCCTTTGCTGCAATAAATATATCATCAACATACAAGAGAAAATACACAAACAAACCATCACTTACCTCCTGGAAGTACACACAACTATCATAATTACTCCTACGAAACATATGAGAGGTCATAAAAGAGTCAAACCTCTTATACCACTACCTAAGAGACTGTTTTAAGCCTTAAAGAGACTTTTTCAGCAAGCATACATAGTCCTCCTTTCCTGATATTATAAAACCCTCTGGTTGTTGCATATAGATATCCTCCTTAAGTTCTCCATGTAAGAATGCAGTTTTGATATCAAAATGCTCAAGCTCAAGATTATACATAGCCACAATACCAAGCAAGGCTCGAATCGAACTATGGTTTATAACTGGAGAAAACACATCTGTGAGGTCAATACCTGAAACCTGACTGTAACCTTTAGCAATTAGTCTTGCTTTGTACCTAGCATCTTCAACTCCCGATGTTCCTTTTTTCTTTTTGAATACACACTTGCAATGGACAACTTTCTTTTCTTTAGAAAATCTCACCAAATCCTATGTGTCATTCTTATGAAGTGATTCCATCTCCTCCTGCATAGCAATCATCCATCAGCCAAAATCATCACAACTAACTCTGAGTAAGAAGAAGGTTCTTCACTGGAATCAATACCTTCCGCAACATTCAATGCATAAGCAACCAAATCAGCTTCAGTATACTTCTAAGGAGGTCTAATATCTCTTTTAGGCCTATCTTTAGCAATAGAATATTATGGCGTCACTAGTGGTGAAGAAGAAATAGTACTACTCTGTATCTCCAGGCTAGAATGAGAAATAGGCACTGGTGTACACTCTGCTCCAATCTGCAATTTAACATGGGTGCTTGACTTTTGTGATTCATATCACTAAGCTCATCTGGGGGCGAAGCACTAGATTCGGAAGGAGACCGAAACATGGTAGTTTCATCAAACACAACATCCCTGCTAATTATAACTTTTCTGCTTCCTGGACACCAAAGCTTATAACCTTTAACACCAGGCTTATAACCCATAAATAAGCACTTGACAGATCTAAGTTCCAATTTTCCATTATCAATATGAGCATACGCAGGATATCTAAAAATCCTCAAATCAGAATAACCAGCAGGAGTACCAGACCATACCTCTTGTGGAGTCTTTTTATCAATCGTGACTGAGGGAGAGAGGTTAATAAGAAGGCAAGTTGTGGAAGTAGCTTCAGCCCCAAAAGACTTGGGTAAACCAGCATTAGAGAGCATATAACGCACCTTCTCTATTATAGTCCTATTCATTTGTTCGGCCACACCATTCTGCTGGGAGTATCACGAACTGTCAAGTGCCTCACAATTACTTCTGACTTGCACAAAGCATTAAATTCATTAAAGCAGAAATCTAAACCATTATCAGTCCGAAGGCGTTTTACCTGTTTCCCTGTCTGTTTTTCAATCATAGTCTTTCACTTCTTGAAAGTAGGCAATACATCATTCTTTTGCTTCAGAAAGAACAACCAAACTTTTCTAAAATAATCATCAATAATAGTCAATAAGTAATTAGCGCCTCCTCTAGAAGGTACTCTAGTAGGACCCAGATCAGAATGAATGTAATCAAGTGTGCCCTTAGTTGAGTGGATGCCTTTAGTAAATCTGACTCTCTTCTGCATCCCGAAAATGCAGTGCTCATAGAACTCCAATTTGGTAATACTCTGCCCATCAAAAATTCCTCTCCTGCTAAGTTCAGCCATCCCGTTTTCACTCATATGCCCCAGGCGCACATGCCAAAGTTTAGCAATGTGACTTTCTGATAGAGAGAAGGTAAAAATGGTTGCATCACCTGTAACAGTAGAGCCTTGTAGAACATATAAATTTGCAGACTTTCCCTGTCCCTTCATCACAACAAGAGCACCTTTAGTAACCTTCAGGACTCTACCTTCACTAGTGTACCTATAACCGTTCGAATCAAGGGTACTCAAGAAAATAAAATTTCTCTTCAGGTCTGGGACATACCACACATCACCAAGTGTCCTCGCAACCCCATCAAACATCTTGATCCTGATTGTTCCAATACCAGCTATCTTACAAGGTGTGTTATTTCTTATCGAAACAGCACCTTTAGAGACTTTTTCATATGTTGTAAACCAATCCCGATTACGACATATATGAAACGTGCAAGCTGAATCAAGAATCCAATCCTCACATAATTTGGAGTTACCATAAAAAACTACCAAGAGTTCTCCATCACTATTGCCATCTTCAACAAAACTGGCTTCACCGAACTTCTCTGGTTCGTTCCCTTCGATTTTGGAGCTTCTCTTTTCTCTGTATTCTGTAACTTCCAACACTTGGATTTGATATGGCCCTTCTTCTTGTAGTAATTATAGGTTTTATTTCTGTTACTGGATTTTGACCTATTTTTTTCATCACCCCCAGAATTCCTCTCACGAATCCTTCCTCCTCCAATAATATGACCATATCCTTGAGTTTCCGACACATTCACAAGATGCTTCAACTTCTCCTTAGAGAACAACACATCATAGACTTCATCAATCATCATGGTATCATGACTATATAAAATCGTATTCCTAAAGGTCATGTATGATATAGGCAGTGAACACAACAAAATCACCCCTAGATCTTCTTCATCGTACTTAACCTCCAGAGTCTCTAAATCAGAGATGATTTTCTTAAATACAGATAGGTGATCCTCCAAGGACGCACTCTCAGACATGCGATGGGAATAAAGTCATTGCTCGAGATGCAACTTACTTGTTAGGCTCTTCGTCACACACAACGATTCCAGTTTTAACCACAACGCATTGGTTGTGGTCTCCTTCAAAACATCTTGTAGAGTTTGATTAGATAAAAGAAGGTGGATTTGAGATAGAGCTTTCCAATTCTTTCATCATTTGTCCTCGTTCGTCCACGATGAAGGCATCTTATCAAACCTTAATAAATCATCGTCCAAATCCATCTACGCGAGCACAGCCCGCATCTTAACCTACCATAACAAAAATCTAGTGTTGCGATCCAACAACGAAATATCATACTTCATGGTTGCCATCTCCGAGAAAATAATTGAACAGGCTCTGATACCAGTTTATTATGATTCAGATAAAGTAAGCAAACCACAAATAAAAGAAAAGAAGAACAACACACAAATTTACATGGAAACCTTGTGGTAAAAACTACGGGAAGAGGCAAAGGAACTTTCACTATAATGGAGAGAGAGTACAATGTGGAGAAGGCTAAATTTTCTGAATACCCAAAACAACCCACTAAATGCACTTATATAATATGTGCATACAAATAAGTCCTAGGCCCAAAAACATAAAGGTCCACATCGGGCCTGTCGGCTCGATACCTATGCTAACACCACAGACCCCATTGAAAATCACCAACATGGGTTGCACTGCGAAACTTTCTGGGCCGGATCAATAAAATTTGGGTCATAACTCAAACAAAGAAAAAACTATAATCAATGCTATTAATCGAGGTTAGGAAGAGCTACTGCTTCTCTACTACCATTCCACCAACTTTCCTACAAAAAGAACATCTAATATTTATATTGTTGAGCAGAACAAACGGTAAACACATAGTACCAAGTCTCTTGGTATGGTTTGTCACATCATCAAAACTACTAAAGCAATAATTTTCCCTTTTAACGATGACAAAACCAGTTCAAACTATATCTAATTTTATCAATTGTACGTCTGCTCCCTCACTATGTTCCCTCCTTGCATACTATCTGAACGTTTTACATAGTGTTCTTTCCCTGTCTGTCAGTCTGGTCCTTAACAATGTTCCCCTATTACATTCATATGAACCCTTATGTACTGTTCCTCCTATATGTTATACTACCCGCTAGCTATTTCACATAGTATTCCCCTTATCACTTGGCTTTCCCCCTTTTGGCATCGTTAAAAATATTAATCGTTCACCAAGCAAGAGATCATCAAAATAAGTTAACTCATGAACATAGAGGAAACAACATCATGAAAAGCAAGTTGAAATCATAAGAGTAAGAAGTAGGCAAAATACTTTTAAAAAAATAACATGCATTATCAAGGATAGTCAACTAGAAATTACAAAAGAAATAACAAAATGTAAGTAAGTACATGCTAGTAAATAAGAGATCTTCGAGGATAATGGGAAGGCCGTTAGATTCAAACTCCATAGAGTGAGTTGTCACAGAACTTTTCTTCTTAATAATTGCACATTATTCGTTTAAAATGAGGAAGAATAATGTAGTTTACAAACTCAAACGCTGACTTATGATCATTCTTTAATTTATTTGAGGCTTGAACACAGGTTGTGTGAGAAGGTGGTCATGTAATGGAGTAACTTTGGTACTTGAAGGATTTTGGGGAATCAAAGGAGGGAACTAACACAAGGGTGGTGACCAATGGATTTTTTAACTCCTCAGTTGTAAAAAAAGGGGAGGGGGACTGGAGGTGCGTTACGTGGAAATATTAGTTACATTTCAAAATTTCAAAAGTAATATAAGTTTGACTAACCTTTTAGGGAACTAGGTCCTTCAATGAACCTCTTGGTCCTGCTTTACATATAGCCTGCCCATTCTTTTCTGCTTTGTCGTTCTTTCTAGCCAATCAAAAGAAATCCAGGTGATTAAGAGAATTTACTTGAGAGCTCAAGCCTCAATCGAGTTTTCTGGAACTAGTTCCTGCTTAATGTTTTTGTAAAGATATCAACAATTTGATCTTCTATAACAAAAAACTTTATGCAGATCACCCTTTTCTCTATATTGTCTCTTAAGAATGATGTTTGATGTCAATATTCTTGGTCCTTTTAACTTGAACTATATTTTAGGCCATATTGAGAGCACGGGTGTTGTCACACATGAGAGACACACAATCGATCATTACCATAAATAATTCAAGTTGCTACTTGATCCATAATAGTTGCGCATAACAAGATGCAACAACTATAGTTTTGCTTCAGATATGAACAGAACCACAAAGTTTTGCTTTCTAGTCCCATAGTATATCAATGAAGATTCGAGGAAACGATCCATTCTAGAAGTACTCTTCATGTCCACCATATACCTTCTATAATCAGCCTCAGTATATCCTACTAATTTAAAATAACACCTGATAGATAGACTATGACCAAGTCTTAAGTCTCTTTAAGGTATGTAAGGACTCTCTTTGCAACCTTGAAATGCAACTTCTTAGGGTAAGATTGGAACCTTGCACACATACCAACACTGAACACAATGTTAGGTCTGCTAGCAATGAGGTAAAGCACCAATCTAATGATTCTTCTATACATTATTTCATTCGTAGAGGGACCAAGTTCATTATTATAAAACTTTGATAAAGTTCCAAAGGGAGTATCAATAGGCTTCCCATCATCCATGTTAAACATTTTCAGTATATCCCACATGTACTTCTGTTGGCTTATCACAATCCCAAATGGCACTTGTTTTAATTGTAATCTAAGAAATAAATTCAATTTTCCCATCATACTCATTTCAAACTCACTGCCCATGAGTTTGACAAATTCAGCACACAATGAGTCATGAGTAGAAATAATGATAATTGATCTGAGGTGGATTTATGCACCTCAGAGTTGTTATCCGAGCTTATTTAGCCTTGTTTTGAGGACTTTTAGTGTGCTTAATGTGTTAATAATGATATAATTGAGCATATAAGTGTTAAAATACTTTATCACAACAAGTTTGGATTCAAATTGGTCACTTAGAATTTAGACGAGAAAACTAATGTTACTAGCTTGAGTTATGTGTTGTTCTAGTTGATCTCGATGGATTCTAATGTGTATAAGAGTTCCTAATGGTATGATTGTGTAATTATGTATGGAATAACTTTTTCATAGTGTTTAAGGTTCAACTGAAATACGCCGAGTCAAAACTAAGTTAAATATAAAAAGGACAAAACTAGTATTCTTAGCTTAGGTTTCTAGTTCACCGTCTTGGAGGTTGTGTTGTTTGAGCTCTAATTCGTGGAGTGTAATGCTATATTATGCTTGGTGAGTTGATGATGATGATATATGGATGATACACATGCTTAAAATCAAGTGAAAACTATCGCGCCCTATTTTGAACCGACGAAAATAGTCCGCAACATAATGATGGTCACTATGACTCTCTGTTTTAAAAAAAAAAATCATTTTTAGAGTAGCCACCTAAATTTTTTAGAGAAATTAGGTAAAACCATTTTTTATGTAAAACTTTGTTTGTCTTTCAAAAATATTTTGAGATTCTGAGTAAGGATTTTGGTTACTCGAGGGGAAGAAAGGCAACCCTTAGAGCCTATCCGAAGATAATCCTTAGACTCAGTTTAAAAAAAATATTTGGAAAAAAGTTTGTTTCTTCTTACTCGCTAAAATAGTGATAGGAATACTTTTATTATTTTAGGACAAAGAAAATTCAAGGTATATAAAATGCATCACTACAATATACAAGGATATAATGTATAGTTTATTGTGATATATATATATATATATATATATATATATATATATATATATATATATATATATATTTCAAAATATGAAAATGAAGAGGAAAGTTAAAAAATGGTATCCTTGTTATAATATGTATATTGGAGAAAATAAAATATAACTTAATAAGAATATAATGTTTAATGTATATGAAATTATATACAGGAATGAAATTGTTTTCAAAGTAAAGAAAGATATAATTTTTAAATATGTGAAATTTTATTGAAATGAATATGGGTATCAAAGAGTGCAAGGAAGATATGAAAATTTATTTAATTTAAAAAATAAATCTATACAAATATGTTTATTGCAAAAGTAAAGAAAAAGACATCAAAACATAGTAACATATTATTTCTTGAGTAAATTAGACTTTGCGTATATTTAAAATATAAGTAATCATGTTGGTGCTCATTTATTCGCAAAATCTTAATAGATGAATTTGGATTAAAAATAACACTTGAAAATGGATAAAATAAATATGATAGTAAAATAT
This sequence comes from Capsicum baccatum var. pendulum, assembly GCA_030864225.1. NCBI lineage: Eukaryota > Viridiplantae > Streptophyta > Magnoliopsida > Solanales > Solanaceae > Capsicum > Capsicum baccatum. Next base: position 239,216,165 of record CM061552.1, on the reverse strand, counting down.
ACAAGTATGTGTAGTATGAAAAGTGAAGGGATAAATAAAATAGTGATAAAAATATTCCTTGTGTATGATAGGGTGTATATATATACCTTGCGATTTTTGAGCCCTTTGAAATTTGAAGAGAATTCAAAACACGTGCAGGAAAAACGAATAAATAATAACACACAAATTGAAATTATTTTAATTTATTGAAACAAAGAGAAATTGATGAATAGGCCTTTTCCTTTGCAAAATTCAAGATTTTTGCTACTCGTGTCCATCTCATAATAATATTGAAACTCTAGTTTTGTTTTTAAGAAAAATGTTAGGTTGCGACATACACTTTCATAAGAAAAAACTCATTTTTGGCAAATATTTAGTTTTAAAGAATGAACCGAATTTTAAAATTGCTTAAGTCTCTTTTTTTTAAGAAAAAATTATTGAACTAGTCGTGCGTTAATGTAAAAAATGAGGACGTTAAGCTACTTCGAAAGGATTCACAGATAATTTGGCAATATAAAATAATAAATCAAAAGGTTATCTTACACATAATCAATAATGAAAACAAGAATTAGATATCATTCCTAAGAAAGCATAACATGATATGAAAAGTTAAAATGACGAGAGACTAAGGAATACTAGACTCCGTTTAGGAGTTGAGCTTCTACTTTATGACTCTGAGACTCTGAAATCCTAGTATCGGTCAACCCGATGCTTGGATCTCATATTCACATGAAAAAAGAAAAGAAGAGAAAAAGATTAGGGAACAATTAAGTGATACCAAAACGTAAGAATACAAAATAGCTGACATATCCCAAACAAGAATGTTAGAACAAAGGCTAACATATCTATGATAGAAAGAAAATTCAGCGGTGAGGGTAGATATAGATATTTATATTTAACTCCACCAAAAAAAGGTATGGAAAGCATTTTATATTCATGGTAACATAATTGTATGGGGTTCATTATCTGTATGGGGTGCATGTTGATGTGTTCATGGACCACAAAAGTTTGCAGTATGTGTTTTCACAGAGAGAGTTAAATCTCCATCATAGAAGGTGGTTAGAATTGTTGAAGGACTATGATATGAGTGTTTTGTATCACCCGGGCAAGGCCAATGTAGTTGCAGACGCCCTTAGTAGACTGTCTATGGGTAGTGTTGCTCATGTTGAGAATGATAAAAAAAAGTTAGTTCAGGAGATTCATCAGTTGACTAGACTAGGTGTTTGGTTGGTTGATTCAGCTGAAGACAGTGTATGGGTTCAAAATAGTTCAAAATCTTCTTTGGTTGCCGAAGTGAAGGAGAAATAGGATAAGGATTCCAGTTTGGTTAGGTTAAAGGAGTCAATCAGAGATCAGAAAGTAGATATTTTCTCCCAAGGGGGAGATGGTGTGTTGCGATACCAAGGTAGACTGTGTGTGCCATGTGTTGATGGTTTAAGGCAGCGAATTTTGGTGAAAGCACATGGTACGCGTTGCTATATTCACCCAAGAGCCACTAAGATGTACTGTGATTTGCGGGAAATCTATTGGTGGATTGACATGAAGAGGGATATTGCAGAGTTTGTGGCCAAATGTCCTAGTTGTCAACAAGTTAAGGTTGAGCACCAGAAGTCTGGTGGCACCATACAGGAGTTTAGTATCCCCACTTGGAAGTGGGAAGAGGTAAACATGGAATTTTTGATAGGGTTACCCCATTCACATCGTCAGCATGATTCGATTTGGGTCATTGTAGACAGAATAACCAAATCAGCCCATTTCTTACTAGTTCATACTTCCTATACAACCGAGGATTATGTCAAGCTCTATATTAGGGAGTTGGTCAGGTTGCATGGAGTTCCTTTTTCCATCATTTCAGATAGGGGGACTCAGTTTACCTCTCACTTTTGGAAAGCCTTTCAAAAGGGTCTTGATACCCAAGTTCATCTAAGTTCATCTTTTCACCCTCAAACCGACGGGCAGGCAGAAAGGACCATTCAGAGCCTAGAGGATATGTTAAGGGTGTGTGTTCTTGACTTCAAAAGAAGTTGGGATGACCACTTGCCTTTGATCGAGTTTTCCTACAACAACAGTTATCATTCCAGTATTCAGATGGCTCCGTTTGAGGTTCTCTATGGGAGAAGGTATAGATCACCCATTAGTTAGTTTGAAGTGGGTGAGGCTACTTTGATAGGGCCAGATGTGATGTTTGAAGCTATGGGAAAAGTTCAGTTGATTAAAGAGAGGCTTAAGACAGCCCAGAGTCATCAAAAATCTTATGCAAAAGTGAGAAGAAGGGACCTTGAGTTTAAGGTTGGTGACTTAGTTTATTTGAAGATTTCACCCATGAAAAAGGTGAAGAGATTTGGAAAAAGGGGGAAAGTTAGTCCCCGATATGTTGTCCCTTACAGAATATTGAGTCGTTTTGGGAAGGTAGCATATGATTCTAAGTTGCTAGCAGATTTGTCATCCGTCCACCCAGTGTTTCATGCCTCCATGTTAAAGAAGTGTATTAGTGATCCAGTTGTTGTAGTTCCTTTGGAATGCATCAAAATTCAGGATAGCCTTTCTTATGAAGAAATCCCAATTAAGATTCTTAATCACTAGATTCGTAGACTAAGGAACAAAGAAGTTCCCTTGGTCAAAGTTCTTTGGCAAAATCAGTCCGTTGAGGGTGCAAATTGGGAAGCAGAAGCAGATATGCGAACCAAGTACCCTCATTTTTTCTCCACAAGTTCAGACTCAGTTTAAGGTAACAAGTTTTCCTCAGATTATCTCTTTTCCATTCTCAGTTCTAGTTGTATATCATCATATTCATGTCACTTCATGCATTTATAAATTAGTTCAGTCACGTAATCATGTTTTTAGTCATACAAGTTTACAACGTACTCTCAGTCCTTCAGTATTTTCAGTTTAGTCAGTCCCATTTAAGGACGAATGTTCCCAGGAGGGAGATATTGTAAGACCCCATAAGATCCTAACTCAATTCAGCTCATTATTGTTTGTTAGAGAGTTCCGAGACTTAGAAAATTTCACTAAGTGTTAAGACTTAGTCATTTTCAAGATTCTTAGACTTAGATGATTTTAATTCTGACCTTCCTGGCCTTAGAATATCGATTTTTAAGTTGGTTTATGATCGAGGTGGTTGATAGCACATCTCGGGTAAGTTTCAGATTTTTTAGATGAGGTTTGAGGCCTATTTGGATGTTCAGAAATAGTGAGGCAACACGATATGGCCATGATGCATCGCATATCGCATTGGTGGGGTGCAACGTGGCATGTCGCCTATCACATCAATTGAGTGACGTGGCACATTGCTTATCTCGTTAGTAGTCCAGCTAAGTTTAATGAATTTTGGATCCATTAGGGTATTTAAGTCTTTTCCATTAGCCAAATTGACCCATAATACGAGATTAAGGGTCCCAAAAGGCATAATTGGCTATTTAATTTACAAACTCTCTAAAAAGAAATCCTCTCTCTCTCAAGAACAAACCCTAACCTCCTCTCTAGAACACCAAAAACTCCATTTCATTCTCTTCAAAATAAGCATAGATCAAAGTTCCCTAATTCAAGAAGTTTAAGAAAGTTTCAAGATTATCCCAAGGCTTGCAATTCAAGCTTCCATCCACCAAAATCAAGCCTATTAAGGTATGTGGGGTTATGAACAAGGATACTGTTTCATCCTTGTGCCCAAAACTTATTTTAAAGTTAAGATTTACATGATTTGCAATTAGGGTTTATATCCAAATTATCTTGTTTGAGTTTATGGATTTATAAAGTGATTTAAGAATTGAAGTGCATATTCATTCTCATCTATTTATGCTTTGACTTGAAGATTTATAATATGAATGGAGTTTCATCATCTTGAATTGATATTGTTGAAAGATTTTAAGATGATTATTGAGAATGAAATCTTGTTATGAAATTTTGAAATTTTATTACTTGAGTTTTAAGCCCTAAGTTTAGGTTTTGAGATTTCAAGAAAATCATGCTCTTGAGTTTTATTTGAAAAGTTCATATCAAGAACGAGTTTGAATTTTCAAGAAGACTATGGTATTAAGTTTCTTGATGGTTTTATACCAAGATTTAAAGAAAGATAGATATTTTGATCCTTAGCTAAGAGATGGAATCCCTAGTTTTTTATCTTGATTACAGTTTAAAGCAAAGAGAAGCATAACTGGTTTTCATTATAAACCCTTATACTATTTTAAGGTGGATTTCCTAAAATCTGAGAATATAAGTATGGGAGTAGTATTTAGCACCAAGTTGAGTATGATTCCAAGGTCTCATGCCCCAGAACTACGTGCCACCATAGGATTTTAATATCACTAGTGGGTTCATTATAGTGATCACTCTAGTTTAAGTCCTATTTCGATGGCAAGGGTAGGACAGTTTTACCTAGCGTGAGCTATACCCTCCATAGGTATAGCTCACATGGTATATGTTAGTTAGAAGAACCTTCCTAAGAGAGATTAAAAGTAAAGCTTTTAGAAACTAAGTGTATGACTCACAAGATTTATTCAGTATGCTTTATTAGTCATGTTTTATGATCTTTAGATTTCAGTTTTTATTCAAGTTCAAGGTGAGTCACCTATACTTAGCATGCATTACAACTTACAGAACTAAGTTTTATGGCTCACAAGTATGTTATTATGCACTATTCTTCATGTTTATGATTTCACAGCTTTTGTTTTATTCAAGCTTGAGATGAGCTATTTACACTTAGCATGCATTGTTTGAAATTTTTGAAGTACAAATCGAGTTATTGTTTTACTTGTGCATTCACCCTCATATGCTTAGTACATTCCAGAAGTACTGCTCCACATATATGTCTATGTGCTACATGGTCTTATAATGTAGGTCCTGGTGCTCAGTCCCAGCAGCATGCTTTCGGTGAGTCCTTATAGTTCGAGGACCCATTCTATCAGATTTGTTATTATTGAAGTACTTTAATTATCTGATTTCAATTTGAATTGGGTTAGCTGGGGCTTGTCCCAGTGGCTCTCTAGTTAGAAGTAGAGGCTTGTCCGACTGTTTTTCATTTTATATATCAAAAGTGGTTGTCTTCCAGATTTGTATGTTTGAAACTTACAGTTAAGATATTAATTCAGTATTAGCTAAGACATTTTTTTCAGTATTTCAAGATTTCATTTGTTAAGTTTATCCTTTTTATAAGTTTCAAATTTATTAGTAGGCTTAAAGGGTTAGCTTGGGGCTACTTGTAACCTTGAGCACCGTGTGACATCTAGGGTGTATTTTTGGGGTGTTTCATCATTCTTAGGATATAGCTTAAGTCGGCTAGTTCTACTGATCAACCCAATCAACCTCTATCGGGGGTTAATGCAAACATAAATGAAAGTTAAAAAGTTAATTCACGTTGATGGACAAGCACATTCAGACAATGTCAAGTAAATGCATCCAATATTTGGAGCATCTTTTTGCCACAGGTAGGCCTTCGTCCAAACGAACTGATATAGATGAATCTAGATTTTGACACATTTTGGATTCAGAACATTTTTAACTTTTCTTGAAGAGGGAATATATCCAATAAGGGTGGTTGAGAGAGGCCTTGATGATAGTGATAAAGATGTACAGTCGGTGTGAATTGATAAAAGTGAGCTAAAATAATTCCTTTAAAAAGTATCTCAAGCCTCATTATTGATAAGGATCTTGTGATAGAGATATCGAACGACAGAGGAGTATTGACGATGCCTGGTGCTTATTGGCTGAAAAGAGTCAAAAGTGGGTGGAGATGAATAATATTACACATTCATTGTCTTGAAGAAGGGTTTCAAATAAATGCAAAGTTTTGAATAATATTTTACGTCTGTTGACTAGAAAGAAGGAATCAAACGTTGCAAGAATGTCTAATGACATTCCATTCCCGTTTGGATCAAAAAGAAGTTAGACGTAGGTAAAGTTTTTTAGTGATATTCCCTATTTTTGGATTTGAAGAGAAAGTTGAACGAAAGCAAAGCTTTTTTAGAACACTCTGCTTTCATAGACTTTGAGAAAGATATTGGTGAAGCAAAGTTTTAACAATGCTCTGTATTTGAGAAAGGAGTGTAAAATGTTGGCGAGTTTGATTAATACTTTATATCTACTAAATTGAAAATGATGTCGGATGAAGGAAGAGTAAAAGAAGTTCGGTCCAATTGTTCTGAATCCATTAATGTTCAATTTCTGGACTATCTGAATCAGTTCTAACATAAAGTACATCATAAAGGTTTCATAACCTTCTGACAAAAGGGTGGCTTCCTAGTTGCGAAGACGACACCTTGGACCGTCACGCCTATGGTTTATGCAGTATAACCTATTGCTAGAGTAAAAATTTTCCTAGATATTTCAGAGTGGGACTGAATTATTGCGAGAAGGTACACTAACCTAAATGAACCGACTCTGAAACTAGGAAATTCAAAGAAGGTTTGGGAGAGTGTGAGACATCTCCCGCGTGAACCACGGTGTGTGTCGTATGTACGGTCAAGGACTCGATAGAAAAATGCAAATGAGAAAGCATTAACAGGTAGTGTTTTCAAACAAATAAGGAATGCAAGTTTGGATTTAGCTTGCATCCTTTCAAACAAAGCAAAATATAAACGTAAATAAAGCAAGTAAAAAGAATTCCAAATAATAATCCTAAACTAATTATGCTAAGGTCAAAAACCTAAGTCTATTCCCCAACAGAGTTGCCACGCCGTCGTTCCCTAATTCAAACCGACTAAAACAGTCCGCAACATAATGGTGGTCGCTGTGACTCTCTGGTTTTTTAAAAAAAAGATCAATTTTAAAGTTGCCACCTAATTTTTTTGAAAAATTAGGAAAAACCATTTTTTATGCAAAACACTGTTTTGGTCTTTCAAAAATATTTTGAGATTCTGAGTAAGGATTTTAGTTACTCGAGGGGAAGGTATTAGGCACCCCTCAAAGCCTATCCGAAGTTATTCCTTAGATTCAATTTAGAAAAATATTTGAAAAAAAGTTTGTTTCTTCTTACTCGCTAAAATAGTGATAGAATACTTTTATTATCTTCGGACAAAGAAAATCCAAGCTATATAAAATGCATCACTACAATATACAAGGATATAATATATAGTTTATTGCGATATATATATATATATATATATATATATATATATATATATATATATATATATATATATATATATTTCAAAATATTAAAATGGAGGAGAGGAAAGTTAAAAAATGATATCCTTGTTATAATATGTATATTGGAGAAAATAAAATATAACTCTATAAAAATATAATGTTTAATGCTATATGAAACTACATACATGAATGAAATTGTTTTCAAAGTAACGAAAGATATAATTTTTAAATATGTGAAATTTTATTGAAATGAATATGGGTATCAAAGAGTGCAAAGAAGATATGAAAATTTATTTAATTAAAAAAATAAATCTATACAAATATGTTTATCGCAAAAGTAAAGAAAAAGACGTCAAAGCATCGTAACATATTATTTCTTGAGTAAATTAGACTTTGCGTATATTTAAAATATGTATAAATAACATAAAGACCAACCCTTTTGGAACTAATTAAACTCTCTCCTACATTTTTAATTACTTTACTCTCTCTCCCTATTAATATACATAATATAACCGACATGTACATAACATTCTGTGTATATATTGAGATTTTTATAATATGTTTAGAGAGTTGGATTTTTTGTAATATTGAAAACATAAGTTGTGCATTTGTGTAATTTTTAGTTAAAATATAAGTAATCATGTTTGTGCTCATTTATTCGCAAAATCTTAATAGATGAAATTGGATAAAAAATAACACTTGAAAATGAATAAAATAAATATGATAGTAAAATATACAAGTATAAGCATAGTATAAAAAGTGAAGGAATAAATATAATAGTAATAAGAATATTCCTTGTGTATAATAGGGTGTATATATACCTTGCGATTTTTGAGCCCTTTAAATCTGAAGAGAACTCAAAACACGTGCGGGAGGAAAAATGAATAGATAATAACACACAAATTGAAATTATTTAATCAAAATTTCTGCTACTCGTGGCCATCTCATAATAATTTAGAAACGCTAATTTTATTTTTAAGAAAAATGTTAGGTTGCGACATACACTTTGTGAGAAAAACTCATTTTTGGAAAATATTTAGTTTTAAAGAATGAGCTGAATGTTAAAATTGCTTAAGTCTTTTTTTTTTTAAGAAAAAATTATTGAACTAGTCGTGCGTTAACTGTAAAGAATTAGGACGTTAAGCTATTTCTAAAGGATTCGCAGATAATTTGGCAATATAAAATAATAAAACATAAGTAGGGGTGTGCATCGATCGGTTCGATTCGATTTTATGTGTTATTGGTTCGATTTATCAGTTTTCAATTTTAAATATGCAAAATCAATAACCAACCAATAAGATATCTTCTTGTCGATTTTGGTTTATCGATTTTTGGTCCTTAACGGTTCGGTTTTCGGTTTAACCAATAAGAAAAAATACTTATAAAATAGAAATAGTAACAACTAACATAAAAAAACGAAATCTTAGCCGTCAAAATCCTACGCAAAGCATTTAGTTTACAAGAATCTTCAAACTTGAACTGAATGCAAGTTAAAAAAAATAATTAAATCCTAATTGTTGGAAGCCATAAATGCTTTACGCTTTTCAATACGATAATATTCGAGCTTTATATGGTGTCTTTGTTGCCCTGAATAGATTAATACTTTGTAAATCACTGAATTGTGAATAATATATATATATATATATATAACATAAACAGGAATAAAACAATAACTTAGTGTATCCTTATTGCGTTATCGGTTAAGCTAAAATCGAAACCGAACCGTTTACCCAATAAAAACTATTATAAACCCAAAAAAAATCTTTAACCCAATAGCAATAACCCAATAACATTTTTATCGGTTCGGTTTATCGGTCGCTTCGATTTTTACACATCCCTAAAAACATAAGGTTATCTTAAACATAATCAATAACGAAAACAAGAATTAGACATCGTTCTAAAGAAAACATAACATGATATGAAAAATTAAAAGGACGAGAGACTATGGACTACTAGACTCCGTTTAGGAGTTGAGCTTCTACTTTACAACTCCGAGGCTTTGCAAATCTAGTAGTGATTGACTCGATGTTTGGGTTTCGTATTCACATGAAAAAGCAAAGAAGAGAAAAAGATTAGGAACCGGTTAAGTGATACCTAAACGTAAGAATAGGCTAACATATCTATGATGGAAAGAAAGTTCAGTGGTGAGGGTAGAAATAGATATTTATATTTAAATCCACCAACAAAAGGCATGAAAAGCATCTGATATTCATGGTAACATAATTGAAATCCCGTACAGTCGCGTTTCTAATCCAACATGTGAGATTATTTAAAGACAATGAATATTTGAATCCAACTCGATTTGTGGCCGTAAGGTCTCTTATTATGTGATACCTAAAAGGATAATGTATTGAAGTGACTAATTAATAAATAATGGTAGTCACATGGTTAGCTTTATCAAGTGTGTATCATGTCTTGGTAAATTATAACCGCATACACATGACCGATACCAAATATTATGATCAAAATCTTGTTTTTTATAATCTCCAAACGTTTTTTTTGGGACCAACGCATGATTATTAACCTCACTTAGATGCAAAGAAAAATCAACGACAATACCATATCGTTGAACTCCATCCGTGAAGAAATAAACGACAACACCAACATAAACTAAACACATTAAATATTCCAAAATCAGAATAGATGAAAAGAAGGATAAAAGAGGTAAAACAAAAGGGCTGATTTTCAAAAGTTATATGAATTTAAACATGACACGACAAATTTTAAAGATAATGAAGATCGGGAAAAAATAACTTTCTTTGGCTCGATTTGTGAAACAAAAAAATTGGACAGCATAACCTAGTAACCAATGTGTATATTTGAACACAAAATTGGACCCCTCGAGCTACGTTAATAGAGATCGACTATAGCCGAGCGGGACTAACAAAAAAACAACAGAGTATTAAATCAGTCATCTCCCAAAACTTGAAGATACAGACACCCAACCCATTTTCCTTTCTGCCCAACATACGAACAGCAACATATATATCGAATCATGGTAAAACGAGGCAACCATACTCATGAGTCTGGTTAACAGATAGCGATCGACAATGCCACAACCAAAATTGAAACCAAGTTAAATCATATATTTCCATACCCACGGACTATATACACAACAATAGAATCTCAAAAATGGGACCAAATTCTTATGTGCAGACCCAAACATAGCAACAACAGTATCACTTCAAAATCAGCAGTAATCCCACATTCATAGGATTAGAGGGGACAAAAGAAGGGAGGGTGAAAATAAAATAAAGGGGACAGATTTGCACCTTTTTTCGGGCAGCAAATTGAAACTTCGACGTCAAGATTCTCCGGCCATCAAAATCAAACAAGTGAACAATAGGAAGTTTAAAAGTTAACCGATTTCTTGTGAGTTTTCCTTGATTTTTGTCATGAGTACTTTCGACTGGATTTTTGAACGTTCTTTCCCCCTATTTTTGAAGTCCGAAAAACCTCTCCTCTATAGCATGAAATTATCGGTATTTATAGGAAAATCCACCCCCCAAAGTCCGGATTTGAAATGCAAAATTCGTAGAAATCAACGGGTAGAGAGATAAGGAATTTTAAATTCAAAATAATTGAAAGAGACGACTCCTTTTCTCAAATTCGTTTGATTCCCAGACCATTAAAATGCAAATTTGAACGTTGTATCACCACTTTGGTGACTGCTCTGCTGATTCAAAGAGAAATCACTGGTTGCAGATGATGAAAAGGGAAGAAATATTGCATGGGTGGCAGTGGCTAACGCATCTATGGAGGCTAGGGTTCAGGCTTTTCCCGATTTGGTGAAGGTGTAGGAGATGTGAAGGAGAAGAGAAGAGGAGCGTCGTTGGTTCCTGCGTATTTTGGGAAGATGGATGGGATTGATCGGTTATAAGGGAAGGGAGAAAGCGGGTGTTTGCTTTTTGGGAAAGGGAGAAGAGCATGCACTTCTAAGATTTGACTGATTTTGATTCGGTCCGATATTATAAAATTAAAGTAGTTTAAAAAAAAATAATAATTATATTTATAATTTATAATATATTAAAAGTGTAACGACCTTATATCTATAATCTATAGTTATAATCTATATCTATATTTATAATATATTAAAAGTATGAAAACTGTGATTTAAACTTTTTATCTTTCATTAAAAGTTTCCGTTTTATATAAAATAATCTTTTCACCTATCCCTATTATTTTAATAATATTAAATATTTACTATATTACAAAAAAAAAAAACCTTTCTTTACAAAAATAGAATTTCTTTTCCACCATCTAAAGAAAATTTATAATTCATTTAAACTATAAATAAAATATTCATCTATTTTAATAAACTATAAATATAGGAAGTCCATAATTTATCAAAAATCCATTACTACGGGTAGGAAGTTCATAATTTAATTCAAACATTGTGGATGATGTAGTCTAAGTGAAAATCAAACATTAAATTTTTCCTTTAAATTAAATACACATATGGAAAATTTATAATGATAAAAGTAAGAACTCTTATGGTTACAAGCAACTTCTCTACTGTCATTGTAGTTGACGTGAACCTTTTATTTTGAATAATAGAATTGTTAAATTTTGCTTTTGCCTATTTGAAATTGTGGTAGTTTATATTTATCTAGAATTTTTTGTTGCAGAAAATTCATAGATTATGGTGACTTTTTTTTTCGACAACAATTGATGACTTATTGAACTTGCTACTAATCTCGACATTATGACTGGTGAGTAATATATATATCATTGATTTTATTATATTCATTTCTGAATTTAAAAATTTATATGATCAAAGTTAATGACTTAAATTTTCAGCAAGCGCCAATTATTATGCATAATAGAATAAAACTTAAATTAAATTTTGAGATCACATTATTTTTCAAATTAGCTAAAGCTCAAAGAAAAAGAAATTGATGATTTTTGTGTTTTGTGTCGATAATAAATTATGATCTTAAGAATGTCATTGAAAAAAAATTTCTAATCAAAGAGACTATAATTTGGTAGACAATCTTTTCTTTTTAATAGTCATACTTTAATTTTCTTTATTTTTTTCCTTTTAATTATAAACAAAATAAATTTACAGTATAATTGCTACCTAAGTAAACCAACATTTAATTAGGTTTAATCCATGTAAATTATTATCGTATTATTTTATTTTAATTTACAGGTGGTAGATGACTATTAATCGACTTTGAAAAAAAATTATTTGTAAAATTTAAGTTTAATTATATTGTTTGATATCTCTTTTCTTATAGTGTTTTGTTGTAGTTTATGGATATTGTTTTGTTGTAGTTTACGAGTGGTAGATAAATGTCGGTTAATTAGGTTTAATTGTATTTCTTTGATATCTCTACTTTGAGAATTTTTTTATGTAAAGGTTCGGTTTAGCTGTATTATTTTGGTATCTCTATTATCGTCTTATATAATTTATAGGTGGTAAATGAGTGTCAAACGACTTTGAGAAAATTTTTGTGTAAAGGTAGTTTTAATTGTATTGTTTTGATGTCTCATCGTATTATTTTATTGTAGTTTATAGATGGTAGATGAATAGCTTTGAGAATTTTTTTTTTTTTGTAAAAGTTAAGGCTTAATTAAATAAATTCTCCATCTTTACATATTCAAAAGATGTTGAATTTAATTATTTTATTTATCTTTATTATTTAAATAATTATCCTATTTATTGTAATACTTGAACTTATTAAAGTAAGGTACACGTGCGAGACACGTACATCTAAACTAGTATATATATGTATGTATGTATTATGAAAAAACTGATTTAAAAATGGCCCTTGGATTAAAAGGGATTAATGGATCAGATGAATTGTGTTTGTTGGATGAAATTGTGGTTTTTTGCTGACGTGGAAGCACATGATTGGTTAGTGTGATATGGGAGTGGATCGATGAAGGGGCCATGGAAATTGGACCAAGTTTTGGGCCTCTTTGGGCTGAAATTATGAATAAAGTGGGCTTTGAATGGTAAAATTGAAATTGGATTATTATTGGCCCAAATACTCTCATCTATCAAAATTAATTTTGTCAATGCTTCTTATAGTCCTGAAATTATTTTTAATATAGATACGTATGTAAACTATGCAAATAATTTAAATATAATAATTTTATCATTTAATATATATTATTAATAATATATATATATATATATGTATGTATGTATGTATGTATGTATACATATATATGTATACATATATATGTATACATACATAATATGGTCTGAAAAATATGATTAAAGAAAAATGTGAATGCAATTATCAATTTTTTTTTTTGATTTTGATGTTAAAATAATCAATTATATTTAATAAAAATATTTCACAATATAATAGAAAAATAAATCTTTTTTTTATTCTTTTTAAAATTCCTAGAAAAAATTACAAAATTATTTTGAAAAATTATCTAGGGCGAAGAAGCACCAGAAAATTAATTAAAGAAAAAGAGTGAGTCAAAACTGGATGGCAACAGAAACAACACCACAAGGCTTGGAATGGATGGACAAAGGCACAGGACAAGATTTGACGTACAACGGACATCTTTTAGTCAATCGCCCATCACGGACCTTAGCCACTGCGTTGGGGTCCAATCCATGGCCTTGGGGGCTCCCTAAGGTACCAATTCCAGTGTGTATCTGCGATGATGGCACGACGCGGACCCTAGGCACTGCTATAGATGGCGTGATGTAGACCCCTGGTTCATATCATCATATTTGTCCTCCTTTAAATAGGACACTTAAACCTTATGCTAAACAACTTAGACGACCTTAAAACTTTGAGGGAGGCTAGATAAAACTTCAAATAGGGTTTTTCTTCCTTTACTTTATTTTTTTTATGAATTTTTTCATGTATTCATCTATCGTGATCACGGTTATGTTCATGAACGGCTAAAAGTCCTTTTCCGGGGTTAAGGCCAAGAACATGATTACTCTTGCTATGAATTGATTTGGTTTTAATTATTTATCATATTTGGTTGTTTATTTATCCTTTTTATTACTATTTTGAGGATTCTCTGCCCTTAGAATACATCCATTGTCATCTTGTGAGCCCGGAAGGAGGAATAAGAGGATAGAACATGGGGATAAATAGAATAGAATTGTAATCTTCTACAGATTGAAGTTATAATTTGCATTTAGGTTAGGAATATACCTAAGTAACCTATTTGGTTCACTTACGGGATGAAATATGAATTTATTTAAATTAGTTCTCACATCCCCACTCAATGATGTAGTTGTGGGTCTAAGTTAGATAGGTGACTAGAGGCTCGATAGACCATAGTCATAATATCAACTCCGTGAATCAACGCCCAAGATAAGTAACCTAACCAATGAAGTTCAATAGCATAGTATGATTTTTAGTAGAGCCTTAACCCTGGGTTTCTCCCCATTAATTGTCCAAGACCTTTAATTTGCCACATTATTTAGTTTACAGTGACCTATAACTTTCAAACTCTTGTGGCTACGTTTGCACTGAGTTGATCATAATATTGAACTAGAATCGGATAGTTGTCTACACAAGTCTCTGAGGATCATAACATGGCTTGTAAAAGGCCACTTTACTACTTGGTAGGACCGCGTACATTTGCGTGTGCACTTGGATGCAACAAGTTTTTGGCGCTGTTACTGGGAACTTGTAATTTGGAAACTACTTTAGTTTTAGTTTTACTTTTTAGATTTATTTGGTGCTTTTTACTTAGTCTTGGTTTTGACTTTGCGGGAAATAGGTTTACAGGATAGTAAGCTGGCAAGGGATTGATAATTGGTTGAACCAAACCCCGAGCTCGAATAATGCTTGCTCTAATTGAGGAGAAAAACAGTCCTTCTCTACCATTTTCCATAAATCAATGAAGAAGAGGAAGAAGAAGATATTCCTACTCCCATGGCTGAAGACTTACCAGCCCGCAAGACAGTTCTCAAAGTAGCAATCCCACTTGCGATAAATTTGAGCTCTCCTATTCAAAAATCGACTTCTAGAGGTAGATTCAAGCCAAAGCAGAACGTGGTGCAGCTCTTGCATAGCAGTGGACAATTTATCGAGATATCACATGAATATCCACAAGCCTATTTGCAGAAATTTTTGGAGATCAGTGACATATTCATCCTATGGGTGTGTCAACTGATTATGTGAGGCTGACACTCTTCCACTTTTCACTGTTGGGGAAAGCAAAGAAGTGGTTGAATTATTGAGCCGGCAGATTCAATCACCACCTGGGATGACTTGGCCTGGAAGTTCCCCATCCGCTTCTTTTCATCTGGAAACACTATGAGGTATTAGCTCATACCTTTATTAAAGCTCTTGGCCATAATATGGAATTTTTTCTAGATTTAGCTGCAGGTGGTCAGGCTTTGGAAAATACTTATGATGAACTGTATACTTTGTTGAATCATATTGCATTAGAAAATTCAGATTGGCATGGTGATGCCTCAAGAGGCTCAATAAAAAAGGTTGTAGGCATGATTGAAGTTGATAGTATTATAGCCTTAGCTGCCCAACTATCAACTCTGCAGAACCAAATAATGACATAATTCAACAAGTTGGGTGTGCAGTAGTCTAACGCTCAGTTGAATATAGTCTAGCAGACCACAAGTTGGTATGAGGTTTGTGGCAATAGTGGACACTCTGCAGATACTTGTGGTGTAAATCTCGAGTCAGTCAATTTTGTAGACAATGCTCAAAGGCCAAATTATGGTAATGCCTACAACTAAAAGTGTCAAACTCAAGAACCAAATTATTCTTGGAACAATAATCATCAATATCAATAGCAGCAAAACACACAAGCCAGTAACGTAGAGGAAATATTAAAGAAGATCATCACTACCCAAGAACAGATGGCTGCTGAACTCAAAAATCAACAAGTACTTCAGAAGTTGTTGGAGTATCAGCTGGGAAAAATGCAACAGGCACAAAATGCCAGACCTTAAGGTGGGTTTTCAAGTGATAATAAACCTCCTAAACAAGTAATAGCAATTACTTTGAGGGGTGGTAAAGAGTTAACTGACACACCTCCAAAGTTAAATAAGGAGGTAGATGCAGAGTGGATTCCTCAACTAATCATAGATGTAGTAGCTAATTATTCTGGGAAGTCTTAGTACCAGAAAACAAAAATTACTAAGAAGGAGACACCACCACCACCACCATTTCCTCAGAGGCTAAGAAAAGCAAAGGAGGATGCATGCTTCAAGATGTTCTTTGACATATTTAGAGACCTTCACATTAACCTTTCTCTTTTAGATGTTTTTTAGGGAATGCCTAATTATGCTAAGTACTTGAAGGACGTAGTAACTAATAAAATTAAGCTACAGGATGTTAAGATAGTATTACTCACTGAGGAGTGTAGCTCTGTGGTGATGCTGAAGATACCCCAAACACTTAAGGACCCTGGGAGGCTCACTCTCTCCATTCAGATTGGTAACAGTAGGGTGCTCCTCGCACTGAGTGATTTAGGGGCAAGTGTCAATTTAATATCCCTATCATTGTTCAACACCTTGGGTTTGGGGAAGCCGAGACCATGCTCAATGTTACTCCAAATGGAAGACCAAACTATAGTCCATCCTAAAGGAATCATCGAGGATATTCTTATAAAATTTGGTAAGTTTATTATCCCTGCTGATTTTATTATTTTGGATTATAAGGCAGATGACAGGGTGCCGATTATCTGAGGACATTCTTGGTGACGAGAGGAGCATTGATAGATGTAAGAGAGGGCACACTCACAATGAACTTGGATGATGAAGAGGTGGTCTTCAAGGTTTAAAAACAACTCAATGCACTGTCCTATTACAAAGATTTATGCATGATTATATTTATGAAATGGGATAAGTGTAGGGTGGTGGAACCCAATCCATCAAATACTTCATCGGACTTTCTCATTAAGCTGCCTAAGCCACCAATACCTAAGCTCGAAGTGATGTTGATTGATGATCCTAAAAATTGTATTGTTGTGAAAGTTATTGACCTTGAGAATTTACACTCAAGAGGTAAAAAATGAGTGAGAAGTTGACCTCCAAGTAGAAGGAAGAATCAGGAGCTGCTTGGGAGTCAACCTAAGTTAAGGAAGGTTTTATTTTTTGTATTTTTAATTTTTACTTCAAGTAGTTTTTATTTTTGTTGAGTCACAGGTTAATGGGAAGTCTGAGTATCTAACACCTGAGCTAAGAAGTATGGCAAAGACTGAGTGTGGGATTCTCAGACCCTCCTGATGTATGAAGATGCTACTATCTAGGCCTAAAGGCCTCAAGGGGTATTTCTATCTCTGCTTTTGAGTATACTTTTGGGGACAAAGTAGATTTTTAAGTGTGGGGTGGAGAAATTTCCATTGTTTTGGGTGAAGTGATGTTGTAGGGTCTTGAGTCTTTGTTGTTTTTCTAGTTTTTGCTTAAATTTGAAAAAAATACTAAAAGATTTTCTCTTTATGGTTCTTAGTTATTTGGGTAAGTTTAGTAGGTGCACTCTTCACCCACCCCGTGGTTGTTTTTTTCAGATCTTTTTCATGGGGGTGCCCCTTGAACCCAGTATCCTTTTTACTTTTTAGGAGTAAATTTAAAATTTTTGTGCAGTATAAGTGAGGCATTCTTGTTGGTGGTATATGTGATTGCATTATGCAAGTTGTTTTGGTTGTTAAAGCATGTTGATTGTATGAATTACTACTTTTGAGATTCCTAGGCTCTAGTTTATGACTCTTGAACATTGTTGGCTTAATATTAAATTTGTACTATTGTTTGGTTGAGAGTCTATGATGATCTTACTTGACTCGAGCATATGCCATGTATGTGTGAGATTTTTGTGTATTACTTGTTGAATTTGATGCTAGAGCTTGTCTGGTGTGTATGCAAAGTAGAATAAAGAGTGTGGGTTTAGTAGATGATATAGGCATTTCTTTGGTAGCCAGGTTTTTACCCTTTTTTGACCTACCATTATGCATAATCCTCGTTAGCCCCCATTGAGCCTTTAGCTTGTTTCTTTGGTAGTCTCATATGTAACTTGTATCCCTTTCTTTGATTGACCTTAATTTGATCCAAAACTCCTAAGAGATTTTGTGTAAAATTAAGTTAGTTAAGGAGTTGGAAATTGAGAAATGAGAAAGGTGAAACTGAAACCATAAAGTAATAGTTATTGGTGTGTACAATTGATGTGTTGTGGTTGGAAGTGAAATAAATGTATGTTAAAAATTGAATCATGAATTAATAAACAATCCTGCCTTCCATACTGTATATGAGTGAGCTTAACCAGATGGGGCAAAACAAAAGATATGGGTAGATTGAAGTGGTGAAAATTGGTTGTTAGAGGTGAATTAAATGAAAAGTGTGATGTATTAAATTGCTTAGGGAAGATAGTTCCTACCCGTACCTTAGCCTACATTATAACCCTTAAAGACCTATTTGATCCCAAGCTTTATAATTCTGATATTAGTGGAGTATTACACTAAGGGCAAGCCTATGGTTCATCATCTGTAAGTTGTGAATTCTTTGTGAAAGTGAACGTAATTTGAATCTTATACCTAGTTTTTAATAAATTGCTTCTATGTGAGTGATCATGAGTACTCTTTTATGGTAAGGGAACATGTTTGATGATAGTTGGGTGATTTGTATGATGTCTTTGATAGAGCAATATGTATGACTTTGCCAACTGGTGAGTCAATTCTTGAGGCTAGGATGTTTTGGAGTAGTGTTCTTGAGCTTTTAATTGTGTGTATAACATTCTTAGTGTAAAAACTTGCATTATGTGTAGTCATTGTAGTAATATCTTGAATGTCTTGCTTGTTATAGAAGTATAGAGTCTTCTCTAATTATGATGCTTAGAGTAAAGAGTTGTTCAAGGATGAACAAGTCCTTAAGTGTGGGGTTGTGATCTGAGATGTACCTCAGTGTTGTTATCCGAGCTTATTTAGCCTTATTTTGAGGTATTTTAGTGTGATTAATGTGCCAATAATGATATAATTGAGCATATAAATGTTAAAATACTTGATCAAAATGTTTAAGGTGTGTTTCAAATAATTTTAGATTCAAACTGGTCACTTAGAGTTTAGACGAGAAAACTAGTGTTACTAGCTTAAGTTATGTGTTGTTCTAGTTGATATCGATGGATACTAGTGTGCGTAATGAGTTTATAATGGTATTATTGTGTAGTCATGTTTGTAATAACTTGTTTATAGTGTTTAATGTTCTATTTAAACAATCCAAGAGTCAAAACTAAGTTAAAGTTCAAAAGGACAAAACTAGTATTCTTAGCTTAAGTTTCTAGTGCTTAGTTGTGTGTGATGCTATAATATGATTTATGAGTTGATTATGATGATATATGGATGATTAAAAATCTTTAAATCTAGTTTAATCAACAACACAAGGCTTGGAATGGATGGACAAAACACAGGACAAGATTTTACGTAAAACGGACATCTTGGAGTCAATGGCACGCCGTGGACCTTAGACACCACATTGGGGTCCACACCATGGAATTGGGGGATACATAAGGGACCAATTCCAGTTTTTTTCTGAGATTATGGTGTGACACGGATCCTAGGCACCACTATAGATGGCGCAACGCGGACCCCTAGTTCATATCGGCAGATTTGTCCTCCTATAAATAGGACACTTAAACCTTATGCTAAACACCTTGGACGACCTTGAAACTTTGAAGGAGACTTGATAACACTTAAAATAGGGTTTTTATTCCTTTAATTTAGTTTTTTTATTGATTTTATCATGTATTCATCTATCGTTATTACGGTTATGTCCATGAGAGGCTAAAAACCCTTTTCCGGAGTTAAGGCCAAGAACATAATTACTATTGCAATGAATTGATTTGTTTTTGATTATTTATCATATTTGGTTGTTTATGTACCATTTTTATTACTATTTTAAGGATTCTCAACCCTTAGAATACAACCATTGTTATCTTGTGAGCCCGAAAGGAGGAATAAGAGGATAGAACGTGGGGATAAATAAAATACGATGTAATCTTCTACAGATTGAAGTTATAATTTGCCTTTAGGATAGGAAAATAACTGAGTGACCTATTTTTTTCACTTACAGGATGAAATATGAATGCATTTAACTTAGTTCTCACATCCTCGCTCAATGATATAGTTGTGGGTGTAAGTTAGATAGGTGATACGACTCGACCGGGGGCCTTATCGTAATAGGCGTCCCAAGTTCAAATGGGACCGGAGACCACTACCATCACCCAAACCAACATATAACAAGATAGTTTCTTTCCCCGAGTTGGCTAAATTTTGAACATATAACAAAATAGCGTAAGTATCTAGATTACAGGACTCTAGGATAGGTCTATTACCGAGATCGACCCAACCAAGTTTGACCGTCCCATACGAACCGTCCAACCATACCAAGCCAAACCAAAACATAGATCCAACCATAACCAAATAAGCTCCATTAATAATTAATAATCCCAAAATGAAATACGATCGAACAGTGAGAAATTTTGTCCAATACCGATCCCACCCATTGCAACCCATAGTAGTTCCACAAAAGCCTCTAACCAAAAAAATACAAATAATGCAAATTATAAAACCAAGTAAAACCATCCATATGCGCACAAACCATACATATATATATATAACCATGCCGGGAAAGGAAATCGGATTTAGCATGCCATTTAAAACCTTTACATGGGTTGTGTAGCTTTGCTGTCCTAAAACCACCCACGGGCTATATGGGTTTAGCTTCCCCTGCTGAAAGGGCCCAAGTGCGTGAAGCCGCATGACCGAAGAAAATAACCTGGGATGACTATTACATCCTCCCAAAATATAAAGTGTGACATCATGCACACGGTCACTAAGACCAACCTCACGTTGGCATACATGAGTTTCCAGCTTCGGTCCCCCGGGACCCCTACCTTCCATGACTTTGCTACATATCCCCCTTTAAGCTCAATTAAAACCATTACCAAACAACCAAGCCATTATTATTATTATTATTATTATTAACCGAGGCTATTGATAGTGGTATCATCATACCAACTATTAGGGGTGTACAAATCGAACCGTTAAGTTAAATTGAACCGATGAATCAAACCAAATCGAGGAAAAAAACCGACTTATGGTTTGGTTTGATTGGTTTGGTCTTGGAAAAAAAAACCCGATCATTCTTGATTTGGTTTGGTATTAGAAAAAATAAAATCAAACCGAACCCAAACCGAACCGACATAATACTTATATAATTTTAATTTTTTATACGTAAAAAAATACTACTTATAATCTACTTTCTAATTACTTTTATTATTTTTTTATATTCAAAAAATAGATATATATTCTTGGGCCTTTAATTATAGTATTTTTCCATTAATAACAAATTAATACAAAGGCCAATATTAATATTAAAACCTAAAACTCTTTAATTGCTTCACGTTTTACATTTTATTTTCCATGTTTTCAAAGAGTTTTCATTATTTCCCCATGTTACTTTCATCTTACTTTTCTCATTCGTCAAGTTGTGATTTAGGTTTGTTTCTCTTCTTTCTCATGTTTTTGATGGAATTATGTTATAATCAATTATTTTATGGAGTTAAGTTTTTAATAAGTTGTCTCCAATTCTTCGTTCTTTTATATGCTCACATTTTATGTGAAGGGAACTTTCAGACAAGCTACTGTGACTAGTGACTTAGAAATTGAACTACTTGGGTATCCACACAATATTACTTTGAGAGATAGTAGTTTAGACGCCTTAGTAATTTACCAACTTAATTTTTATTGAAACTACTCTGTGATCATTATTTTTTTTTAATCTTTTTAGTGAAAACATTTAATTTTTTTCTTCAATCACATTATAATTGTAAAACAATCGAGAAAACCAAAAAAAACTAAAGAACCCGACTAAAACCGAAATAAAAAAATAGATTGTATATTGGTTTGATTTGGTTTATAGATTTAGAAAACTGACATTATTGGTTTGGTTATATTTTAATATAAAACTGAACCAACCTGACCTATGTACCCCCTACCGACTATAACTTGCAAATATTGTCCTTCGCCAAGCCTTTTTGAGATCAAGGGATTCCCATGTACCCATAGATCATATTATCCAATTAACTTGGGGGATTCTCATGTACCCTACAAGTATGTTTATTAAGCCAAACCATTCAAAAACCATTTAAACTATTCATATCATTTAGGGTTCCATTACCAAGTTAAAACCATGCATAAGTTCCATTTAAAAACTCATATTATAGTGAAAGCATTTTTATAGGCATTTTATCAAACACATTGGAGGCATAGTATTTAAAAAACCAAAGTCCATTACCAAATAATTATTACCATGCAACCAGTTATCCAAAAACACTAGTAAAGCAGATAAAAGCATAATTAAAGCATGGGAAAATCGTAACCAAGCATTTATAACAAAAAAATCCAAATCATATTTGAAAACCCAAAATCATATAATATTCAAATAATGAAAACATTGTATAAAAATCCCTGCCTTTAGTTGGAACTAACAATGAGGTGAAGAGAACATGCCTTAAACCAAGATGATGATAGAGACAAATCACCAAGACAAGCCCCAATTGACTCTTTTAGATGAAACCATGCTTCCTTTGCTCAAAACTTTAGAGAGGATTTAAGAGTTCTTTCTAAGTGTTTAAGAATACAATAGTAGGGTAAATAACCTCCCAATAGGAATATAAGTCGTGGGGCCTTATTAGGATAAGTGGGAAAATATCCATATTGCCCTTACTTAAACTGCCTTTAATTCCCGTCATAGGGTACGACTGACCCTTACGAGTCGTACCCATCCTGTACAAATGGTACCCACCTCTCATACCCTAGGTCTTCCCCCTTGGATCCAACACCATCCAAGGTACAACACACCCAAACCCAAGTCGTATCCAAGTATACGACTAGTACCCATAAACCGTACCCCTGACAGGATAGAATCCCAGGAGGTTTGAATACTAACCACCATACGAGTCCTGGGTATGACTCATACCTTATCTTACGGTTCATGGTGAGCCACTCATACTCAGATCCAACCTAAGTCACAAAGTCCAAGGTTAAGTGAAGTAACCGAACAATCTGTATCCACCGATACAAATCATACCACCCAAGTCCTACTCATTCCAGTGACTAAATCCACCCCACCAACCAATACTTGTCAGCATACGACTGGATCATACCACTCATACCCAACTGTATGACTCATTCCCTACGTCGTATCTTGCCCAGAAACCAGAAATCAAGGAAATTTTCCAAGGTCAAGAAACTAGGGTGTTTCAGTATTCCCCACTAGGAATATTTGTCCCCGAACGACAGACAAGGTAGGGTAAACACAAGCACAATTCTTTTGCATTATCAAATATATTTCCAATCTTTAACAAAGTTTGAAAATGAAGAGGCAAAGATTTGAATCTTTCCTTTAACAAACTCAGAAAATAAAGATGTTTTGAAGACACATGTTTTCTACATGAATCTCAGGATCAGAAAACAGATGCGGATACTTAGACTTCATGTCCTGCTCCACTTTCCATGTAGCTTTTTCTACCTTATGGTTCCGCCATAGAACCTTAACCTAAGATACATCCTTGGTTCACAACTGACAAACCTGCCTATCCAAGATCTCAATCATGACCTTTTCATTAGACAGAGAGTCTGAGATACCCAACCCTTCCAAGGGAACAATCGAAGAAGGATCACTAATGCACTTTCTTAAAATAGAAACATGAAATACCGGATGAACGAAGCTCAAACTAGAAGGCAACTCCCATTCATAAGCCACATTACCAACTCTTCGCAGAACCAAATAAGGACCAACAAATCGGGGACTGATCTTTCCCTTCTTACCAAACCGCATTACTCCCTTCATGGGAGATACCATTAAGAATACCCTATCCCCAATCTCAAACTCCAAGTCTCTATGCCTTACATCTGCATAGGACTTTTAATGACTTTGGGCAGACTTAAGCCTATCCCAAATTACTTTTACCTTTACCATATCCTGATAGACTAAGTCCAAACCAAACAAATCCACCCCGCCAAGCTCAAACCACCCAATAGGAGATCTACACCTCCTACCATACAATGCCTTGAAAGGGGCCATATAAATACTAGAATGATAGTTATTGTTGTAAGAAAACTCCATCAAAGGTAGATACTCAACCCAATTGCCACCATAATCAATCATGCATGCCCGAAGCATATCCTTTAATGTATAAATTATCCTCTCTTCTTGCCCATCCGATCGAGGATGTAAAGCAGTAATTAGACTAACCTTGGTACCCAATCTTTTCTGAAAAAACCGCCAGAAATAAGATGAAAACTGCATACCACGATCAGAGATAATCAAATTAGGCACCCCATGCAGCTTCACAATCTCCTGAAGATACAACTTAGCATAATCCTTTGTCGAAAAGGTAGTCCTCACTGGCCAGAAGTAAGTAAATTTTGTCATCCTATCCACAATGACCCAAACTGAATCAAATTGGTTCCGAGACTGAGGAAGATCGATAATAAAATCCATTTTGATTAAGTCCTATTTCCATTTAGGAAAATCAATCTCTTGATATAACCCACCAGGCCTCATGTGCTCAACTTTAACTTTTTGACTTACATGCACTTGGCTACGAAATTAGCCACATCCCTTTTCATACTATTCCACCAATATATCTCCTTAAGATTATGATACAGTTTTATTGAACTATGATGAACAACATAGCGCAATTCATGAACCTCAGCCAATATCCTTTACTGCAACCCATTGACACCAGGAACACACAACCTCCCTTGGTACCGCAAAGTACCATCACCACTGATCTCAAAGACCATTACCTTTTGCCCACTGACGTCACTCTTGATTTTTATCATGACAGGATCTAGCACTTGTTTTTCCTTATCCTCTGACAAAAAGATGACCTAACAACTTCCTAAACTATCATACCACAATCCTTGGAGTCCAAGAGATGAACTACAAGATTGGCCAAGTGGTGAATATCCTTTACGAATCCCCACTTTCCTTTCTCTAAATATACCAAACTCCCCATGGATAACTTACTAAGAGTATCAGCAACTATGTTAGCCTTACCTGGGTAATAGTAAAGACTCATATCATAGTCCTTGAGAAGCTCCAACTACCTCCGCATCCTGAGATTTAGCTCGCTCTGAGTGAACACATACTGTAGACTCTTATGATCAAAATAGATGTCCACATCCACTCCATACAAGTAGTGCCACAAGATTTTCAAAGCAAAAACCACCGCCAACAGCTCCAAATCATGAGTAGGATTGTTCCTTGCATGCACCTTTAGCTTCTTGGAAGCATAGGCAATCACCTTCCCATGCTGCATCAAAACAAAATCGAGTCCCACTCGAGATGCATCATAATAATCCACAAACCCCTCACTACCTTTAGGCAATGACAAAATCAGAGTTAAAGTTAGCTTATTCTTAAGATTCTCAAAAATCCCCTCGCAAACATCCGACCATAAAAACTTTGCATTTTTCTAAGTCAATTTGGTCAAAGGAGCAACTATCATCGAAAAGCTCTTCACAAATCGTCGATAATACCCAGCCAAATCCAAGAAGCTTCGAATATCGACTGGAGTTGTGGGTCTAGGTCACCTTTTAACCACAACCACCTTTTGAGGATCCACCATGATCCCTTCACTAGAAATATATGACTCAGAAAAGTCACTATATTCAACCAAAACTTACATTTAGAGAGCTTGGTATAGAATTTCTGTTCCTTTAAGGTTTATAATATCACACGGAGGTGATTAGCATGATCCACCTCACTCTTAGCATAAACCAGAATGTCATCAATAAATACAATGACAAAGAGATCCAAAAACTGCCTGAAAATCCTATTCATCAAATCAATAAATGCCACCGGAGCATTAGTCAAACCAAATAACATCACCAAGAATTTTGAGAACCCATACCGACTACGAAAAGTCATCTTAGGGATATTCTCCTTCCTAATCTTAAGCTAATGATACCCAGAACGAAGATCTATCTTAGAGAAGAAGTTGACACCTTGCATCTGATCAAATAAGTCATCTATCATTGGACGAGGATACTTGTTTGTAACCGTTACCTTATTCAACTATCGATAGTCAATGGACATTTAAAAGGAACTATCTTTCTTGCGTATTAAGAACATCGGTTCACCCCACGGGGATATACTAGGACAAAAACCCCCTTATCCAGAAGATCCTTAAGTTGCTCCTTGAGTTCCCTCAACTCAGTCGAAGCCATTCTATAAGGAGGAATAGGTATTGAATAAGTGTCCAGAACCAAATCAATACCAAACTCTATTTCCCTATCTAGAGGAACACCAGGAAGATCATCCGTAAAGACCTCAAGAAACTCATTTACTACCAAAAATGAATGAAAAGAAGGACCTTCTGAGTTAGAATCTATAACCCAGACAAAGTGATAGAGATTGACCTCGGAACTCTAAGATAAGAAATAAACCTCCTCCTAGGAGCTAGGGAACCACCCTCCCACTTTATAACCTGTTCACCAGGGAACTTAAAGACAACCTTACAGGTTCGACAATCTAAGGACATGTAATAAGAGTATAACCAATCCATCTCCAGACTGACATCAAAGTCTACCATATCTAGTTCAAACAAATCCATCAAAGTCTTCCTACCACCAACAGATACCACACCCCTCTATAGACCATTTTAGCAATAACCAAGTCACCTAATGGGGTAGAAAGAGAAAAAGGATTCGATACAACCTCAGGAGACCCAATGAAGATGACTACAGAACCGATAAGGAGGCCATGAAGAAGTCGACTAACCCCCACTCGCCTGAGATTGGGTACCCTGTGCCCAAAAATTATCACCACCTTGCAAACTCTTATCACCTGACTACCTCGGGTAAGGAGTGCTAGCAGTAGAGAAGAAACCAGAACTTCCCCACTTTTTTTGGACATTTACCTCTATCCCAACTACCCTAATATTGAGCACTACTCTACTAAAAAAAACTACTCCTCTTGTCCATTCTTTCCCCAAAGTTTGCCTATTTACTTTTTTTCATTTTTCACCTATTGCATGTGGATAACCAACCTCGAAGTATCTATATCCTTAATCAGCAAAGAGTTTTTCTTTCAAGGATTAGAACCTGAGATATCCTAGAAGTGAACTTTCTCATTCTCGCCCTTATGTCAGCCATCAAATCAGGAGCATACCTTGACAACTGATTAAATTTCAAGGCATATTCCTTAATAGATATTTTACCTTGCTTGAGAGTCATAAAATCCTCCATCTTCGCTTCCTTCAGCTCTTGAGGAAAGAAGCGATCTAGAAAAGTATTAAAAAAGGCATTCTATAAGAATAACTCCTCCACATCGCCTCTATCCCTATCCCACTCCACGTATCATTGGTACGCAATATCCTTGAGCTGATAAGCTATAAAGTTTACACCTTCTACATTAGTAGCCTGTATTACCTTGAGTATCTTATATATTTCATCCAAGAAAGCCTGAGGATCCTCCTCCACCTTCACACTAGTAAAAGTAGGAGGATTCAACTTCATAAATTGGTCAACCCTTATGGCCTCAGCAGACAACCCACCAGACGTATCCCACTCAGCCTGAGGAGCAACTAACTAAGTAATAACATGAATAAATTAGAAAATTTTTCCATTAGTCACCTCACCTTGAGGAGAAATAGTAGCAACCGGAGGAACTCCAGAATAATTAGGGATAGGACCCTAAGAACGAATGCAAATTCTAGGGGTAGGATGTACCCCATCAACAAATAATGCCAATTATAAACCCAAGTAAAACCATCCATATTCATACAAACAATACAAATATATATAACCATGCTGGAAAAGGGAATCTATTTTATCATGTCATTTAAAACCTTGATCTATGTAGTTTTTCCCTCCTAAAAACCCCCATGGGATATATGGGTTCAGCTCCCCTGCTGAAAGGGTCCTAGTGCATGAAGCTGCACGACCGGAGAAAATAACCTGGGATGACAAATACACCCTCCTAAAATATAAAGTGTGATATCATTCACACAGTCACTGAGTTTTCAGCTTCGGTCCCCCTGGGATCCCTACCTTCCACGACTTTGCTATACATCCCCCTTTAAGCTCAATTAAAACCATTACCAAACAACCAAACCATTATTATTAACTGAGGCTATTGATAGTGGTATCTCCATACCGACTATAACTTACAAGTATTGTCCTTGGCAAACCTTTTTGAGATCAAGAGATTCCCATGTACCCATAGATCATATTATCTAATTAACTCCGGGGATTCCCATGTACCCTACAAGTATGTTTATTAAGACAAACCATTCCAAAACCATTCATATCATTTAGGGTTCTATTACCAAGTTAAAACCATGCATAAGTTCTATTTAAAAACCCATATTATAGTGAAAGCATTGTTATAGGAATTTTATCAAACACATTGGGGGCATAGTATTTTCAAAACCAAATTCCATTACCAAATAACCATTCCCATGCAACCAATTATCCAAAACCACCAGTAATGCATAATTAAAGCATGGTAAAATCGTAACCAAGCATTTATAACAAAAAAACCCAAATCATATTTGAAAACCCAAAATCATACAACAATCAAATCATTAAAACATTGTATAAAAATCCATGCCTTTAGTTGGAACTAACAATCAGGAAAGAGAATGTGCCTTAAACTAAGATGATGGAGCAAAATCACCAAGTTATGCTCCAATTTACTCCTTTAGATAAAACCCTTTCTTTATTTGCCCAAAACTCTAAAGTGGATTTAAGAGTGTTACCTAAGTGTTTAAGAATATAATAGTAGGAAAAATAACTTTCCAATAGGAATATAAGTCATGGGGCCTTATTAGGATAAGTGGTGAAATATCCAGATTGCCTTCACTTAAACTACATTTAATTTCATCATAGGGTACGACTAAACCTTATGAGTCGTACCCATCCTGTACGAATGGTACCCACCTCTCATACCCTAGGCCTTTCCCCTTGGACCCAATACCATTTAATGTATGACACATCCAAACCCAAGTCATATCCAAGTGTATGATTAGTACCCATAAATCGTACCCCTGGCAGAATAGAATCCTAGGAGGTTTAAACACTGACCACCATATGAGTCTTGGGTATGACTCGTACCCTAGCTTACAGATCATGGTGAGCCACTAGTACTGAGATCTAACCTAAGTCACTAAGTCCAAGGTTAAATGAAGTAACAGAACAACCCATATCCACTGATATGACTCATACCACCCAAGTTGTACTCATCCAATGACTAAATCCACCCCACTAACCAATACTTGTCAGTATACGACTGGACTATATCACTCGTACGACTCATTCCCTATGTCGTATCTTTCCCAGAAGCCAAAAATCAAGGAAATTTTCCAAGGTATAGAAACCAGGGTATTTCAATAGGTGACTAGATGCCCGAAAGACCATAGTCAAAAAATCAACCCCATAAATCTACACCTAAGATAAGAAACCTAACTAATAAAGTTCAATAGCATAGTATGATTGTTCGTAGAGCCTTAACCCTGGGTTTCTCCCTATTGATTGTCCATGACCTTTAATTTACCACATTGTTTAGTTTACAGTTACCTATAATTTTCAAGCTCTTATGGTTATATTGCACTGAATTGATCGTAATAGTGAACTACAATTGGATAGTTGTCAATACAAGTCTCTGAGGGATAGATACTTGGCTTGTAAAAGGCTATTTTACTACTTGGTGGGACCAGTACACTTGTGTGTGCTCTTGGGCGCAACCATAATGTCATCCACATAGACTTACACCCATGTCGACTTGAAATATGAGCAAAATTCTTCCCTTGGACTTTAGAAATAATTTTTTTTTTATCTTTCCTCTCTTGAATCCATTTTATAGTAGAAACTTCAAAATCCTCTTATACTAGGCCCTTGGAGCTTGCTTTAGCTCATAAAGAGCCTTGTCCAACTTAAACATATAGAGACGATGGTCAATATCTTTAAATCCTGATGGTGGCTTGGCATACACTTCTTTCTTTAGTTAACCCTTTGGAAGGCACTTTTCACATCCATTTAGAAGATTTTGAATGCCATATGTGCTATATATGCAATGAGAATTATGGTAGTTTCTAGTCTTACCACAAAAGTGAATGTTTCATCATAATCTGTTCCTTTCTCTTGATTAAATCCTTGAACAACCAACCTTACCTTATTTCTTTTAGTAACACCACATTTATATCATTTATTCTTGAACACCCACCTGGTCCCTATAACAGTCCTTGTAATACCCCGTATTAAACTTAGCTCAGTTCCATTCATAGTGCATGCATAAGAGGCTTACAACCTAAAAATTTAGCTAAGTGTTGGGACTTAGTTTTATTTTTGTCCTCTTAACTTCAACGACTTTTAAAGTGACCTTCCCGACCTCAAGATATAAGTTTTTGAGTTAATTCATGTTCAGGGGTGTAAGGAGCATGTCTTAGGGAAATTTTAGATTTTTCAGATGAGGATTAAGGCACGTTTGGATTTTATTTCAGAAACCTCACCACGATTACATCGCGTCATGGTAGGTATAGCGATGGGGAGTTTATCATGTCGCGATGATTCTCAATTCAGTGTTTCAGTTGCAAATTTAAAAACACAGGATTAACCTTCAGTTAAGACATTATATGCCTAAATTCCTTAATTTCTCTCTAAATTAAACCCTGACCCTTCCCTAAGTTCATTATGTTCAAGCATCTTTCCTTCATGAAAACCAAGAAATTGTGCTTCCTAATCCAAGAACGTTCAAGAAAGTTAATTTTTTTCAAGATTAAAGCTTTAAGGTATGTGTGATGTTCTTTCATGGGCCTTTTTCACCCATGGAGTTCAAGAATCCTTTTTTAAGTTTTAAATTATGGTTTTTACAAGTTATGAATTATATCCATGAAGCTCATATTAAATTTAATTTTGAATCATGTTTACCATGTGATTTTATTGCAACTATCCCTTGACACGTTTGAATGATGATTATTCATATGTTAATATAACGACCCGATTTCCTAAACCAAAATGCTACACGGTGCTCATGACCTCGAATGACCATAAGCTAACCCATTCCTGATATATGTACCTGTATACTGCATAAGATAATATAATAATGCGAAAACATGCACTGAAAGGCCATAAGGTTCTATCATGAACATAACTGAATAACGTAACATCTGTGTGGGGTAACAGAATACCCAAAACACAACTGTAGTCTAAAATATGATAGTCTATATCTAGTCTGCATCTAGTCTGTATCTAGTCTGAAAGCCTCTACTATCTGAAGAATCTGAATAAAGAGTTGATGGGATATGTCCCCAACTAACTCCAACTAATAAGCCGATCAATGAGATACTAGAAAATTGTTATGTCCTCAAAGGTGAGGACTCACTTCTACTCTGACTGCTGAATCTAGAATCTACTGCTGATCTGGAACTCACGTCTCTATACCTATAGTGTGAGGTAGGCTATATGCAATGGTTCACATGCATGAATAATACTAACTGACTATCTAACATAAATGTGACAATACATATATAAATACATAACTATAACTGACAACGTGATTTCATGATTCTGAGTCTGTATACTGATAACATGACATGCTAGTAACTAATATGACTAATAACATGAAGGACTATATCTGAATAATGCTGATAACATGGGTGGCTGTATATAAGTATAAATGATAATGTGGGTGACTGTATCTGACAGTCTGAAATCTAAAAAACGATTTGAGTTCTATTAATGAGACTGATTGGTTGTATTTGATAGTCCTAATTCTGTAACATGAAACTGTGGTAAGTAGTATCTAACTGACATGCCCCAAATATGCTATAATAGCTGAGCTGGGGTCCAATTTATGCCCTGATTAGAAGGGTGTCAATACTGCGCCACTAGTAAGGACAACATATGAGTAACCCTCATGTAATAGGTAACTCTAGCAAGAATGGTGGGAACCCTCACTTAACAGGTTAAGCCACCTCATCTACCCTCATATAGTAGGCTATGATATCTCAACCTATGTTGGCTACATAGTTCTGGAATGCAAGGATTGCTTCTAGGAATCACACCCTCGTATAACAGGTGAGTCCCCATCCTTGGGTTCACTTGGTTCTAATTCCTACACCCATCTGAATGGAAACTTAACATGATTTATTGAACTGAACTGAGCTTGGATTGAGTTACTGAATTTTTGTTGCTGATGAAATATTACTGATGTCTGATAACTGACTGAGTTATGAGATCATGGAGATTTTTCCTGAATCATAAGACTATCTGAAGTCTAAGAGTTCATAGCTTGACTAAGAGTATCGTGAAAATATGACATGGATCTAGGAACACAATTACTATTTTGGGTACAAGTACCCACAGGACTCGATGGAAGGAAACTGACATGACTTGATATTCTTGAATACATGATAATAACCACAATACGTTTATTGAAGCATTTAATCAAACATCTAATAGGCATAAGCTTGTACATACATGGGGATTTCATGATATCATGCTAGTTAGACAATTTTCCTTTATCCAGGCATTTAATCAAACATATTGTAGGCATAGTATATGTAAAGCACATTATATACAATTATATATCATGCTTCAATATAATTTCATAATTCAAGGGCTTAGTCATAGTGTTGCATAAATCTATGGCTATAGCAATTAAACCCACATAGAAATTATCAACAATCATGGAATAGAAATTAATTCCTTATTTATCAATATGAAAGAGAACATACAAAGCATGAACACATGAAGAAAATTCATAACTTGTAGTTAAAAATGGATTCTTGGACTTCATGGAAGAAAGAAGCCCATGAATGAACACTATCCATACCTTAGACCGTGATTTCTTAAAGATTGATGGTGAAACCTTCTTGAAATTATACCTTCTATGAAAATCCTAGCTTGAGTTCTTGAGAGTATTTGAGAAAAACATCAATATTTTGGATGAATAAGGGCTAAATCCCGTCTTTGGAAGCTTATATGAGAGAGGGGAGGGAATTGACCCTTTTAACCCTGGACACATAATTTAATCTTCAGTAAAATTTCCCAAATTGAGCCCTTGGCACGACGCGGCATTATTGCACCGTGTCACTGAAAATTGACAATTGGGAAACTACATGGTGGCGCGATGCAGAGCAATAGCATTGCCACCTTATCTACGACCTAGAAGTTTGGCGCGACGCGCCAGTATCACAAAGCAACGCTGGAATTTGACAATTGCCATTTGAGCTATTTCTGCGATGCGCTAAAGGCTCAGGTCAAACACTGTCTCACTAAAAAGGCTCTAACTCTTCGCCCGGGTGTCGGATTTGGGCGAATTATATATCAATGAAAAGCTTATTCAATTTTCCACTTGATAGGAAGTGAAATTATACAAATACCACGTGTATCATAATGAATTATTATTTCAAAGTAAGTTCTAACATCCTTGAGATAATTTTCAAGCTAAGAAAAAGTATGGGTATTACAATATATCCCCCTTGAGAACATTCATCCTCGAATGATATTGATTGAGAGGGGAAACAATAAGCTGAACATGAATAACTGAAATATGATCTCATGATTTATGTGACCGAAAAGATAAACATAGCATACTGAACATGCATATCTGATGCATGCGTAACTGATTCATAAATGCATAACTGAAAGTTCTGAAGAACTAAGTTTTCTCACAATAAAAATGCATGTTTGATGCATAACTATGCAACTGATTGGATACTTAAATTCATGACTGAATATACGATGGTACTTGATACCAAGTTTATCATAGGAACATGAACATGAGACTGAATACAAAGTTAATGATGCACACTAATCATGAAACCGAGTAAGCTTAAGGAGAACTGTTACCTTGAGATTTATCTGAGTTGGCGGGGAAGAGGTGAGGATACTTGGTACGTATACTTGCTTCTATTTCCCAAGTAGCTCCATCAACGGACTAATTTTGCCAAAGAACTTTAACCAAAGGAACTTTATTCCTCAATCTACGAGTTTGATACTCTAAAATTTCAATTGGAATCTCTTCATAAGAGAGGTTGTTCTAAACATCAATGCTCTGAATAGGGACTATGAATGATGGGTCACCTATACACTTCTTGAGCAAAGAGACATGAAATACTGAATGAACTGAGGCTAGATCTAACGGAAATTTGTGTTCATAAGCTACCTTGCCGAATCGACTGAGAATCTTGAAGGGACCGACATATCGGGGACTGAGCTTTTCTTTCTTGCTGAATCTCTTCAATCTTTTCATAGGAGAGATCTTGAGGTAGAAAAATTCACCAATCTCAAACTCGAGATCCTTTCTACTAATATCTGCATAAGACTTCTGTCGGCTCTGAGCATCCTGGAGTCTTTCTCTAATTAACTGAATTTTCTCTAAGGCATCAAATACTAAGTCAGGACCTATGACTGAGGCCTCACTAACATTGAACCAACCGCTTGGAGATCCACATCTCCTACCATAGAGAGTTTCGAATGAAGCCATCTGAATACTAGAATGATAGTTGTTGTTGTATGCAAACTCAATCAAAGGCAAGTGGTCATCCCAATTTCCCTTGAAATCAATTGCACATGCCCTTAGCATATCTTCTAATGTCTGAATTGTCCTTTCTGCTTGACCATCTGTCTGAGGATGAAAGGCTGTAATGAGATAAACATGGGTACCAAGACCCTTTTAGAATGCTTTCAAAAAATGAGAGGTTAACTGGGTACCTCTGTCTGAGATAATAGATAATGGAGCACCATGTAATCTGACCAGCTCCTTAATGTAGAGCTTGACATAATCCTCAGTTGAATAAGAGGTATGAACTGGAAGGAAAAGAGCTGATTTAGTTATTCTATCTACAATGACCCAGACTGAATCATGCTGACAAAAATCTTAAGGTCACGAAGTCCATGTTTATAACTTCCCACTTCCAAGTAGGAATACTGAACTCCTGAATAGGACCACTAGGTTTTTGATGATCTATCTTAACTTGCTGACATGTAGAGAACTTAGCCATAAATTCTGAAATATCTCTCTTTATCCCATTCTACCAATTGATTTCCCGCAAGTCACGGAACATCTTAGTGGCCCCTAGATAAATAAAGTTATGCGCGCCATGCGCTTCTGCAAGAATTTGCTGCCTTATGTCATCTATGTCTGGAACACAGAGACGACCCTGACAACGAAGAACACCATCTCCCCCTTGGGAGAAAACCTCTATTTTCTGATTCTGGACTGATTCTTTTAGCTTGACAAGGCTAGGATCCTTATCTTTCTTTTCTTTCACCTCGGAAACTAGAGCTGATTCTGAACTACTCTGAACATATACACTGCTCTCTGAAGAGTCGACTAAGCAAATGCCTAGTTTGGTAAGCTGGTGGACTTTTTGGACTAACTTCTTCTTACTATCATCAACATGAGAAATACTACCCATGGAAAGTCTACTAAGAGTGTCGGCCACTATGTTAGACTTGCCCGGATGATAGAGGACACTTATGACATAATCTTTTAAGATATTTAACCACCTTCTAAGACAAAGATTAAGATCTTTTTGAGAAAATACATATTGAAGGCTCTTATGATCTGTGAAGACGTCTACTTGAACACCGTAAATTTATTGTGCTACACAAAATATTTATTGTGGTATAATAACAATGTCGACTGTGATTTCCTTCGCACTCATGGGTAACTAAACTACTCTGTTGGGGTTATGGAAGCCATACGAGATACTATCTATTGCTATGAGTTTGTGAGTTCGTGACACGTATGCTGCTTATATCATTATTCTCTTTATCTTAATCTAAATTCTTTGTGGTTGCAAATGCAAGAATACGCCAGTATAACATTTAACTTGTTCGAAAGAAAGGTTATATGTCTGGAAAAGTGATAATGTCAAGGTAATAGGGTCCCATCCCCTATTAAAAAGTTAGTGCCGTAACTGGATTAACCTCTTGGAGAATTTGTACCGTTAGATACACTTTAAGCTCGAAAGAGTTAAAGTGAAATAATCCCCGAATAGGTCGAAAGACGCCTGGATTTACCATCGAATACAGTTCTCTATAAGCACATGCATATCTGAATTCCGCATAACTCATAGCTAATAGAGACGTAAACTCAGAAGGTGGACATACCCCCAACTTCTCAATTCTCATTGTTTACAACATACTAAACATTCTTTCTTTTTACTTTGCTATTTTCAGTTTTTACTTTAATATTTTGGTTACACATTACAATCCCCCCTTATTACGAGACTTGCACTAAAAGTCTAGTAATCGTTGCTTACTTGTTGACCAAGCTATTCCCTGTGGGATCGATACCCAACCCAGTTGGGTTATATATTTGACAACGACCGCTTTACACTCTTACGAGAGCTGTAGATTGAGCGTTATCAGTTTACCATTAAATTACTCCTTTTCCCTTTTTTTTTTTAAAAAAAAAACTTAAAATTCCGGTTTTTGGAGGTTTCAGATACAAGTGTTGTAAAAGAAATACACAATATATAATACATTTATTTTAATAGAAAATCACACTAAATATGAAAAATAACGGCTCTCTACTTTAATTAGGAGTGATTTATGCTTCCATATCTTAAACCAACAGTAAATAATCTCCATAAATACCTAATTTGTTATTATGATGATTTTTAAACCTTCCTTCTTCTCAAAATCATTTTTCTGTCACAATCAGCTTCTCTATTTTTTCTGTCTTTTTTTATAATTGACAATGAATATATTAGTCTTATTATGACATTTCGGTATTTGGGTTACTGATGTGATGTATGATGGATACAAGAGTGATGGCATTGTAATCGGACAACATATCACGTATGAAAAGTTGATTTCGGTCATTGCTGTAGAACTTGAAATCAATGAAACAAGGAAAAAAATTAAAGCCCGATACATTATTGATGGAAACTCATCTCCATTGCTTATCTGTAATGATATAGGTATAAAGCTATAAGTGGAGATTAAAAAAAGTGTGTCCGAATTTGGGATGTATCCACTGTGCATCACTACTATTGATAAAGATTCAAGAGAGATGTTGTCTGAGGGCGACTGTGGTGAAGTTATGTGTTTGGAAGGTACGGATAAAGACAGACTAGCATTATCTGTTGTTGAGTCAGAGTTTTAGGAGCCTTCATCCGTGGG
Organism: Capsicum baccatum var. pendulum; assembly: GCA_030864225.1. Classification (NCBI taxonomy): domain Eukaryota; kingdom Viridiplantae; phylum Streptophyta; class Magnoliopsida; order Solanales; family Solanaceae; genus Capsicum; species Capsicum baccatum. Next base: position 239,179,007 of record CM061552.1, on the reverse strand, counting down.
TTACCTTAAGGTGAAAAACATAATAACATACTGCAATAATTCAACTGTTAAGGTTGTCCAAGTTTACAACAACAACAACAAATCCAGTGTATTCCCACATGGTGGGATCTGGGGAGGGTAAAATATACGCAGTCCATACCACTACCTCCAGAGAAGTAGAGAAGTTGTTTTCGATAGACCCCTGGCTTAAGACAAAGAATAGTAAACAAAGTCGTAATAAAATATGAAAGAAAATGTAATAATAGAAATAAGACACCCACAAAGTAATACCTTACATTAACAAACCAAAGGCACCCACCACCCCCATACCCCCATACTAGCATATCAAACCTATGGACACAACCCTAAGATTACAAACCCGACTACCCCAAAGCTATCCTAACTACTAGCTACAACTCACCCACATGCATTATCCTTCTAACCTAATTTGCCTCCTCTATACCTTCCTATCTAGGGTCATGTCCTCATAAGCTGTAACTGCTCCATGTCACATATAATAACTTTTCTCTAGTATTTCTTCGGCCTATCCCTTCCCGCCTAAAACCATTCAAAGCTAGTCTCTCACACATATGAACAGGTCCATCCGTACCGCTCCTCATCATATGCTCGAGCCATCTCAGCCTTATTTTTTGCATCTTGTCCTTCATCGAAGCCATTCCCACCTTCTCCTAGATATTTTTATTTTTAACCCTATCTCCACTAGTAAGCCCACACATACAACACAACATCCGTATTTATGCCACCTTTAATTTTTGAATATGGGAGTTCTTGACTAGCCAAGACTTTGCACCATACAGCATGGCTGGACAAACTTCCACTCTGTAGAATTTGTCTTTAAGCTTGGGCGGTGCCTTCTTATCATACAACACTCTCGAGGTGAGCCTCCACTTTATCCATCCTGCCTCAATATGGTGGGATACATCCTCTTCAATCTTACCATTCCCTTGAAAAATTGACCCAAGATACTTAATACTATCCTTTTAACAAACAACCTGAGAATCCAACCTTTCTATCACCCCATTCTCCTATCTCAAGTCATTAAACTTGCATTCCATATACTTGGTCTTGATCCTACTCAACCTGAACCCTTTAGACTCAAGGGTTTGTCTACAAACCTTCAATTTATCATTCACCCCCTCCCCCTCCCCACGTCTCATCAATAAAAACTATATTATCTGCAAAAAGCATACACTAAGGCACCTCTCCCTGAATGCACTGCGTCAACACATTCATCACCAACGCAAACAAAAATGGGCTAAGAGTAGATCCCTGATGCAACCCTTTCAAGACAGAAAAATGCTATGAATCTCTTCCCGCCATCCTTACTTGAGTCTTTGCTCCATCATACACGTCCTTAATAAAGGTATGAGCAAGTTTATTGATGTTTGAATATAATTTTTTGTATTTGATGAGATACATGTCGATTTTTCTACATGTTGTTTATAAACGTATGGATTCAGCAAAACTAAGTCAATTTTCATAATTTGTTTTATGTATCTGTGCTTTATACATAAATCATAAAAGAGAGATGCAATTTGTTTTATGTATCTCTTTCTTTTTCTAGTTTAATTGTAAGAGATACATAATACGTTAAATCAATTATTAAGCAATACATTATTTTCATTATGTAGCTATTTTTTTATAATATACTAGAAAGAGAAACATTATGTATTTAATAAATAATTTAGAGATACTTAATTTTTTATATGTATTTGATTTTTGTTTAATATAGTTGCTGTGATACATTATATGTTCATTTGATATTTTAGAGAAACATAATCTGGTATGCACTGTACTTATTTTGTGATGTATTTTATTTGTCAAAAAGAATAAAGAATAAAATTTTGTGATTCAAAGACATTATTTTTAATAATTAATTACTTTTCCAATGTTGGTTGATTTTTTTTTCTTTTTTGCAGCTATGTACTTAAATGTTTTTCTGGTGAGTGTAGTTGGATTTATAAGACATCATGTAGGAAGGGCTCAGATTTGTTCGAAGTAAGGGTATTTCATGATGTATACACATGTCCTTTTAAAGATAGAATATTTATCCAAGTGCAAGCTACGGTGTCATTCGTTAGCGATTTTACGACATCAAAACTGGGAAATTATAAGAGAATACACACACCAACTAACGTTATTGAAGATATCAAAGCTTTTTTCGATGTGTACATTAATTATCAGAAAGCATGGAGGGCAAAGAAACTAGCGGTCGAGATGCTGAGGGAAGAACCAACTGATGGCTTTCATCAAATGCTTAGATACATATATATGCTTAATTCGGTGTATCCTAGATCGCATATTAGAATGCATAAATATGAAGATGACAAGTTTATGTATCTATTCATAGCATTACAACCATTAATTAGAGAATTTAAGTTTTGTAGGCCAGTAGTTGTTATGGATGGGGCACATTTGGGTGGTGCATATAAGGAATATTTTTGTTTGCAAGTATGTAAATTGAGATGTTTGAAATATAACGTAGAGATTTATTTTTTTAGTTGAATTACATGATTTATGGGAAATTTAAACATGACACAATAGGTTTGTTTTTCTGGTTATATGGTGCATATTGCCAATAGCTTATGGTGATTTAGACTCTAAAAATGATAATTCATGAATGTAGTTTTTTAAGTAGTTTAAAAGTGATTTTGGGGAGCGTGAAAATATGTGTGTTGTATTTGATCGTAACAAAAGCATAATGAAGTTTTTAAGCATTGTGTATCCTAACGTTCTGCATCTATCGTGTGTTTGGAATATATGAAAGAACGTGTATATACACTTTAAGAAAAAGCAAAGATAGACTTAGCGATGTTTTTTATGCATTGACAAAGGCGTACAAAAAAAGATTTTGACTTTTAATGAATCAAGGTGGAAGGTGGATCACAGAGTGAAGGATTATCTAGAGAATGTTGGATATAAAAAATGGGCATGAGTGTTCACACCAGTCAATCGAGGTAGAATGATGATTTTAAATAAAGCAGAAAGTATAAATGAATAACTAGTTGAGGCTCGTGAATTAGCTATATTAAATTTTCTTGAACAAGCAAGAATCTTTTTTGAAAAATGAAATTGCAAAATCAAAAAGAGAGAGCATCATATACTAAAGAAACCTTGGGTAAAAGATTTGAGAATATTTTGCAGCTAAATACGACAACATCCTCTAGTAAAGGTTTGTTATGTCATTTATTTTATCCTACTTTTTTATTGAATCCGTTATAATACATCTTTATTAGACTTATGTTTGTAGTTAACAAGATTTTTAGAGTTGTGACATTAAAGAGATACAAATCTGTGTTAATAAGAGATACATATCTAGTTTGATTGAAGAAATATTTGTTTTTTTATAGGTTAGGGCATCTTCGCCTTATGTGTACTCTGCTTATGATGAAGGTAGGAAATACATTATATGTCTAGATAGAAGAACTTGCACTTGTGGAAGATTCCAGTTGGATGAAATAACATGTCAATACGCAATAGCAGTTCTTAAAGCAAGCATGTAGTTGACATGAAGCAGTTTGTTCTGAGTATTACCATCCAGATACTTTAGCTAAGACATGTAGTGTTGATGTCTTCAATGATGAATAAGAAAGATTAGATTGTGTCATAGAAAATTCAGGACGAAGTTGTGTTACCTCCAAAATACAAAATACAACCCAGAAGGCCAAAGAAAAAAAGGTACAAGAAATCAAGTGAAAATCTTACAATGAACAGTAATTGTTGCGATCGTTGTGGTTATGAAGGTCATAACAGATTTACAAGTAATTTCTTTTCAAAAGAAGATTGAGATTTCGGTCTTCATCAAAATAAGTTTTGTCAATATTTTTTTTCAAGTTTTTGATTTTTCATCGTTTGGCAAAATGGTTATGGAATTGTTGTTACTTTTGAAACTTGTGATGAATAATGTTTGTTGGAATATGAATTTTCTTATTTCTTCAATTTATATAACAGTAAAATACCTTAATTTCATCTTAGATTAAAATGATACTTCATTACTTGTATATATAATATCATTAACTTTAATGTAATAATATAATAAGAACGTTGCACAAGTCAGGTAGACTCGCCAAATAATTCAACTTTCAGTTTCGAAAATAAATTTAATGTTCTGAATAATTTTATTGGACAATGGGAACTTTAGATGAGTTTCTAAAATATTCTCATTTAACTAGTCAATTAATTCTTGTATTATAAAATTATTAACATCATCTATGAATTTTCTATTTCATAAGATTCTTGATGTTAAATGAGGTGGTTGTGTCTCCTTGAAAATATTTTTAATTCTAACTCAATTAATTGTCTCCTATATATATATATATATATATATATATATATATATATATATATATATATATATATATGTATGTATGTATGTATCTTTTGTTATATAGACTTTTATTTTTTGCTGTAAAAATGTATCTCATATAAATTTTTGATAGTAATAGTATTATCTCTTATTAATAAAAATTATCTCATATAATCGTATGTTTTTTAAATTAGTATCTCTTACAAATGTAGTTGAGTGTTATGTAGATTAACTGGCAATTGCACATACACCTCTCTTACTGATTCTAACAAACGTATACATGTACATCAATTTAAACAACAAACTTCAAATTGGAATAGTGATTATAGATAATTAGTATGTAACACACTTGGAATAATTCTTAAAAACAAAATATTGAATAGTCAACATTAATACTTCAACAATAATACTAGTTAAACTAACAGACAACTCAAACATAATGTAATTATTCAAATTTAGTTAAATATAAAATACCATCCATAATGTTTAATTAAAAAAATTGCTCCAAATGACCCTGCCATCACATAAGTTGACAGTTTTGTTTTTCTGGAAAAGGCAAAAGACTAATTAAAAGTTAATCAAACTAAATACATGTAACACCCTGATTTTCTGAACCGGAATGCTACACGGTGCTTATGATCCCGAAGGACCACAAGCTAATCCATGACTAATATCTGTACCTGTGAACTGCAATATATAATGTAATAATGCAGAAAACATGAACATGTAGGCCATAAGGTTCAACTGACTAAAGAATCTATAAAATAGTAAAATCCGTGTGGGTAAAAGATACCCAAAATAACTGAAAACTGAATCAAATCTGAACTAAATCTGAAAGCCTCTAAATACTGTCTGAATAAGGAGTTGAAGGAACATGTCTCCAACTAATTTCGTCTAGAAAAACTGAGCTGAAATAATAAATAAAATAAAATAATATCTTATCATCCTCGAATGAAGAGAACTCGCTGCAACTCTGTATACTGGAATTCAGCTACTACTGCTGGTTTGGAACTCGTGTCTCTGAACTTATAGTGTAACATGAAAAGAAAGCTCCATAGCGCAAATGCGTCAGTACAACTGGAGTACTGAGCATACGAGTGAGGTAGGCTAATGTGAAGGGCTTACATGCATGAATAATACTACTGACTGACTGATATGAACGTAAGAGTACAAACATACATACATAGTAACTAAGATCGTGAGTACAAAATGGCTAAATCTATACGATGACACATGGTTGGAACCATAGTTCTGATAAGATGGATGACTGTATCTGACAACCCTGAATCTAGTTGAACTCTCTGAGTTCTGTGGTATAACTAAATTTGACCGTAGCTAGCAGTCCTGGTATATTGATATCTGAAGAACTATCTGAGTTACTATACTAAGACTGATACTGAAACTGTGGGAGGTAGTTGTTTAACCGGCATGCCCCATATTTGCCATTATGTCTAAGATGGAGTCCAATCTCTTCCCTAACTAGAAGGGTGTCAATACCGCACCACTGGTAAGGACAACATGTGAGCAACCCTCATATAATAGGTAAATCTAGTGAGAACGGTGGGAACCCTCATATAACAGGTTAAGACACCTCATCTACCCTCATATAACAGTCTACGATATCTCAATCTATGCTAGCTACATAGTTCTGGAACGTAAGGATGACTGCTAAGAATCACACCCTCATATACAGGTGAGTTCCCATCCTTTGTTTTACTCGATACTAACTCCCACTCCCATCTGAAGAGACTAAACATGATTCAACTGACTGTACATAGATAGATTAACTGACTTTCGTTGACTGACGAAGTAGTACTATTATCTAAGAGTTAACTGGGATCATGAGATTTTTGAGGTTTCCTGATTCACATGACTGACTGAGTTCTATAGATTATAGCTTAACTGTTATTATCATGACAACATGACATGGCTCTAGGCACACAACTATGTTTTTTGGGTACGAATACCCCCAGGACTCGATAGAAGAAACCTGGCACACATGACATGACTGGATCATAAGATTGGAGTCCACAATTCGCTATATCATAAGTTGGGGATAGTATACTTTATGTATTTAATCAAAACCTCAAACATGGTAGGGAAAGCATGGATATAATTCGCACACAAAATTCATATTTCCATCATCATACATACTCCATGCCATCACCACAAGAATACATAAATAGCATGGGCATTCATATTAAGGTGTATCTCTAACATGGTCTTGTCATTTAGATATCATGAAATCATGAAAATATGAACTTCTAACATCCTAGGCATTTTATCAAACACCTTACATGCATTCTTTAAGGCATAGGTGGATTTCATACTTGCATTAGTTCAACCCACCTAAAGTTGAGGATTTTCAACCAACAATCACATATATTCCATGAAAAACATCCTTAGATATCATCTTGAAACTTGAACAACAATCATCAACGTGTACATGCTTATATCACCCATAAAAGTTTACAAAATAACATTTAAAAGCATGGTTCTTGAACTCTATGAACGAATTAAATCCATAGATGAACACTACGCATACCTTAAAGCTTGATCTTAAAAGAGATCTAATGTTTCTGAAGGTTCTTAAAGAAATCCTTAGGCTTTTCCTTGATTTTATTGATAGGGTTTAACCCCTTTGGGAAAGAATGCTCTTGTTCCTGAAGAGATGATCTTGAGAGAAAACCCTAATCTTGTGGTTGAAAATGTATGAGAGAGCTTTTTGAGATGTTTTAACTAAAGAGAATGGACGATAATACGTTCCTTGAGGGTTATAAGTATTGGGAAGTGAAGAAAAAAGACCAAAATACCCTTATGAAATAAATTCTCAGTTGCTGAAAATCATAGCTGACGATATTTGTGACAAGGCGTTAAAAGTGTGGTAAGCCATCAAAAATGTCGTCACACAGGAGCTGGAACTAATGGTTTCTTCCTAAGTCTGACGACCTTCGTGGTAGGGCATCACGAATGTGGTAATCTACCATGAATTTCATCACTTAGGAGCTGGTTTCTTTCTAAGAATGACGACCTTCGTGGTAGGGCATCACAAATATGATAAGCTACCACGAATGTCATTACTTAGGAGCTGGTTTCTGCCTAAGGATGACGACCTTCGTGGTAGGGCATCACAAATATAGTAAGCTACCACGAATGTCATCACACAAGAGTTGGATTCTGCCTAAGGCTGGCGACCTTCGTAGTAGGGTGTCACAAATGTGGTAAGCTACCACGAATGTCGTCACACAGTTTCCAGCATGACATGCTAGAGTAAAATAGGAATAACTCTTTGCTCTGATATCGTATTTAGGAGAAATTGGTATTGTTGGAAATATAATTAAATTATATATCTATTGATAGGTCATGAGATCAAAAATTCCAAGTATAATGAGATATATGCTCGTTTGAAGTTGACTATACCAATATCCTTCTCAAGAATTCAATCGGTAAGGAATGTTTTAATTCGTCTGATAGCTGGGAGTTATTTGAAGCCTTAATATACATCTAACTTACTCATAAAACTATAAAAAGCATGATTTACTATTCATGAGCTTGGTACATGTCTCTAATACTGGTTTGGATTTTTTGGGGTATTATAATATCTCCCCCTTAGAAACTTTCATCCTCGAATGATGACTGCTTGAGAGGGGAGAAAAGATAAACGATGCATACACTGATCATGCTCAACTGGCACATGATTTAGGACTAAATTGAATTCTAAACTGAATATTGCCCAACTGAACATGCATATATGATGCATGACTGATAAGCTGAACTCATGAATGAGTGATAAGTTATGCACTAATACTTGATACCACTTTTATACTGGAATTTTGAACATGTAACTAAATATGTTTAATAAAAATGGTTACCTCAATCTAAGCCTGAAATAGCGGAGAAAAAATGAGGGTACTTGGTTCGCATGTCTGCTTCTGCTTCCCAAGTAGCCCCCTTCATAGACTGATTCCGCCAAAGAACCTTGACTAGAGAGACTATTTTTTCCTCAGCCTACGAGTCTCATAGTAGAGGATCTCGACTAGAATCTCTTCATAAGAGAGCCTATTTTGAATGTCAATGCTCTGAATAGGGACTACAACTGCTGGGTCACCTATGCACTTCTTGAGCAAAGAGACATGAAAGATTGGATAAACTGAGGCTATATCTAAAGGTAATTAGAGCTTATAGGCTACCTTACCAAAGTGAATGAGAATCATGAAGGGACCGACATATGGGGGACTGAGCTTTCCATTCTTGCCAAATCTCTTCACTCCTTTCATGGGAGAGATCTTGAAATAGACATAGTCATCAACCTCAAATTTGAGATCCTTTCTACAAACATCTGCATAAGACTTGTGTCGGCTCTGAGTAGGCCAGAGTCTTTCTCTGATTAACTAAACTTTCTCCAAGGCATTGAATACTAAGTCAGGCCCTATGACCGTGGTTTCACTAACTTTGAACTAACCGATCGGAGACCTACATCTCCTACCATAGAGAGCTTCAAACAGAGCTATCTGAATACTGTAGTGATAGATGTTGTTGTATGCGAACTCAATCAAAGGCAAGTGGTCATCCCAGCTTCCCTTAAAATCAATTGCACACACCCTTAGAATATCTTCTAAAGTCTGAATGGTCCTTTCTGCTTGACCATCTGTTTGAGGATGAAACGTTGTACTAAGATGAACTTGGGTACCAAGACCCTTTTGGAATGCTTTCTAGAAGTAATAGGTGAACTGGGTACCTCTGTCTGAGATGATAGATAGTGCAACACCGTGTAATCTGATGAACTCCCTAATATAGAGTTTGGCATAATCCTCGGCTGAGTAAGAGGTACGAACTGGAAGGAAATGAGCTGCCTTGGTCATTCTGTCTACAATGACCCAAACTAAATCATGTTGATGCCGTGTTCTAGGTAAACCCATCACGAAGTCCATGTTCACTTTTTCCCACTTTCAAGTAGGAGTAGTGAACTCCTGCATGGAACCACTAGGTTTTTGATGCTCTATCTTAACCTGCTGATATGTAGAGCACTTAGCTACAAACTCTGCAATGTCTCTTTTCATCCCACTTCACCAATAGATCTCCCGCAAGTCGCGGTACATCTTAGTGGCCCCTAGATTAATAGAGTATCGTGCACCATGTGCTTCTGCAAGAATTTGCTACCTTAAGTCATCTACACCGGGAACACACAGACGACCCTGACAATGAAGAATACCATCTCCCTCTTGAGAGAAAACCTCTACTTCCTAACTCTGAACTGACTCTTTTAGCTTCACAAGGCTAGGATCCCTGTCTTGCTTCTCTTTCACCTTGGAAACTAGAGATGACTCTGAACTATTCTGAACACATACACCACCCTCTGAAGAGTCGACTAAGCGAACTCCTAGTCTGGCAAGCTGATGAATCTCCTGAGCTAATTTCTTCTTACCATCCTCTACATGGGAAACACTACCCTGGACAGTCTACTGTGTGCGTCTGCCACTACATTGGCCTTGCCAGGATGATATAGGACACTCATGTCATAATCCTTCAAGAGCTCTAACCACTTTCTTTGAGGAAGATTGAGATATTTTTGGGAAAAGACATACAGAAGGCTCTTATGATCTGTGAAGACGTCTACATGAATACCGTATAGATAATGCCTCCAAATCTATAAGGCAAAGACAAATGCTGCTAACTCAAGGTCATGAGTAGGATAATTCTTCTAATGGGGCTTTAACTGTTTGGAGGCATAGGCTATGACCTTACCATGATGTATAAGGACACAACCTAAACCTACTCTGGATGCATCATAATATACTACGAATCCATCAGAACCATCGGGAAGTGCTAAAACTGGAGCTGAGGTGAGTCGAGTCTTCAACTCTTGAAAACTCTTCTCGTAAGGTTCTGACCACTGAAACTTGACCTTCTTCTGAGTCAATCTGGACATAGGAGATGCAATAGAAAAAAATCCCTCAACAAACCGTCGGTAATAGCCAGCCAAACCCAAGAAAATCCTGATATCTGATGGAGAGATAGGGCGAGGCCAGTTTCTTAACGCTTTGGTTTTTTGAGGATCTACTCTAATGCCAACACCAAAAATAATGTGGCCAAGGAATGCTACTGATCTTAGAAAAAATTAACACTTACTGAACTTGGTGAACAACTGGTGATCCCTGAGATTCTGAAGAACAATTATGAGATGGTCTGAATGATCACGCTCTGTGCGAGAATAGACCAGAAATCATCTATGAAGACTATGATGAATGTGTCCAAGTACTGCTTGAACACCCGGTTCATCAAGACCATGAAAGCTGCAGGGGCATTAGTAAGACCAAAGGACATGACTAGAAATTCAAAGTAACCATACCAATTACGAAAAGCTGTCTTCGAAATGTCATATTCTCTAACTCTGAGCTAATAATAGCCTGATCTGAGGTCCATCTTGGAGAAATAACTGGCACCCTGAAGTTGGTCAAATAAGTCGTCTATCCTAGGCAGCGAATACCTGTTTTTGACCGTGACTTTGTTTAGCTGACGGTAATCAATGCACATTCTAAGAGAACCATTTTTCTTGCACACGAATTAGATTGGCATACCCTATGGGGATACACTGGGCCTGATGAATCCCTTATCTAAAAGATCCTTTAACTGATCCTTCAATTTCTTGAGTTCTACTGGTGCCATTCTGTATGGCAGAATAGAAATAGGCTGAGTATCTGGGAGAAGGTCTATGCTGAAGTCTATTTCCCTTTCGGGAGGAATACCTAAAAGATCTTTGGGAAAGACGTCTGAATATTCATTAACCACTGGGACTAATTCGAGACTGGGAGATTTAGAATAGAAATCCTTAACATGCACGAGATGATACATACACCCCTTAGAAATCATTTTCCTTGCCTGAAGGTAGGAAATAAGCTGACCCCTGAAATACGAAGTGCTACCCTTTCACTCTAGGATGGGCTCATTCAGGAACTAAAATTGAACTATCTTGTTTCTGTAGTCGACTATGGCATAGCAATAATGAAGCCAATCCATGACAAGAATGACATCAAAATTAGTCATCTATAACTTGACTAAATCTGCTAACGCGGATTTCTGAAATATCATAACCGAGCAGTTCCTGTATACCCACCGAGTTATGATGGTTTTACCCACTGGGGAAGAGACCAAAAAGGGCTCTGTTAAAATTTTGGGACTGATTCTGAAATCTCCTACTATGTATGGAGTGACAAAAAACAAGGATGCACCTGGGTCTAGCAAAACATAAATATGAACATGGAAAATCTGTAACATACCAGTAACGACATCAAGAGAATTTTCCTGATCCTGTCAGGTCTGAAGATTATAGAGTCTATTTGGGCATTACCCATTAGTAGCTTTGGAAGTGGAACCCCTGCTAGTTTGGGCGATCAGACAGAGCTGTGAAATGATTCTGCTGACCCTGAGGGCCTGGATGAGGACACTCCCTAATCCTGTGGCCTAGCTTACTACAACCAAAATAGAAATCACTACGATCTCTATAAATACCCTTGTTGTTCTTACCACAAGTCTGACAAAAGGGGTTTGTTCAGGCACTGCTAACACTGCCCTGAGATTTAAAGCCGGGTGCTCTATCTTTATTGTCGTCCCTGAACTTCGGCACTGGGTTACTAGTGGAGGAATGGGTTGGAACTGTTGACTTAGGATGAAACTACGAATGATTTTCTCCCCCTAATTTGGGCTAAGCAAAACTGAAACTGCCTACTCTTGCTTTCTTGTTCTGCCTCTCCCTAGTCTTAACCTTCTACTCCTCTATCTATTGAGCGTGGTTCATGAGCCTGGCTAAAGTTATATCACTGTTCATAATCGCAGACCAACACTTATTTACCACGCTATCATTCACCCCTAACATGAACTTGCTCATCTTAGCCCTGTTGTCTGCAACCACATGAGGGGCATATCTGGCTAGATGAGTTAATCTAAGAGAATACTCTCTAACTATCATATTTTCTGGCCTGAGATTGATAAACTCAAGAACTTTGGCCTCTCTCAGCTCTTGGGGAAAGAATTTGTCTAAGAAAGTCGTGCAAATTTTTTCCACTCAACAGGACCTGTATCCTCTAACCTTTCTGCTAACCACTACTTGTACCAAGTGTGAGCAACATCCTGCAATTGGTATGCGGCTAACTCGGCACTCTGAGAAGAAGTGACTTCCATGATATCAATGACCTACTAGACTTGGTCAATGAATTCCTAAGGATCCTCGTCTGGCTAAGACCCAAAAAGGGACGGAGGGTTCATTCGGGTGAAGTCCCGAATCATAACTGCTACTGAATTTGCCATTGGACTTTTATTTTGGGCAGCCATAGACTGAGCAAGAGCGGTAAATACGGTCCTGAACTCCGCATGAGAAATATATTCTCCCAAAGGATCTTCGGGCTGAGGAACTAGTTGATTTCTTCTCTTTGGATGAATGTTTTTGAAATAAGAAAAGAGCGGATTAGACTGAAAGACTGACTTGAAATTATGCTTACTAGCACGACATGAATACTGAAGAAAGGGAACTGTTCCTAAAATATCTCATAGCCTCTTGTACATAAATGTGGCGCGCAACACACCTATGTACAAGACTCTACTAGATGCGGTTTTCAGACTTCCTAGGACTCTATTAAACCTTAGGCTCTGATACCAAGTTTGTAACACCTCAATTTTCTAAACCGAAATGCTATATGGTGCTTATGACCCTGAAGGACCACAGGCTAACCCATGACTAATATTTATACCTGTGCACTGCAATATATAATGTAATAATGTGGAAAACATGAACATGTAGGCCATAAGGTTCAACTGAATAAAGAATCTATAAAATAGTAAAATCTGTGTGGGTAAAGGATACACAAAATAACTAAAAATAATCAAATCTGAACTAAATCTGAAAGCCTCTAAATACTGTCTGAATAAGGAGTTAAAGGAACATGTCTCCAACTAACTCCGTCTAGCAAAACTGAGCTGAAATAATAAATGAAATGAAATAATATCGTATCATCCTCGAATGAAGAGAACTCACTGCAACTCTGTATACTAGAATGCAGCTACTACTGCTGGTCTGGAACTCGTGTCTCTAAACCTATGGTGTAACATGAAAATAAAGCACCATAGCGCAAATGCATCAGTACAACTGGAGTACTGAGTATACGACTAAGGTAGGATAATGTGAAGGGTTTACGTGCATGAATAATACTACTAACTGACTGATATGAACGTAAGAGTACAAACATACATACATAGTATCTAAGATCGTGAGTACAAAATGGCTAAATCTCTACGCTAACACATGGCTGGAACCATAGTTCTGATAACATGGATGACTGTATCTGATAGCCCTAAATTTAGTTGAACTCTCTGAGTTCCGTGCTATAACTAAATTTGACCGTATCTAGCAGTCCTAATATACTAATATTTAAAGATCTGTCTGAGTTATTTTATTCAGACTGATACTGATACTGTGGTATGTAGTTGTTTAAACGACATGCCCCATATGTTCCATTATGGCTAAGATGGGGTCCAATCTCTACCCTGACTGGAAGGGTGTCAATACCGTGCCACTGGTAAGGACTACATGTGAGCAACCCTTATATAACAGGTAACTCTAGTGAGAACGGTGGGAACCCTTATATAACAGGTTAAGACACCTCATCTACCCTCATATAACAGGCTACGATATCTCAATCTATGCTAGCTACATAGTTCTGGAACATAAGGATGACTGCTAAGAATCACACCCTCATATACAGGTGAGTTCCCATCCTTTGTTTTACTCGGTACTAACTCCCACTCCCATCTGAAGAGACTAAACATGATTCAACTGACTGTACATGGATAGATTAACTGACTTTCGTTGACTGACGAAGTAGTACTATTATCTAAGAGTTAACTCGGATCATGAGATTTTTGAGGTTTCCTGATTCACATGACTGACTGAGTTCTATAGATTATAGCTTGACTGAGATTATCATGATAACATGAAATGGCTCTAGGCACACAGATATGTTTTTCGGGTACGAATACCCCCAGGACTCAATAGAAGGAAACTGACACACATGACATGACTTGATCATAAGATTGGAGTCCACAATTCGCTATATCATATGTAGGGGATAGTATACTTCATTCTCTATATCATAAGTAGGGGATAGTATACTTCATGTATTTAATCAACACCTCAAACATGTTAGGGAAAGCATGGATATAATTCGCACACAAAATTCATACTTCCATCATCATACATACTTCATGCCATCACCATAAGAATACATAAATAGCATGGACATTCATATTGAAGTGTATCGCTAATATGGACTTGTCATTTAGATATCATGAAATCATGAAAATATGAACTTCTAACATCCTAGGCATTTTATCAAACACCTTACATACATTCTTTAAATCATAGGTGAATTTTATACTTGCATTAGTTCAATCCACCTAAAGTTCATGATTTTCAACCAACAATCACATATATACCATAAAAAACATCCTTTGATATCATCTTAAAACTTGAAAAATAACCATCAACGTGTACAAGCTTATATCACCACAAAAGTTTACAAAACAATATTTAAAAGCATGGTTCTTGAACTCTATGAATGAATTGAATCCATAGATGAACACTACGCATACCTTAAAGCTTGATCTTGAAAGAGATCTAATGTTTCTGAAGGTTCCTGAAGAAATCCTTAGGCTTGCCCTTGATTTTTCTTGACTAGGGTTTAACCCCTTTAGGAAAGAATGTTCTTGTTCCTGAGGAGATGATCCAGATGGTTCAGATGGGTTTATTATGTATTGTGATACCTCCAGAGTTGGTTTGGGGTGTGTTTTGCTGCAGAAGGGTAAGGTCATAACCTATGCCTCTAGACAACTTAAGCCCCATGAAAAGAATTACCCCACCCATGATCTTGAGTTAGCAGATGTAGTGCTTGGCTTAAAGATTTAGAGGCACTATTTGTATGGGATACATGTTGATGTGTTCATAGACCATAAAAGTTTGTAGTATGTATTTTCTCAAAAAGACTTGAACTTGCATTAGAGAAAGTGGTTAGAGTTGTTGAATGACTATGACATGAGTGTCATGTATCATCCGAGAAAGGCCAATGTAGTGGTTGATGCTCTCAGTAGGTTGTCCATGGGTAGTGTTTCTTATGTTGAGGATGGTAATAAGAAGTTAGTTAAGGAATTTCATCAGCTTTCCAGGTTGGGTATTTGTTTGATTGATTCAGCTGAGGGTAGTGTATAGGTGCAGAATAGTTGGGAATCCTCCTTGTTTTCCGAGGTGAAAGAAAAGTAGGACAGAGATCTCAGTTTAGTTAAGATGAAAGAGTCAGTCAGATAATTGAAAGTGGAGGTTTTCTCCCAAGGAGGTGATGGTGTGTTGCGTTTCCAGGGTAAACTATGTGTGCCATGTGTAGATGACGTGAAGCAGCAGATCTTGCAGAAGCACATAGTGTCTGTTACTCAATTCACCCAGGGGCCACTAAGTAGTACCATGATTTGCGGGAGATCTATTGGTGGAGTAGGATGAAAAGATACATTACAGAGTTTGTGGCTAAGTGCTTTCGTGTCAGTAGGTTAAGATTGAGAATCAAAAGCCTAGAGGGTTTATATAGGAGTTTAGTATTCCCACTTGGAAGTAGGAGAAAGTGAACATGGACTTCGTGAAGAGTTTGCCTCATACTCGTCGTCAACATGATTTGATTTGGGTCATCGTGGACAGGATGACCAAATCATCCCATTTTCTTTCTAGTTCATACTCCTTACTCAGTCGAGGATTACGCCAAGCTCTATGTTAAAGAGTTGGTCAAATTGCACGGTGTTCCATTGTCCATTATTTCATATAGGGTATGTAGTTCACCTCTCATTTTTGGAAAGCCTTCCAAATGGGTCTTGATTCCCAAGTTCACCTCAGTACAACCTTCCACCCTCTGATAGATGGTCAAGCAGAAAGGACTATTCATACTCTAAAAGATATGTTAAGAGTGTGTGTCGTTGACTTTAAGGGTAGTTGGGATGAAAACTTACCTTTGATTAAGTCTCTCATTGGTTGGTTCAAAGTAGGTGAGGCCGCAGTAGTCTAACACCCCGGAAAATGGGTCCCGGAGCTTCACACGGTGCTTGAGGCTATGAGTAGCCCCAAGCTAACCCTTTAAGCCATTTTCATTCAGTTCAATACAAATCAACGGGGTTTCCATAAATAACCCTCAAATATCAACAGAGTAATCATCATCCAAGAATAAAAGAATTTCAGAAAGATAACAAAATACGACTTATTAGTCAACTCCCAACATCTATACTAGTCTGACAAGCCTCAAAGAAAATCAATAAAACCAGCGAGCCATTGAGACATGCCCCAACTGAATCATACTCAATTATCAAATGTAAAGAATTCTGTGAAACCAACATCAGACACAACGTCCTCGAAATATGAGGACTCACCACAATAGAGGATATAGAACAACGTGCCCAAAGAATCACTGTCGAACCTAGAACTGAGCACCTGAACCTACATTCCGATAAAATATAGCCCACATCCGAAGATGTGGGTCAGTACCATGGAAAGGAACTGAGTATATGGAGGTGTATGCCGTTGTATAAACATCATCATCATAAATATTTATAAGAAATACGCAGGATATATGAAATACTCACATAGCCCGAAGAAAATCATCATAATCATGAGAGGGTGAAATAAGTACAATAACACATAAGAGTCATCATATAATTTGTCAATCACTTTCAGTTCATCAAGAATATCAATTCTCAAAATGTAAATATCATTTAAATCTTTCAAAAGAATAACTTTCACAATTCCACTTTCAAATCACTTCACCATTCACCATAGACACAAGGAAACACACACACACACTGGGAGATCCTATAACCGACATAAACTGTGTGAGCTACATGAAGTCCAACGTACAACCCAGGTTGGGGATAGCCATCCTATCCTTGCCATCGGAGTAGGACTATCGATATCAAATCCACACAAACTAATGATCACTATATAAATCATCCTCAGGCTCACTCCTATGGGGGCATGTAGTTCTAAGGAAGTAAGGTCACTTTATACCTCCCACTCGATGCTAAAGATTTCTCCCAGACTTAGCTCAGATCATTTCAATGACAATCCACAATAAAATAATTTTAGTAATATATAAATATACATCGGGAGCCATCACGCTTCCCATCTATCAAAATCAACTACGTTGTGGATTTCTTTTACACTAGAGTTCAAAACAACTCCATTAAGACCAAAAGGTCAAATCATTCAAAATATCTCAAATATTCAACATCAACGTGCTTATAACACACACTTTATAAAAAACACAATTTTCAATGGGGATTCACGACCTAAATATCAAAATCATGATAAATATCGTTCAAGATTCATGCTTTATATCTCCCCACATTTAAATTCATCTTTCAAAATCATAAACATTAAGATTTTATAATAATTATCATAAGATATGGGTTCATGCTTCAAATTCGTAAAAATCAAATAAAAATCATGCCTTTGTAAAGAAAATTACTTTTGGGCACAAGAACGAAAGAGAGTTCTTGTTGAAAAACCCAACATACCTTGAATGATGAACTTTAGATCGATACTCATTTTTGAGATGTTAATCGTGCCTTCGAATGATGGTTCTTGGAGTTCTTGAACTAGGAACTTGGAATCTTGAATAAATTTACAGAATTAATGGTGAACTTTGGAGGTTCTTGAAGTTGGATGTAGGAACTTAGTGTTTTTTTAGGGAATTTGATTAAATATAATATATAATTCTTATAATAGACTTTAATATAGGGTTTGGATGGATTTTGGGTGAGGGGGAATGACCAAAACGCCCCTTAAAATCAAATAATTCTCGAATCTGTCCTTTGGTGGACTGTTTTGATAGTCTGAAGTAGATCAACCATAATCGTTTACTTCGATATCCAAATTGGATGAAACCAATTTCATTAGAAAGAGGACTCACAGAGCTTTCCGTTGATATATAGTAGATCACCCAGATCATTATGTACAAGGAGTTATAATCATTTAAAACTGGAGAACAAATACACCAGGCCTCAGTACCTTTTCCTGCATGTTTTACTGTTCACTACTATTCACGGTTCGATCGGAATGTTCATAACTTGTCGCTCGGGTGTCCGTTTTGGATGATCCATATATCGTTGGAAAGATTATTCGATACTCTACGCAATTGTGGGTCAAAATCTAATACATTCCACATAGAAAATTTATAATTCATTCTAGAATATAGAACCCAGTTTCGCATAAAATTTCAATGAAAAATGTCCTGGGGTGTTACAAGTACTAGGGCTTGACTTGGATTTTGACGACTTAGAGAAAGTTTGGTTATTCTGGGAGAGGATTAAGACAGCTCAGAGTCGACAAAAATCATATGTAGATGTGAGAAGAAAAGATCACAAGTTTGAGATTGGTGATTATATGTATTTGAAAATCTATCCCATAAAGGGAGTGAAGAGGTTTGGCAAGAAGGAGAAGCTCAGTCCCCATTATATCGATCCTTACAGAATTCTCAGCTATTTCAAAAAGGTAGCTTATGAGCTTGAATTGCCTTCAGACTTAGATTCACTACACCCAATATTTCACGTCTCCTTGCTAAAGAAGTGCATAGGTGACCCGACAGTTGTAGTCCCTAGAGAGTATAGATGTTCAGAACAATCTCTCTTACGAGAAAGTCCTAGTTGAAATCCTTGATCATCATATTCGCAAACTAAGGAAAAAAGAATTTCCTTTGGTTAAAGTTCTTTGGCAGAATCAGTCCGTTAAGGAAGATACTTGGGAAGAAGAAGAAGATATGCAAACAAAGTATCCTCACCTCTTTTCTGCAAACATAGATTCAACTTAAGGTAATGACCTTTCTTAGATTTACTCAATTCCATGCTCAGATTTTCTTTATAAACTTGGTATCAATTACCGTTTCATATCATCCCCATGCCAGTCATACATTCATGAATCATTTCAGTCATGTAATCATTCTTTAGTTATGCAGGTTTAGTATGAAAACCTAGTTTATCAGAAGTTTCAGTCATGTAATCACGCTTCAGTTATGCATGTATAAACTCAGTCTATCAGTATTCTTAGCTTAGTTAGTCTCATTCAAGGAAGAATATTCCCAATGAGGAGAATTGTAAGACCCCGCAAAATTCTAGTCATTTCAATCTTTTATAGCATCTAAAAAGAGGTCCCAGACTTAGAAATTTCAGCCAAGTGTTTATACTTAGAATCATTCTTTTAGCCTTTATAATTCGTTGATCTTATTTTTGATCTTGATGACCTTCGAATGTTGATTTTTTAAGTTGATTCACGATCAAAGATGTCAATAGATGTTCTAGGATGAGTTTTGGATTTTTTGGACGTTGTTTGAGGCATGTTTGGATGATCAAAATAGTGAGTCAACGCAATCTCGCCGTGACACGTTGATGATCACATCGCTAAAATAGTGAAACGATGCGAACTCGATGCGGTGTATCACTTATCGCGTTGACACCAATGATGTGATGCATCGGTCTGCGCATCGCTGAGCATATTTTTCTGTAATTAAGTCCATGTCCAGAGGAGTATTTAAGTCAATTTCTCCACTTTTATTCAGCCCTAAAATAGAAAACTAAGCTATCCAAAGGGCAAAATCACTCACTCTCTCTCAAATGCTCTCAAGAAAATAACCCTAGGTCATTTAATTTCAAGTCCAAGCTTCAAGAATGCACCAATAATTTTCACGAATTTAATTACCAAGGTATGTTAGGTGTTCATCCTTGGGTTTCTTTTCACCCTTGGAGCTTAAGAACTTTTTTTTAAAACTACAAGTTTATTAACTTCATGATTTACAGGTTTGAATTGGATTGTGTTCATGTATGTATTGATGTTTGGTTTTCAAATCAAGATTCATTACACGTTTCAAGTGAATTAATTAGCATGTAAGTAGAATTATGTGATTCTCATGCTAAACCCTTGAATTAGCAAGATGAATGTTGTAGCCATGATGTTTATATCTTAATGAATTCCAGGTGCATTAATTTTGCTCTCCAAGTGTTTGATAGAATTCCTATGTAAATTGAGTAGTGAATTCATGACATGTTATCATGTGGTCCCATTTATGTTAAAGTTCATGCCTCTCAAGTGTTTAACAAAATGTATAAATGAGTGCATGGTGAATAAGTAGTTAATGTGATGCTTTCAAGATTTTTCCATGTTCTGCCATTGATGCTATCGAGTCCTGTGGGTATTCAATACCCAAAAATTTAGCCATTTATCTAGAATTACAGTAGCTAAGAATAGTCACAGTAATGTCATGAATAGTAGTACTCAGTCAATTACAAAACTTAGTAAACTTAGTCCAGTTCAATCAGTCAACACGATCAGTAACAGTTCAGTCAAGCCTAGTATAATCTAGTGATCAGTTCAGTGTCTATTCAGTTGGAAGTAGGATTAGTACCAAGCGAACCTAGGGGTGGGGGCTCACCTGCCAATTGAGGGTGTGATCTTTAGTAGTAGCCCCTTAGTTCCAAAACTACTTAGATAGCGTAGGTTAAGTATATCAACCTGCCAGTTGAGGTTTGATAAAGTGTTCACCTACTATTTGAGGGTAACACATATCTCACCTTCCAGATGAGGGTGATTCTTTAGTGGATCTACATAGCTATTGTTAGTACTCGTGGAACGGTGCTAACACCCTTCCAACTGAAGTCACAAGTTATACCCCAACTCATTTTATAATTTGGGTATGTCGGTTAGATAAACACTCCCACAGTTTCAGTTTCATACTTAGTACAGAACTCAATTTAGTTCTACAGAATTAGGACTTTCAAAAATAGTCACCCAGTTATCAGTAATATAGTTATCAGTAAGCTTGGATATCAGTCACTCAATTATCAAAACTCAGTATTCAGTTTTAGTATGAACTCAGATACAATATATACATATATATGTATATGCATAGGATTACATTGTAACGCACCAAAATCTGGTTTCTGGGATGCCACACGGTGCTTCGAACTACAAGTAGTCTTGAGCTAACCCTGTCTACTTTTCTACTAAATCTAAATCTCAACATAAGGGAAATATAAATATGGAAACATAATAAATTCAAAAATCTTATTCGAAACGTACTAATCTCACAAGTCTTGGTAAAACAATACTGAAGGATCTGAATACTGAATCAAAAGTATAAAACTAAATCTAGTAGTCCGACAAGCCTCTACTGACTGAGTCTAGAGAGTCATTGGGACAGGCCCCAGCAGACTCAAACTGTTTGAAATAAATAATGAAATATCTACTAATAAACTGGAAATCTGGATAGCTAAGTCCCTGAGGTATGAGGACTTACCAACTACAGGGATATAGATGAGATGCTCAACAATCACTCACGCTGCTGAGACTCAGCACCTGAACCTATATTATGAGACAATGTAGCATATAGATATATATGTGAATCAGTACTTTGATGATGTACTGAGTATATAAGGGTGAATACAATAAGTAAACAATGTCATCACAATTTATAAAATTATGCATGCTAAATGTAAATGACTCACATAGGCTTGAGTAGTCTGAAATCTGAAGATCATAATTCATGAACAATAAAGCATATAGTATAGATCTTTTGAGTCATTACATTCAGTTCTAAAATCTGTCCTTTTCTGAAAACTACTACATTATCTTGTCAACTGTAAGGGGAATAATTCACCTCAAGACTTTAAGAATCTTAAAACCATAGTTTCCAAAACACATGTTTTTATCTTAAGACTTTAAGCCAATAGACTATTTTAAGAGTAGGGAACATATTTTTGGGAGGTTCTTCAAAACCAACATACACCATGTGAGCATCCATGGAGTCCCACGTCTTGCCCCCATTGGGTAAGGTTGTTCTACGCTTGCAATCGGAATAGAACTTCCTATCTTATGTGATCACAATCTTAGTTATCCACGTAGAAGTAGGGATAATCTTAATCCTATAGTGGCATGTAGTTCCGGGGCATGAAACCGTAGTAACATACCCATCTCAGTGCTAAATACTACTCCCATTCTTATACTCAAAATCTTAAGAAAATTTACTTCAAAATAGCACAAGGGTCTATAAGAAAACAAATTATACTCTCTTTCTTTTCTATAAATCTCAAGTCATATGAATAATGTGGATTCTTTATCTTATCTTAGGACCAAAAGATCAAATCTTTATCAAAAATCTGAGAATAATCTTATCATAGGGTATGCGTAGCACAAACAATCTTGAAATAGCAATCTTTAATTAGGGATTAATGACTCATGCATCAAACTCTCACATTAAAATATCGTACTGTTCATGCTTGATAATGTAAACATGTATAAAATAATTCCAAATCTGGAAATTACTGAAATATGCATGAAAATATGAACATAATCATGCAATTAAACTTCTAAATTACTGGAAATCCCATAATCTTATAAATAGCAATATTGGGTATAAATCCTAACTTCAATTTCATGGAAAATTACATAAAATTTGGTAAATTCATAATTAAAATAAGTTTTGCCCACAAGGGTGAAAGGATTATACTTGTTGAAGAACCCCACATACCTTAATTGGTGATCTTTTATGAAAAACTTGAATCTTGGATTCCTATTGATTCTTTGGGGATGAATTATTAGAGTTCTTGAATTGGGGATCCTTAATCTTGAATATACTTGGAGAATTAATGGAGGAATTTGGATTCTTGGGGAGAAAGTTTGATGAACTAGGGTTTTGTTTGAGAGAGATTTGATGAAAGTGGATGTAAAGTGCTTTGGAGGGATTTAATTCATTATTTAGGAAGGATTAGGGGCTGGGATATTTACCAAAATTCCCCTCTTAAACTCATAAATGGAATTGAAAAAATGACCAAAATCCCAACTTTTGGCCTTGGCGCGACGCACCACTATCGCGCCAAGCGCCTGCATGGTGGCGTGATGCAGTGGTATCATGTTGCCACCTCGGATGGGACCTAAAAACTTGGTGCGACGTGCCAATATCATGGACCCTCACTGGAATTGGACAATTGGGGATTTGGCCATCTCCGCGACGCGCTAATATCGCGGAGGGCCACTGGAAATTGACAAATGGAAAATTGGACCTCTCCGCGATATGCCAAAATTGTGGAGTCTCACTGAAAATTGACAATTGTGATTTTATTCTTTTCCGAGAGGCACTAAGGGCCCAAATTACAGTTTTTTATGACTGGAACTTAAAATAGCCATAACCCCTTCACCAAGTGTCAGATTTAGGCGAATTTGGTATCGATGGAAAGCTTATTCAATTTCCCACGCAATGGAAAGTATAAATATAAATAATTCCACATGAAACAAATAGTATTCATTTCGGAAGCTATCCCTTAACATTCTAGGGATGAATTCAAGCTAGGAAAGGTCTCGGGGTATTACATACATAATCAACATTTATAGTCATTTCAGGTATTCATGCATTCTCATTCAGCTATTTCACGATGTTCATTTATCCAGTCATCATCTCATGCATATGAACCCATGTATATCAGCCTACCTCACTTAGCATACCAATACATTCAAAGTACTGATGCATACTATTTCTTTTGCACTATGATGTCTCATATCATAGGTTCAGACGCACGGGCTCCTAACCGTACTTAGCAGTGCAGGTTATCAAAAACATTTATAGTGGTGATTCCATATATTTTGAGGACAAATTTACTTATTTCAGTAGTCCAGTTATTCAGTATGTTTAGTAGTCGGAGTTATTTGGGGACTTGTCCCATCAACTCCATATTCAGACAGGTAGAGGCTTTCGAACTAGACTATTTTAGATGGATGTTAAATTTTTCATTATTACTATCAGTATTCAGTATTTATTCTGTATTTTGAGAACCGTATGGC
The DNA here is from genome assembly GCA_030864225.1 of Capsicum baccatum var. pendulum. Taxonomy (NCBI): domain Eukaryota; kingdom Viridiplantae; phylum Streptophyta; class Magnoliopsida; order Solanales; family Solanaceae; genus Capsicum; species Capsicum baccatum. The sequence continues at coordinate 239,154,801 of CM061552.1, read as the reverse complement.
ATTTCAGTTATATTTACGCACATGTTATTAGTATCATTATTCAGTGCTCACAACAGGTATCAATCATGGGTTAGCTTATGGTTCTTTAGGATTGTAAGCACCGTGTGATGTTTAGGGTATAGTATTGAGACATTATAGAAGGGAAAAAATATTAGTAATTTTTATATTATCATCTTTACACATAATAACTATGCCCCCAGAATTGTTATTAGTAGGGTATTGGATTTTATTAGAGAAAATAGGGTCTTAGAAATACTCTTATAGTCACTCATCCTGGTCTCAAACAAAGCTAGGATGGAGGGCTTGTGGATGTCAACCATAGACTTACAATGCCTCTTGAATTCAATATTATTAGCCCCTCTAACATTACATATGATGCAATTTATCATTAATTAGATTGGTTGAGTTGGGGTTTCCCCCATTAGAGCCTTGCCTTTGTCCAGAGGTAATAGATTTATTATTTTCCTCTTTTTGGATATTGGTTTTATTTTGCAGTTGTAAGGGTTCAACATATTGGTAGAGGGAAAGGGATCTTTATGCTAAACTTGTTCAAGTCTAGAAGAATCAAGATAATCTCTCTGTCACTTACCACATCCTCAAACCTTAAAGTTAGTGGTTTTCTAATATTCTTACATCTATTTTTGGAATCTTTAGGGAGGCTAGGATCCTTTCCATTTATCTGTTTCTCTATTTTAATGATTTTATTTTTATCACTCTCTTTCTTATTTCTAGGGTAAGGACAGTTGAATAAGAGAAGATGGATCCATAGTGAGCACCTGATGAGTTAGCAAGAATCGGAGGCTTACTTCTAACATTTCAAATATATTGGGATGAAAGAAAGGCAATGTCAAGCCTGCTTGCTTGGCCATCTTTGGGAGTATTTCTAGAGAAAGGATTTATTGGGATGACTGACTGATGATGTTCATCAGTGTTTTCATCCATATTCTATCCAGGCTTCCCAGTCCTTGGTTCATCCCTTCCATGATAAGTTAGGCAAGGTATTAAGGATTATATATGACCAGAGTGATCCCCCCCCCAATCCAGTTGTAGGTGGAGTAAGACTACTTATCCTGTCAGTCCTATTTTTAGCCATGATAATGGGAGATGAGTTGGGGGTAGAGGATCTAAGATGAAGACTAGAGTTCTTGAAGTGGGTGGGAGGTTTAGAAAATCCATTATTGGAATAGTATCTTTCTTTTGATTTACAGTATGAGTTAGAGTAGAATGGGTATGGCGGTTACCTCTTTAGGACGTTTAACCCCCCGCTCTGCCATTGTTTTCCCGAAAGTCAAGGATCAGAGGTGTAGAGGGAGGGATAAAGAGTGTCAGGCCTCCCTCAGTTGTAGTGACAAGATTGTTATTAGTAGCCGGCAAGGTGGTATTAGAGGAAGTGGAGAAGTTAGTGTCTCTAGGAGCACTGTTCTTCTCAGTAAACATAAGGATCTAAGGAGTGACTTATTGATTAGAACGAAATTTTCCCTATTAATTTCATATAGGGGTATCTAATTTTAACTCTATTGAGTTAATCCGACTCTTATCAGGTAAGTTTTTGAGCATTTAGGCCGTTCCCAAGTAAGCATTCGCTATTGGGCCAGCTAAGTTTAATGGCCCACTATAAAAGAGTCATTTTTTATGGCCCTAAATTCATTGGCCTTTAGATAATGACTTCAACATGAGAACCCGTTTAGCCCATCTAGGAAGGGTTTCCCCTCTAGACCCTATTTCTTTTACGGTAGCTTTCCTGATCGGAGTGTTAGTTAACAATGCATAATGGAAGTTTCTAGTTTCTAGGAACCTACCGGAATGGGCGGCATATATCTTAACCTTGATGTTTTTGCCAGAGTTCATACCCATTTTATCCACCGTATTTGGAGGATTGGGGAACTTTTTTTTGTTCCTAGGGAAAGTTATTGTTCTCCATTCTATTGGTTTACTGCTTTATCGTTTGTTGATGTAGTTTGTACTAGATTAGAGTGACCTCAAGCGATAGTAGTGTGACCCAATCAACCATAATTTTTGCAGAGAATACCCTCCCCCTACTAAACTATAGATTGTTTATGGTTCCTAATTAGCATTGAGGTTCTGACCAATTTTTTGAGTGGAATTTGCAATCAGATGGAAGTATACCTCCCGCACAATGTATAAGATGTCCATGAATCAATTTTGAGCAATTAGCCTATCTTATACCCTATTATTTCTAAGATTACTCCATCGTAGAATTTTGTGGGTAGTTAAGGAAGGCGTAGCCATATCGCAGTATATTGAATCTGTGTCTGAATAAGTACAAAATTAAGCTCACATTGCCTCACTAACAAGAATGACCCAACTCTAAACTAAGATCCATCTTGCAATGCTCGTTTCTGATTTTCCTCATTCTTGAACTTGAATGTACAAAAATTGAATCTTAGATATATCAAGATCAAGCTCTCTTATAATTTCCATATATCTAAGAGTTTAGTGCGTAAAAATGGTGATTGAACTTCTTCCCTAGTACTTTGACAATTACGAAGTTCCGCCATGGAGAGTAAAGCCTCGTCTTATCCTCTATGGTTTGTTTGATCGAATCATCTTGAAGGTATAGTTGATCATCAGCTACGAAGGGTGCCAGATCTAAGTAGGATTGTGAAAGAGAGTGGAGTATATCCCTCACTATATCACTGTAGGAGTTCTTTTTAGGAATGTCGATTACCATTTGGAAATTCTTCCGGGTCATGTGGTTCTGATGGGACAAGAGTGGGTGGTACCTCAATAGTCATGGTGCGTGGGTCAACTCACGGTCTATTTATTTGTATTAAGATGGGATTTGGAGAGGGGCGGGTCTTTTTCTCTCTAGAAAATGAAGTTCAATCTATTTTGTATTAAGATATGTATGAAAATCCATGATATTAGTAAGACTTAAGTCATCAACAAACCTTTAGAGTTGGTTTGAATATTTCACTTAGTCACCTCAACACAACCCTATACCTATTGAACACATACACTAATCCGAATTTGAACCACTTAAACACTTTTTGTTGACATGACATAGCTTGTTTAATCCACCCGAAATTGGCGCATGAAAATCTTTTTTGACTGATTTTTTTTGCATTTTGGTCTTCTTCTACATGATACTTTTCTTTCTACAATCATCAATCACCATCGACCGCCACAATTTTCATAGGAAAAAATAGTGAACACCATTACAACATTCAAATCTTATACTTTCACTTTATATATCGCTTTCTTCATCTCTCTCTCTTCCTCTCTCGCCTCTCTTTCTCTCAACAAATAAATTTAAAATTTAAAAAATAGATTGAGAATAAAATTGCAACAAAAAGAATCCAAATTCAAAGTGTGGTGAGGAAGAAAAGTTTAAGGGGAAAAGTGATGATAAATTCATACTAAGGCGTGTCAAAGACGTTATTTTTTATTAATTCAATTCATTTTCTTGATTAATAATGAAAATTTAGTTCTTTGTTACTAATTATTTGTCCACCTTTATGTTAAAGATTGGTGGTTTCTTGGGTTTGTTCACTGAATTTTTCATTGGTTATTGTTTGGGGTTTTATGCCATTGATGAGCTTGAACGATATGTTGGCAGCAGATAAAGGTAGTGACAGCGATGATGTAACTTTAGATAGAAGGGGGCAATGGGCTAGGTTTATGTTTAAATTTAATTCTAACTCATGACTATGTTTTAGTAAGTTTTTGGGACCCATATTGTCATGACCCGAACCAGGGCCTATACGTAATGGGCAATCGCAAAACCAACCAGGATCTGGAATCACCCCCATTACCCAACCCAACCACCAAATGCTTACCTTAAGTCAGTTGAATTTCGAACATATAACAAGATAGCGTATTTATCTATGTGGTGACTCTGGGATAAGTCTATAACCGAGACCAACCCAACCAAGTCTATCCACCCAATAACCAATCAAATCAATGCGGAAACCATAAACCAAAACCAAGTATAATAATCCAACGTATGTATGTATATGTATATATATACGACATAACCAATCCATACCATACCCAAGTCCACAGTTGTCCATACAAAGCCTCTAAACAAACCAAAGAGTACCTAGTCGGGACATGCCCCCGATATAGCCACAAATAGGGTCTACCAAAGTCAAAATACATAAGGTAATCCATGACATGAAATAGATGCCTTCCGAACTATAGAAGTTCACCACTTCAATACATTGGCTGATCCCGAATCTGGTCAATAAGCAACAGGAATAGAATGGTCAGTTCTTGTACAGCGTGTGTCTATAACCACCAGTAGACAAGTTAGTGGGTGAACACTCACATGTAATCGGGATAAATATAAATTAATACCAGTTATAAAATCAAGTAAAACCAACCATATGCATACAACCATACATACAAATATAAGTTCCGGGAAAGGGAACCGAGTTTAGCATGCTTTTAAAACCATTACATGGGTTGTGTAGCTTTGTCGTCCTAAGAAACCCACGGGCTATATAGGTTCATCTCCCCTTGCTGAAAGGGCCCCAGTGTGTGTAGACATATGACCAGGGAAATATCCCGTTGGGATGACTAGTACATCCCCCAATGTGAGGTGTGACATCATACACACAGTCCACCAAAACCAATCTCATACCGGCAAATATGAGTTTCCAGTTTCTTTCCCCACAGGACCTCCACCTACCACAACTTAGCTATACATCCCCCTTTAATGCCCAATTAAAATCATTTCCAAGCAATCCATTTACTATTGATTAACCAAGGCTATTTAGTAGTGGTATCGTCATATCAACCATACTTGCAAGTACAATCCATCGCCAACCACAAGTAGGTATAAGGGACACTCAGGTGCCCTTCCATATAATATTAAATCCACTTGGGAGAATCCATACCCCACAAGCATAACCATTTAGCCATTTACCTTTCTAAACCATTTAAACCAATTCCATTTATGCATTCACTTGAGGGATTTTCATGTATCCCGCAAGGTTTTCAAAATAGACCAATCATGACCACCAAAACCTTTACCTTTTAAACCATTCCAAACCATTTTAGACCATGCCAAAAATTTAAAGCATTTATATCATTTTAACCATGAAAAATCATCCAAAACCATTTAAAGTTCCATTACCAAACCAAACCATGCAAGAGTTTCAATGAAAATTGAACATAGAGTAAAATCATTCTTTGAAACATTTTATCGAACATGTTGAGGGCATACCTTTACCAAGACCAAAAGCTATGCATAAACCACCATAATTAGGGTTACTCAAGACCCATTTGTTAAATCACAGCAAACAACAAACCACATATGCAAACCATTACCAAAAACATGTAAAAAACATAGTTTAAGCCAATACCAAACCTTATGCATCAAGACCCTCAACAATATTTCAGAATCCACCATTCATGATTCATAAACCAACATTGAAAACATAATACACATGCCTTTTGTTTGAAACAACAATGAGGGAAGGAGTACATTCCTTATACATGAAGATTCACGAAAGAAATCTTGACCTTTGAGCACTTTGAAGAACACTTGAGAAACCCTAGCCTCCAATCTCCCAAGAGTGAGTTTGAGAAAGTATTTGAAGTGTTTTAATCCTCTAACAAGTGTTATGGAAGGCAATATAGGGTTATATAACGCGAGTACATAAGGATTTAGGAGTAGGAAATATCCAAACTACCCTTGACTTAAAATTAAAACAAGCCACGTCCAGGGGTATGACTCCCCCTTACTGTCTGTATCCTAGGGTACGAGTGGTACCCCAACTCATACCCAAGACTATGACAAACCTTACCTACTAGTTTCTATATGACTCTACCTCTTTTATCTCATATCCAAGGGTACGAGTGACACCCCCAATCGTACCCTACCAATGGTACCTTGGACAGATTACCCAAGACCACTCAAACATGCTCCATACAACTTGCCTTGAATCACTCATATGTTCCTATACGACTCTTACCTAGTTGAGTCGTATCCTGGGCAGTAGACAAAACCAACATACTGCCTAGGGTATTAGTGAACTCTTAACGAAGCCTACAAATCATATACAAGGGTTTGAGTGACTCCCTTGAGTCGTACCAAGTCCATGAGTTCAAAACGTAAGGGAATTTCGCAAGGGTCCAAGGCTTGGGTTGTTTCATTCTCCCCCACTATGATCATTCATCCTCGAATGATGGGTAAGGTAAGGATAAGCACGATATAACACCTTAGCACATATCAAACTTTTCTCCAACCAAAATAGAGGATAAGAATACAAACCGTGATAAGGAAATCATCACATAACCTAAGCAAGATTTAAACCCCAACACCTCTATTCCGACCTCCAACTAAGAAAAAAAAAATACAAGTGGAACCATTCTTCACCTTTATCCAAATTAGGAAACAAATATGGGTTGAAGAACACATATTCAATGCATGAATTCCCAAAACAAAGAACCCATGTGGATTCTTGGACTCCATGTCCTCTTCCGCATCCCAAATGGCTTTATCAAACTTTTAGTTCCACCATGGAACCTTTATCGAACTTAGCGATCCAAGATCTTCATCTGTACCTCCCTAAAGAACAAAGAATTTGAGATTCCAATACCAACCAAAGAAACCAACTAACCAAGGACCATCTACACCTTACCCCAGGACAAACACATAAAGTACCGGATGAATGTACTCATGTTAGAAAACAAGTCTAATTCAACTTAGAATTTACCAAGACACATCACTATGAGAGCTTGAGTCTAACTATACACCACCAATCCCATGTTCAAGCCTATCCAAAGCTAAGAAGAGTTAACTTAGGCCACCGGGATCTACTCCTTATATCAATCCCGAAACACTACTCTGCTTTCATCACTATTGTAATATGGAAACCATAAGTAAAGGACATGAACAAACCCACATCTCACCATTATCACCAAAATCCCCAACCTATGATTGAACACTCAAAACCAAAACCATATAACCACTATGTCATGAAGGCAATTTATAAAAATCATGCCTTACCAACCCTCTCAAGCACCCAACACAACTATGGGTATATCTACCAATCACAATATTCAAGCCTAACACTCATATACCCGCGGTATGATCTATCCATCAAAAAATCTAGTACCCTCTATCATTTCCATAAGGATTTCAGCCACCTATTCCCGTCCTAACCATTTCTCATGACAACAACCTTACCTCACCTTCCAAAACTTTAACGCTGGTAATCACCTGAGACTCTTCCCTACTTAGGTAATCCTAACCCTGGTTCAACACATCACTATGCTCCCAAGCCACTACCACCCAAATCATATGAAGAGTCATTAAGGTACCGAAGTACAAGAATTTCCCATGTTACCTAAGGCAAGACAAAGATTTCTCGAAACAAGACATGACACCATAGGCACAAAGTACTTCATAACAACCACCTAGACCATAATGGTGAATCATCCCAACCAAACCATACCGCAAAAGGAGTCCTTTGAAATAGACATTGAAATAAACACAACCACATATACCATGGATAGTGCAATATAGAGTCAAAACTTATATCCCAAGAACAAGGCAAATGCAAAATGCAAATCTTAAGCATAAGCACTATAATAATACACACAACACTATTAGAGTACTCTCTTAACCAAGATAGTAAAGTATAATTAGAATATGCAACCCGACATTCCTTTTAAGTCAACCGCTAGAAGTAATTTAAGACTAACCATCAATATTCACCCCATTACACCTACAAACACAATACTCTACCCTAATAGGTATCACCAAGGGTGTACACTAAAGACACTTGGTTTTCCTATACCCAAAACCTTATTCATCCCAATGCTACCTAGATCCCAACATATACATGCAAAAATAATTAAACCAAATTGACTCAAAAGTTTCCAATTAAAACAAAACTGGGGCCGCCAAGGCCTTTAAAAAATCATTTAAATCTAACCAAAACCAATCCACGTTCTCTCTTAACTATTTATGCAATGCAAAGATTTAAGAATAGTCAAACAATATGACAAAAGTATATTCAATGGCAATTTCATAAATAATTTGAGGGCATATAATTTTTTTCCAAAACCAAAACCAAGTAATTGGGGGAATTCATAGTGCCCCAAAATTTATTTACTATTCCCATGCATCCCAAATGTTCATAAACATTAATAAAGCATGAATAATGCATCATAATCCATTGAAAAAAAAGTTTAATGAGTAATCATGCCAAAGCCCTCTATTATACCAAAAACCCTCTTTCAAAATCGCAAATTTAGAAATTAATTTCATGCCAACAATAAGGTACAAGTATAGAGACAAAGCTATAGGCAAACTCCATAATCTAACCCATCGAATGACTAGACCCCCAATCCAGATCCATTCATTCAACTGGATTGCTGACTTAAGTCACAACCTTTCTGCTATTGTATCCCTCGAGCTATTAACCTCATCCAACCTATAAATTCACCTCCATAATTCCCACATTTCTATCCCCGATCTAACATACTCCCTTTATCAAGATCAAGAATCTAGATTCAAGCCTAGGACCTACCAACCGCTATGTACAACTACCAAAGTACACCATATAAAAGGGAATATACATATAAGGTCCTCCCCCACTAAAAGCATACCCTAAATTTCCTTGTCCCCCAACCGATAACCTATTCTTTACCGGGAAAGTCATTCCCCCTTATACATGAAAGCACAAAATCACTTCATGGAGAGACATTAAAACGGATGGAACCTTTATTTAAAAGAATCCTTAGTTGCTCCTTAAGCCCCTTGAACCAGACCGAAACCATTTTATAAGAAAGGAATAGAAATTTGGTTAAGTGTCCGAAACAAGACCAATGCCAAACCAACTTCCCAATTAGAAAGACACCATGAAGGACGTCAAGAAGACCTCAAGAAATTCATTCACCACCGAACCTAAACCAAAGAAGGACCTCCTAAGTTAGGATTTTTAATCCATACCAAATAATAAAGACCCCCCTTTAGAGACCAATCTCCAAGATCTAAGATGCAATATAACTTTTTCTTTAATAGCTAGGAGCGAAACCACCTTTCCGTTCCATAAATGACTCACCATAGAATCTAACAAGTCCGATAATTTAATATTGAAAAGCATGAGTGCAATCAATCCATTCCCAAATGGCATCAAAATCTACCATATTTGAGCCAAATAATCCATCAAAACTCCTTTATTACCAACAGATACCACACCCCCCAAAGACTTATTTGGTAATCGCAGAGTCACCTACTGGGTAGAAACAGACAAAGAAAAGAGTTTGAAACAACCATGGGACCATAACCAAAACACATAACTACAAATGGGGTCACAAAACAAGGGGACCCTAAACCAAGTAAGCCATACACACCGCCAAGAAAGGATTTTTCAATATACCAATGTCGGCATCAATAGATGCCTCGAATTCCCGAGGGATAGTAAGAACATTGAGACGATCCTGACCAATGTCGGAGATAGAAGTAGCAACCAATACCTTATTTGCCTAAACGATAACCCTTATGGAACACTCTCAAGGAATATGATCCAATTTATCTCAACTAAAACACCAATTCCTCCCTTTATCGCAACAACTAGGGTGTGACCGACCATAAACTCTACAAAGAGGATATAATGATGCTAATTGGGCTTTATTAGCCCGAGATTGGGCACAAAGTTCCCTAGAAATATGACCAATCAAAAAACACTTGCCTCCTAATAGATTCGGGCAAAGAGCATAAGCCATAGAACATGAGTTAGGACTTACCCAACTCTTTCTCAGGAACTATTTACCACCATGGCCTCCCCATTATTTAGAAAACTAAGGCCTCATGAGTTGGACTAGATCTATCCATATTATCCTCGAGTGGAACAGGTAAGTTTCCATGAATATTAGATCGTTGAGAAAACATGATCAGAAGGAAGAACCCAAGAAGATTCAGAGAAGAATTCAAGACCTTAGACTCTATAGCCTGAAAGTTGAATAACCAAGAAAGTAAAACATAACTAGATGCCTCATAGCCTCCTGATTATAAGTGTGGTACATGATACACCCATAAGCAAGACTCTACTTGACACGGCTTTGTGGACACCCCATGACACCAAAATCGGAAGCTCTGATACTAATTTATCACGACCTGAATCAAGGCCTAGACGTAATGGGCAATCCCAAGCCCAACTAGGATCGGGAACTTCCCCCGTTACCCAACCCAACCACCAAATGCTTACCTTGAGTCGATTGAATTCCGAATGTGTGACAAGATAGCATATTTATCCAAGTGGTGACTCTACGATGAGTCTATAACCGAGAAAAACCCAACCAAGTCTATCCACCCAATAACCAATCAAACCAATGCGGATATCATAAACCAAAACCAAGTATAATAATCCAACATATGTATGTATGTATATATATATATATATACATATGTATGACATAACTAGTCCATACCATACCCAAGTCTATAGTTGTCCATAAAAAGCCTCTAAACCAACCAAAAAGTACCTAGCCGGGACATGCCCCCAACATAACTATAAAACAGGTCTGCTAAAGACAAAATATATAAAGTAATCCATGACATAAAATAGATTCCTTCCAAACTATGAAAGTTCACCACTTCAATCTAATGGTTGATCCTGAATCCAATCACTATGCAAGAGAAATAGAATGGTCATTCCTACATAGCGTGGGTATACAACCGCCAGTAGATGGGTTAATGGGTGAACACTAGCATGTACTCAGGATAAAGATAAAATAATGCTAGTTATAAAACCAAGTAAAACCAACCATATGCATACAACCATACATATATATAAGTGTCGAAAAAGGGAACCGAGTTTAGCATACCTTTAAAACCATTACCTAGGTTGTGTTGCTTTGTCGTCCTAAGACACCCATAGGCAATATGGGTTTAGCTCTCATGGCTGAAAGGGCCCAGTGTGTGTAGCCGCACAACCAGGAAAGTATTCATTGGGATGACTAGTACATGCCCCAATATGAGGTGTGAAATTATGCACACGGTCCACCAAGACCAACCTCATATTAGCAAATATGAGTTTTTAGTTTCGGTCCCTATGGGACCTCTACCTTCCAAGGCTTAGCTACACCTTCCCCTTTAATTCTCAATTAAAATCATTTCCAACCAATCTATTTACCATTGATTAACCAAAGCCATTTAGTAGTGGTATTGTCAAACCAACCATACTTGCAAGTACTATCCATAGTCAACCATATGTAGGTATAGGGGACCCTCAAGTGCCCTTCCAATTATAATATTAAATCCACTTGGGGAATCTGTACCCCACAAGCATAATTATTTAGTCATTTACCTTTCCAAACCATTTAAACCAATTCTATTCATTCTTTCACTTGAGGAATTTCCAGTTTTTAAAAATAGACCAATTATGACCATCAAAACCTTTACCTTTTAAACCATTATTTTTTAAGTTAATGGAGTAGTTTTTTTTTATGACTAAAATAATTTGGAGAGAAATTATATTCATGATAAATTGAAAAGAAGTAACTCACATTGAATAAATTGAAAAATTTTAAGAAAAGATTTAAAGGAGTTTGAGGGCATTTTGTCTTTACTCATATTTATCTCATAGATTATAATCCATGGATTACTAATACCACCAAATGGGATGTATTAGTTATACACCCTACAAGGGGTCGCTTGGAAGAGTGTGTTAAAAATTCTAATGCATGTATTATTCTTGTGTATTAGTAATACCTTGATTGGCATATTTTTTTTTGCCTATCTATAACTAATGTCTGCATTAGTTACACACTCTTTTGTGCATTAAGCAATGTATTACTAATACCACCATTTTCTATGTATTAACAATACAACGTATTAGCTTATTAAAAAATAAAAATTGTCCTTCAAATTTCTACTAAAATATTTTTCCAAATCATTTTCCATCATACTTAACCTATCTTCTCTACACTTCCTCCCTTCCTCGTCCCCCCCCCCCATCTCTTTTATTTTAGCCATAAAAAAGCAAAGTAATTTTCACTCAATCTTCTTCCTTTCCGTCAATCAATAATCCTGATAATTACAGGAGATTATCCTGATAGGATTGCCTGTGTCAAACTGAAATGTTCATGCTTTTCTTCACTATATTGATAGTTGTAGGACATTTTCGTTTCATGTGTTCTTAGGTACGTTTATGTCTTTAATTTAAAAAAAAAAACTAGAATTGGATGTTTGGTTATTGGGTATGAATTTGAAATTGAATTCTTTATTTTTTGAGGTTATGAATCTGGGAAATGAGGGTTTGAGTTTAAAGTTGTAGATTTATTTGAGGAATTTGTGGAGGGGTTAAATGTTAAAGGTTTCAATTTTGTTGATTTAGACTTTAATTAAAAAATCATACAAAGAAAGTGTAAAGGATATTTATGTCAACAAATATTTTTTTAAAAAAATTATACAACATATATTATTTCTAATACATTAAATCAAATAGTGTATAAGAAATAATGCCAGCATAAGTAGTGCAAGCACAATTAATACCAACATTACTAATGCAAGCACTACCAATAGACCCTATTCAGCATTATTCTTGTACACTCTATCAAAGGACCCCTAATACTATGTAGGGTGATACATGTATTAGTTATACATTGCTCCAACATTGCTACCAAATAATGTATTAAATAATACCACACTTTAATACATGAATTATTTTTTAAATACACTCTACCAAACGACTCCTTAGTAATATAAGGAGTTCTAATGCATACGTTAGCATGGTATTAAAGATCAAATTGTCCCCTAAAATTTTATTTATATCCTTTCCATCATATTTATGAAGAGTATTTTTATAAATAAATATTTTTTGAAAAAATTATGCAATGAGTATTACTTTATTTACATCAAACCAAACATTACAAAAAAAAATATCATCATAACTAATACAAATATAACTAATATTAGCTAACTAATACGAATTACTAATACACTATATTAGAGAAAATACATCATTTTCCCCCTGAATTTATCTCCATAACTTACTTTAGACCTTAAACTACACAGACAATTATATACCCCTTAATAACTTTCAAGTGAATTAAATTCAACCCCTACAACTGATGTGGAAAAAAGAAAAAAAAATGCGTGAGTTTTATTTTTTTTAAAAGCCCCCCCCCCCCTCTCTCTCTCTCTCTATCTCTCTCTCTCTCTCTCTCTCTCTCTCTCTATATATATATATATATATATATATATATATATATATATATATATATATATATATATATATATATATATATATATATATATATATAATGTAACCAGAAAATTAAAATAGAAAAGAAAGAAACACACCCCCAAACCCAGCTTTCATCTTCTTCATAACACCCCCTTCCCCCCACCCCCACCCCGACCCCAATACCTTTTTTTTTATCTTCTTCATACCCCCACCCTGTTTCTTCGTCTTCTTCGTAACCGCCTCCGTCTTCTTCATTCCAAATCTTTCACTAAACTTATTTTGTTCTTCTTCTTCACAATTTCCAATCCTTTACTTCATTTTCATTACTTCAATACTTCTTAACTTCATATCGTCATTCTTGAATCTCCTATTATTCAAAACCTCCGCAAATTGTAACAATGTTGATTTTCATTAACTGAAAATTTGATTGGTATTTCTCTATCGAACAAGATCATCGTTAATTCGTTGTTAATTTTTATCTATTTACGCATCTTGTGCTTATCGAAAATTTATCAAATTTGATGAATTCAATTTCGTTTAATTGGGTGAATGGGTTGATGAATTCGTTTGTTGTTAAAGAGAAATTGATGTCGTTGTTGATTGAGTTGATGCCCATTGAAGTATTTTACTGATTTTAAAGATTAATGGCAGGGGTGATTGTGGTTTCGAAAACAGAGTTTCGAAAACAGAGGAATTATTTCTTCTCTATATCAATTATCGTTCAAGAAAAAGAAAATCGAAATGAATTTGTAAATGTGCATGTGTGATTGTTGTTTTTGTGGAGTGGGTGAAGAGTAAGAATCTTGTGTTAATGGTGAAATTTTTGGTGTTGTTACGGTGGTGGACTGGTGTGGTATGAGTTGGGGTGTAGGGTGTGAAGAAGAAAGTGAAACTTCTTTTTTGTTTTTATTATTTTTATTTTATATATATGTGGCACTATTTTTTTAAATAAATATTTATGTGGAAGTGACGTGGAAGTGACATGATAGTGATATGGGCACGTGTGTAGTGCATTTCCCTTTGTGAGAATGGTAATATATCTTTAGGGGTATTTAATTCACTTGAAAGTTATTAAGGAATATATATTTGACTGTGTAGTTTAGGGTCTAAGTTAACGATGAAGATAAATTCAGAGGTAAAATAATGCATTTTATCTACTATATTACATTATTTCTATACACTCTATCAAACAACCCATAATAAAAGGGACCCCGCCAACCTACCCATCATAACAAGGACAAATAAATCAATCGCTAAACTTAAGGGGTCATAAGAGACATATTCCATTAGTGTCCAATCACTCAATATTTCACTAAAGCTAAGTAACAACAATTTGCAAACTCCTCTTCTTCTGCACTTTGCTTTGAACCTAAGCCCCACAACAATGGCAAAAGAACGAGCAAAAACTTCAGAAGACGAAAATGGAACTCCATCTAAGCAACAACACCACAAATCAAAATACAAAAGAAATTATGAATCTGAATCCGAATCCGAATCCGAATCCAAACCGAAACGAGAAATGAGAAGACACAAGAGAAAGAGAAGTCGAAGTTCTAGGAGAAGATCACGGGGTTCTTCATCATCTTATTCGGATGACTCGGAGTCGGAATCGGAGTCGGAGTCAGAGACGGGTAGTTCGGAGTATTCGGATTCGGATTCGGAGTCGGAGGGGGATAGGAGGAGGAGGAAAAGGAAAGAGAGGAAGAGAAGAGAGGAAAAAGAGAAGGAGAGGAAAAGAACGATAAGGAAAGAGAAGGAGAAGAGAAGGAGGAGGAAGGAGAAAGAGAAGAAGGAAAGGAAGAAGAAGAAGAAGGAGAAAGAGAAGGGGAAAATTGGAGCTGTTACAAACTCTTGGGGTAAATATGGAATTATCAAAGAAACTGACATGTGGTTAGCTACTTTTCCTCCCTTCAACTTTTAATTTAACATTTTATTTCTCAGGAGTCATATGAACTTTGATCAATATTTTAAAATTTTAAAATGTATTTTTCCGATCATTTTCTGTCGTCGTATGTTGTTTATGTTATTTCGATTATTACACTATTTTGTTGTTATTGTTTCCTTATTAGTTGCTATGTTTTCATCACTGTCGTTTTCCTTTTTCCTACTACTTTGTTTGCTGGTGCGGCGGTGAGATGGAGGGGGTGGGGGTTACGGAGTGGAGGGTTAAGTTGAGGTGTGTTGGAGGATGGAGGGATACAATCAATGTAGACAAACTTTGGTAGACAAACTAAACTACTATACATTTGGCTTATGCCGTATATATTTTACTCCACTGGAAGTCTTATTCTTCGGGAGAACAATAAAGAAGGAAAACAAGGCATTTGTATCTCATCTTTGAAAATTGATTGATCAGACTTAGTTTGTTATCCTCATTTTATGGTCCATGCAACTTATGCTATCTTAGTTACTGCATTCCAATCGCCGGAGTGAAGAAAATCCCCTCTACCGATGTAAAAAATAAACACTAAGTAACGCAGATACTCGTAATACCTTCCTATTTTGGGCAGTTGCAGCATAGTCCTTGCTGCCTACTAACTCATCATGTAGATACCTGTGCCAAATAGTTTCATTGTAGACAATGCTGTATTCACTGTTAATCTTTATAGCTGGAACCACTTGACCCTGAAATTAGAACCAATTTTTTACTTTTTGGATTTTATTAGCTCCCTGATCACAGCATAGCAACTTTTGTATTGGAGCTAACGTCTCTTCTCATTTGTATTCCTTGTTTCTTATGCATCATCTTGATGCCTCTTACTTCATTAAAAAAAGACAATGCTGTCCTCACGCTCCCGCACTGCACAAGGCTTGTGATAATTCTATGACCTCTTTAGACATTGTTTCTATAACAAGAAGTACGCTTTAGCCTCAAACAAATTGAGATTGGCTATATGAATCCTTACTGGCCATGTTTTTCAATTTAAGCTCAACTCATATCATCATCATACCAAATAAACAACAAAAGTGAAAACTAGTTTGAATATATTAAATAGTAATGATAATAATAATAATAATAATAATAATAATAATATAATAATAATAATAATAATAATAATAATAATAATAATAGAGTCACTAGCATATAAATCTATGATAAGGTCAAAAATGCTCGTAGATAAGAAATAGGTTCAAATTAAATGTACTAACAAGACTAAAACCTATTCCAGACCAAGTAAAAATCACCTATTTCAATATGAGTCCTTTTTTTTTGATGAAGTAAGTGATATATTAATAGCAAAGCATCCAGAGGATGCAAAGGTTGCAAAAGTAGGAAGAGTCAGCTCCAGTAGACGGAATAATAAATCCATCATAATTAGAAGGAGCTGACAGAGTCCATAAAGCTATCAGGGTTATACACTGGAGAAAGATTAACCCAACAAAAAGGGAAACTAAGCATCTGGTCTTGAATTTATATCTTGCAGTTGAGATGACATCAAAGCATCTTTGGTTCCTTCCTTTCCACGAGCACCACAAAATGGTAGTTGGAACCATAGACCAAACTCTTTTGATTGATTTCTCAAGTTTCCAAGAATTCCCGCTAACAAAAGCCTCTCTGAGACTGGCTAGTGTTTTGGTGAAGACCAAAGAGGTCAAAGAACATAGACTAAATATCTAATGCCACAGGGCAATGTATGAATAGGTGCTGACAGTTTCTAGGCTGCTCAGGCACATATACCACCTATTAGCTAGAGAGGTCGTCTTGAGTTAGTCAAACATTATTAAGGGCTAACCAGCAAAAACCACTGATTTGGGGGGCAGTTAAATCTTCCAGATAAGTTCCATGGCCACCGATCAATTAGAGCTATTTTAAAGCTCAAGAACTGATAATTGTCTTTAACTGTGAATAGGTCATCCTGCTGTTACCCCACCTAAGCATGTCCCTCCTCTGGGGTTTGAGAGTAGTGTTGTAGGCTGCGAAGGAGGGCAGTCAATTCTTCAAACTCCCAATCACTCAAGTTTCTTCTCAAATTTGGGAATGCTTGTCCTCCATCACGTTTTGTGAAGCGGTAGAATCAGGATTAGAGGGAATAGAGAAAATCCTAGGAAAAGCCTCCATCAAAGTACTCTGCTGTGTCCAAAGGTCTTTCTAACAAAGGATGTGGTTCTCATTTCCCACTTGAAGAGTTGTATTAAGAGAGAAATCAGTTCACATGTTCCTGATTCCCTTCCCCAGTGCACAACCATGAGGTAACCTGCTAGAGTTTGACACCCGGTGACTATCATTACCATATTTGGCTTGTACCACTTCCTTCCGAAGACCGATACCATCTTGATTGTACCTCCAGTGCCATTTCAGAAGCAAGCTCTTGTTATGAAGTGCCAAATCTTTCACCCAAGCCTCCAAAGGATTTGGGAAGTATTACCCTCTCCATTTGACCAGATGGAGTTTATGAGATTTGTTGTAGCCTTTCCATAAAAATGAACATTCGAGACTGTCAAGTTGTTGAAGGACTTTAGCAGGTGCAGGAAATGAGGACAGAAAGTAGGTGAGGGTATAATCCAACACACTGTTGATCAATGTTATTCCGCTACCTTGAAGAGAGATATTGTTATTGCCGTTATGCCAATCTTTTCTCAAAGTTCTCCGCAATTCCATTCCATATCTCAACAGATTTATATCTAGCACCCAATGGAAGCCTCAGGTAGGTGGTAGGGAATGATCATATGTATTGCAACTAATAATATCAACCAATTCCTCCATGCTATGAACTACGTTACAGGATAAATAAAACGATTTTAAACATATTGATATGAAGCTCAGAAATCACCTCAAAGAGCATCATTGTGATGTTTAAGTGCTGGACCTGAGACGTCTCTGCATCACAGAAAACAAGGGTATCATCTGCAAATAACAAGTGGGAAACGTAAGCCCTACTACCGATGCCAAAGCTTATTAACCAGTTTAGTTGTTTGGCCTTGTCAAGCATCCTGTTGAGGCCCTCCATAGCTAGGATAAGTAAGAAAGGACACAGAGGATCCCCTTGCCTAATTCCTCTCTTGGGAGAGAACTACCCGGATGGACTCCTTATCCTCTGTTGAAAAGGACAACCTTATCCATTTGTCACCAAAGCCCATCTGTCTCAAAATAGATATCTGCTGGTTTAATTTGATATCTGTCTCAAAATAGATATCTGCTGGTTTAATTTATCAAAAGTCTTTTCTATGTCCAGTTGAAAAAGTAGGTCAGGGGCATCAGACTTGATTTTTTGTAACGAAGGTAATGTTGAAACAAATCAAAAGCAAAAGAGCATGTTTCATCATTTACTGAACCAGTCCATCATTCCAGTCCAATTGTTCATTTGCAATGACAGCAGCATCTGTTTGTCTGCCTTTGATGAAGGCATTTGTACACTCTGTCTATGAGGTCAATGGGTCTAAAATCCTTCAATTCACTTGCCTCTTTCTTAGGGATGAGGGCTATGAAGGTGGCATTAAAGAATTTCACCATAGGACAGTTGTTACAGAAATGACAAAAGGTGTTCATGACATCCTGCCTTATGGCCCCCCAACATTTCTGATAAAAGGCAATAGCGAAACCATCAGGACCAGGGCTCTTGTTCGGAGCACAATAACTAATGGCACGAAGAACTTCTTCCTCTTCAAAAGGACATTTCGGTGACCCCTTTGCCACATTGTCTAGGCAGTTTAGACCTTCAAATGCAACACTGAGCCTCCAGTTCTCATTCTATGTATACAGTCCTGAGTAGAAGTTCAGGATAGTCTCCTTGATTTCTTCCTTGTCATCAGTTATGTCCTCATCTACCTGTAACCTATCAATACCATTGTATCTTCTGTCTGTGAGAGTTAGGTACTCTTTGAAAATACTTTGTGTTCTTGTCACTTTCTTTTGACCACAAGCACATGAATTTCTGCCTCCAAGGTTTCTCCTGTGCCCTGGCTAACTGATGAAGTTCCAATTTGAGTAGCAAAATCTTTTGTCTTTTCTTGAGACAATAATCTGCCTTCAGCACACTGTTCCAATATCTGCAGTTCCTACAGTGCTTGTTAGTTTTTATGGTGATACTATCAAAAACTTCCTTGTTCCATGTTACCAGATCCTTTTTTAACATCTGAAGTTTCTGGGCGAGAATAAAATCCGAGGAACCATTAACCACATAACCCTACCACCATTGCTTCACCATATCTCCAAAAGCTTCATGTTGTAACCACATATTTTCAAACTTAAGATATGATGACGCTAGAACAATTGGGTAAATGATCAGACACAACTTGGGGGAGGGGCTTTTGATGGATTGCACCAAAGTGATCATTCCAATATGAGTCTCTTTCTTCCATTGTGTTGTATGTTTTGCTAAGTCTGCATAGGATTCATGTCACGATCCGAACCAGGGCCTAGACATAATGGGCAATCCCAAGCCTAACCAGGACCGGGAACCGCCCCCGTTATCCAACCCAACCACCAAACGCTTACTTTGAGTCGGTTGAATTTCGAACATATAACAAGATAGCGTATTTATCCATGTGATGACTCTGGGATAAGTCTATAACCGAGACCAACCCAACCAAGTCTATCCACCCAATAACCAATCAAACCAATGCGGAAACCATAAACCAAAACCAAGTATAATAATCCAACGTATGTATATATATATATGTACGACATAACCAGTCCATACCATACCCAAGTCCACAGTTGTCTATACAAAGCCTCTAAACCAACCAAATAGTACCTAGTCGGGACATGCCCCCGACATAGCCATAAACTAGGTCTAACAAAGACAAAATTGAAAATACATAAAGTAATCCATGACATGAAATAGATGCCTTCTGAACTATGGAAGTTCACCACTTCAATCCAATGGCTGATCCTGAATCCGATCACTAAGCAAGAGGAATAGAATGACCAGTTTCTGCATAGCGTGAGTATACAGCTGCCAGTAGACGGGTTAATGGGTGAACGCTAGCATGTACTCAGGATAAGGATAAAATAATGCCAGTTATAAAACCAAGTAAAACCAATCATATGCATACATCCATACATATATATAAGTGCCGGGAAAGGGAATCGGATTTAGCATGCCTTTAAAACCATTACCTGGGCTGTGTAGCTTTGCCGTCCTAAAAACCCTACGGGCAATATGGGTTCAATTCCCCTTGCTGAAAGGGCCTCAGTGCGTGTAGCCACACGACCAGGGAAGTATCCCGTTGGGATGACTAGTAGACCCCCAATATGAGGTGTGACATCATGCACACGGTCCACCAAGACCAACCTCATACCAACAAATATGAGTTTCTAGTTTTGGCCCCCCGGGACCTCCACCTTCCATGACTTAGCTACACCTCCCCCTTTAATGCCCAATTAATATCGTTTCCAAGCAATCCATTTACCATTGCTTAACTTAGGCCATTTAGTAGTGGTATCGTCATACCAACCGTACTTGCAAGTACTATCTATAGCCAACCACATGTAGGTATAGGGGGTGCCCTTCCAATTACTATATTAAATCCACTTGGGAGAATCGGTACCCTACAAGCAACTATTTAGCCATTTACCTTTCCAAACCATTTAAACTAATTCCATTTATGCATTCACTTGAGGGATTTCCATGTATCCCGCAAGGTTTTCAAAATAGACCAATCATGACCACCAAAACCTTTACCTTTTAAACCATTCCAAACCATTTTAGACCATGCCAAACATTTAAAGCATTTATATCATTTAAACCATCCGAAACCATTTAGAGTTCCTTTACCAAACCAAACCATGCAAGAGTTCCAAGGAAAATTCAACAATAGAGTAAAAACTTTGAAGCATTTTATCAAACATGTTGAGGGCATACCTTTACCAAAACCAAAACCAATGCATAAACCACCATAATTAGGGTTACTCAAGACCCATTTGTTAAACCACAACCAACAACCAACCACATATGCAAACCATTACCAAAAACATGTAAAAAAACATAGTTTAAGCCAATACCAAACCATATGCGTCAAGACCCTCAACAATATTTCGGAATCCACCATTCATGATTCATAAACCAACGTTGAAAACACAATACACATGCTTTTTGTTTGAAATAACAATGAGGGAAGGAGTACATGCCTTATATTTGAAGATTCACGGAAGAAATCTTGACCTTTGAGCACTTTGAAGAACACTTGAGAAACCCTAGCCATCAATCTTCCAAGAGTGAGTTTGAGAGAGTATTTGAAGTGTTTTAATACTCTAACAAGTGTTATGGAAGGCCACATAGGGTTATATAACGTGAGTACATAAGGATTTAGGAGTAGGAAATGTCCAAAATACCCTCGACTTAAAATTAAAACAAGCCACGTCCAGGGGTACGACTCTCCTTTACCATCCGTATCCTACGGTACGAGTGGTACCCCAACTCGTACCCAAGACCATGCCAAACCTTACCTTCTGGTTTCTATACGACTCCACCTCCCTTAACTCGTACCCAAGGGTACGAGTGACCCCCCCGCAATCATACCCTACCAAATTACCCAAGACCACTCAAACATGCTCCATACGACTTGCCTTGAATCACTCGTATGTTCCTATACGACTCTTACCTAGTTGAGTCGTATCTTGGGCAGTAGACAAGCCCAACATACTGCCTAGGGTACGAGTGAACCTTCAAGGCAGCCTACGAATCGTATACAAGGGTACGAGTGACTCCCTTGAGTCGTACCAAGTCCTTGAGTTCAAAACTTAAGGGAATTTTGCAAGGGTCCAAGACTTGGGATGTTTCAATTCATCATGAAAGTTTTATGCTGGCTGCCATCCTAAAATAACTCTCCTCCTCCATCCGGGCTTGAGAGAGGCAATGTGAGCAAGTCACGCAGGCGAGTGGTTTTCCTATAAATTTCAGGTTTTACTCTTTAATGTAACTTGAATGCTCTGAATGAGTATCCAATCCATCTTCTGTTCCATTATACTGGTTGGAACATTTGATTCCAGACAGAGCCTTACCTTTCGATTAATTTCTGGCATAATCCTTGAGGATGCAGTGTTTGGAGCAGTGAGAGTACATACTGTTGACTCCTGTATTATCCAGAAAGAAGCTAGTCATATTGCTGTAGATATATGCCTTTTTTTAATATTGTGACTGGACTATCCTCCTCCTTCATCAGTGCAGATGTACCTTTGATTGATATAAAGGAGAGTGGAAATTTCTAAATTCATGCATCATTACGGTGATAATAAAAACCTGATGTCGTAGTACAGTGTATGTGGGACTGACCTGTTAGTCAAAACTTTCTGGTCTCTTTCTTTTATCATTTAGGAGCTGTGTGAGATGAGAGAAAGCTTAGAAAGTAGTAAGGTGGGGCTCGTTGATGCTTGAACTAATTACTACAGATTTTCTTCAGAAGGTTGCAGGAAATGTTTTATCCTTCAATTCAATGTACGGTTTGAATGGTCAGATTGTTCTTTTATAAGCTTCAAGTTTATCTGTTTCCTTATTGTAGGAACAAACGGCCAGAGTTTACTGCATGGTTAGCAGAAATAAAGCAGGTACATAGTGGCTCTTTAATCTATGCATGTTGATCATCCAGGCAGGATATGCAATTGTTTTGATAAATATTTTTGGATAGGTCAAGCATTTTTCTTTTAGGGTGTGTTTTCCTATTTTCTCGTGTTTGGTTGGTCAAAAAATTTGAAAAATATCCTCTTTTGGAAAACAAGCTCCTTGAAAATAAGGAAAATGACTTGTCTAATGAAAGTAGAAAAACTAGTCGCGTTGTCTCCTCCCCACCCTCACAACCACCCACCCACCCCACCCCATCCCAACCACCAATTCCCCACCCTCACCCACCCAATCCTCCTCACCCTCATTCACCCCACCCCACCCATCCCAACTCGACCCTCTTCTGTACAACTAACCGACACCCCCACCCATCCTCATAATTTTTCTTTAGATATATACAAATGCTTTTAGGAGAATATTTGTTACTTGCATACCGAACAGAAGAAAATAAGAAAGAAATCACTTGATTTCCTAGAAAATCTTTCTTCCGTTGAAAACATTTTCCTCCATACCAGACACACCCTAGTGCACCAGAGTGCATTTCCAATGGTCCTCATTAAAAAGCTACCATTGCATAATACTTATCCACATTCTCTTTCTAGACAATCCTGTATAAGCTATTACGTCTAGTTGTGGAAATGTTCATTGCTTGTGTCATTTATAGGTGAATCTGGAAAGCTTGCCAAATTGGGAAGAGAAGCAATTATTCAAGCAGTAAGTAACTCAAGAAGGGAAAAGCTAGTTTCAATTAGCACTTGTTCTTCCCTTTTATGTATACTTCTGTTTAAGCAATATATGCAAGGAACTTCACTTTTTGATAGTTAGCTATTATGCAGATTCATGGAGGATCACAACACCGCAACCTTCCCTTCTAAAAAGTAAGGCTACTGCACTATTTCAATCCATTTTTTTTTGGAGGGTTTGGGGTATTGGGGGAGAGCCGCGCGTGTGTGTGTGTGTGTGTGTTGGAGTTTCTTTCTATATTGGTAATCAATGTATTGAGTTGTTGGGATGTTGTGTTGTGATGGTTCCTTTGCAGGAAGATATGTGTACACATATATACAAACTCACAGTACTTCTGTCATTCTTCATTTTTGCAGATATTATAACCTTGATGCCTATTACAAACGTAAAATGGAAAAGGAAGCCAGAAGAGGTGTCAAGAAGGTCGTGGATGATGAACGTACTGTCTTCAATGATGAAGAACAGCGCAGGTAAGTTATGGCCAGAGGTGGTCACCATTTCATTGTAAAAGATCGTTTTCTGGTTGACTAGTTAGTTAAGGGCACGGCACAAATTTTTTTCAGTATTGTTAATAGCCAGTTAGGTATTTAAGTGGAGAAGGATAGAGGGATACACCTATTATCCACCGAATTTCGAGTTTCTAAGCTGAAACATCAAGTTTCTTAATTAAAGGAAATAACTTTGAAGTCGGTCTAAGCCAAAAAAAAAAAAAAAAAACTTTGAAGTCAGTTAGGAACTTCTAAATTTCTAATGTGGTCTCCCGCTCTTTGAAACTCTTTGAACAGAGTCGCTATCTTGCTGTGGTGGTATAGATTATTGCTTTATCCTAGTTTTATCTTTCAGACTTGAAACCACATTATAATGCTAAAAGATGATATATATAAAATTCTAGCATCCCGGAAGCTATAGGATCCCAGGTTAGCAAGTACGATATAGTTAAACATACTAGAGTATTTCTTTTCTGAAGACAAACTGTAGAGCATAGCTTTTGTCATTGTAAGGGAAAAAAGGGAGAGGAAATTTTCATCTTTGCACTAAATTGTTATAGGGGGATTCTTGAGTTGTTAACTATTATGTTATCTCAGGCAAGAATTGATGCGAGAACGTGAGAAGCACAAGGAAGAACAGATGGAAGCATTGAAGCGCGAGATGCAGAGTGGAATGGTATATATATTCTGCTACCTTTGTCCTTCCTCATACAACAGATGAAAAGTGCATAATGTGACAACACTCTTTTTGGTTGGTAAATTTGAATCTCTAGGCACAAGCAATGAAAGAACAAGCTCAATTAAGAGAAGAGATGGCTTATCAATACAAGCTTGGCAACTTTGAGGTGAGAATGAGCTTGATATTTAATGATACTCTAATTGATTATAGACTATTTTACTTTTCCACTCATTGGTCTTATTTTACAATGCCCTGATAGGCCGCAGCTGCTATTCAAAGACGTTTGGACCCTGATCTCCCTATGTAGACGACGGTCCTGCAAAATTTTGATCTAGTCTATACAACAAACTACATTAGGCTACATATTTTACTTGCTTCAGTTCGTTGAGCAAATATGAATGCAGATTCATCTGCAAGTCTGCATTTAGTAGAGATATCTCTAGGCTAGATGAGTTAAAATCTGGTTCATGTATTGTTGTGTAATATTAGCTACACATCTTTCAACTCTCTGCTCCACTGTAGTGCTGTTAATCCCTAGTGACAAATTAACCTTTCATTGAGACTGATGTCGATTCCTCCAAACCCGGCAGACCAGCTAATGCTTTACTTTCTTCTGCAAATTCAGTAGGTTACAATTAAATCTTTCTATAACAGTGTTTGTTCACATCAAAATATGGTTATAAAAAGCATATAACATGCCATAACTTGAAAATCTGGTTCCGAGAAAACTTGGCATTATATGATTATAGAGAAAATTTCATAAGTACTAAATTTAAGCTCATAATTAGGAGTTTTATAGCAACTGTTTTATAATTACATGGAATAGCACCTTCTATTTTGTATTTTATTAAAGTTTTGCTCCTAAAATACATATAGAACAAGATTTACTGTCCTTTTACTCAAATCAGTTGAGTTAAATAAGAAATAATTATCCCATTTGTTTAAAGCATTAATTCTTTTTTCATAAATTACTTTTATTTAAAGCAGTAGATTTCTTTTTCATAAATTATTCCTATTTAAATTAGTAGATTTTTTTTTTTCAAATCAAACTCAAATATGAAGATTATATCTTCAAAAATTCAAAATAAAGTATCATTATTATTTTTTTCTTTCACTCTGTTATATCTCTAACTTTTTTCCTTGTTAGTTTTTTTCATCTTTTTTTATCATTTTTATATTTTTTTATTTTGATTTCTTTTTTCTTTCAACTTTATTTTCTTTCTTTTATTTCTGTTCTTTTTTTTCCTTTTATGTTTTTATCTTTATTTTTTTCTTTTTTCTTTTCTTATTTTTTTCCTTTTCTCATATTTTTTTCTTTTTCTATTTTTTTTTTTTTTTCTATTTTTATTTTTTTTTCACTTTTATTTTTACACTTCTATTTCTAGCTTCTATTTATTTTTTGTATTTTTTATTTTGATTTATTTTTATTTTACCTTTTCTTTTTTACTTTATTTTCTCTCTTGTATTTCTTTTTTTTTCTTTTCTTTTTTCAATTTTTTCTTTATTTTTTATTTTTTGTTTTCTTCTTTCTTTTTCCTTGTATTTTTCTTTTTCTATTTTCGTTTTCTTCTTTTTTTATTTTTATTTTTTTTGCTTTTATTTTTACATTTCTACTTCTAGCTTATATTTTTTACGATTTTTTTTTCTTTTTCACTTCTTTTTTTTGGATTTTTCATTTTCGTTTTTGTCTTTTTCTATTTTTTTTTTGTGTCTTTTTACTCTTCTATTTCTAACTTTTTTTTTTTAAAAGACAAATATCTTATCACATATACATATCCAAAAAATATTCTAAATAAATAGACATACAGATCTGCATATATATTTACAGTACAAAATGTACATATATACTTGCATATGTATTTTCAGAAATACATATATATATAAACATATAGGATACACAATCTTTATAATAAAAATGACAACTATATACATGTAAATATGGGTAATCAAAATACTGAAAATGTATTGTATGAATGTGAAAAAATATTGAAAATAAGATTATTTTTGAAGTATTGTATGTAAATAACAATACATATCTTGGTAAATGTATAATAAAAAATATATATAATTACATGACAAATAACTAATACATGTGCATTAACGTATATGTACTTGTTAAAAATTTTATGTAAATATATATATATTTGATTTCAACAAAAGATGTATTTTCAGGTGTTATGAAAGATATATGTATAGATTTGTATAAAATACATATACAAATATAAAAAATATGAAAAAGACATATAACGATCTATGAATACATAGCAGACCTGTAAAATACATGTCGAACAGAAAAATATATATATAGAAATTAAAAAATACAGTTAAAATGGATATGCAGACCTGTAATGTCCAACTGAATTTGAGTTTTTAAAATAATCTTTTTTAAAATTCAACTATTATAAATGGGATATTAAACATAAAACTAAAATGTAAACATTCAAATTAATTTGATTCAACATCAATAATCAAAATATAACTGACAAATTTTAAAAAACTTTCGACATGTTACCTGAAATTAAAATGTGAAACTTAAGAACTATTCAACGACGACTCTGTCAACCTACAGTTAACTGTTGTCAAATATAAAATATTCAAATAAACATCAAACTTCTACCACTTTAGTGTCTTCTGTTATCCCGATTTCCTTAGCAGGCCTCATTGGTGCCCCGTCATCACTTCGTGCCTTACTCTCCTTCTTTTCTCAAACTATAATTTCAAAAAAGTGAAACATATCTTGTACGAAGAAGGTCCGGGTCGAAGTCAACATAAGGAATACTTTCACCATAAGTAAGAAACTCAGCATATGTCATCATATACAATCCACAATCCTTGCAAAATACATTTAGTAATTAATTAGTATCTATTATAAAATAAATATACAAATATATACATGTTAAATTTATATTCAGTACTTACAAGCTTCCACTTGGTTATATCACTCTTCAATACCGTCGACCGTGTGACATCCTATATGTGGTGCAAACTTTGGAAGTACTCTTGCCATAAATATTTGATCACGTGGCATCTACAGATCAAAAAATTGTTGAAATCTATATTACTTGTTCTTCTAAAAAAAAATACAAAATACATAGTATGTATATATTTCCTATAACATCATACATATTACATTACAACAAATACATATATCACTGTCTATGTTTTTTCAGAATACATGTCTATTCCAGAATACATAAATAAACTCATATACATTTACAAAATACATATCATAGTAATATTGAACAAACAAATATAAATGCATATCAAATAAATATCTTAACATTGACAAATACAACTCACGTCAACTCATCTCTTAACAGTAACAAATACATATCTTAACAATAACAAAAACAATTACATATCTTAACAATAGCAAGTACATATCTTAACAGTAACATATACAGTTTCATAACTTAACAGTACTGATACAACTCCATACATATACATATGACTGAACAACATAAAATACATACTACATATCTTAAATAATAAAAAAATACTACAAATACATTTGTTACCAACTGGAAAACAAATATAAGCATAATCATATGTACCTATAATATATTAAAAGTGTGAAGATCCTTAGAAAAGTTATTTGAATTTTTTGTACTTCATTAAAAGACTCTCCTTTAGACAAAATTGTCTTTTCACTATTTTCTTCAATTTATTATTTAATTATTTTTATTATATTAACTACACTCTTAGAATATATGAGACTCCTAAAATATATGGAAGGAGAATCAATTAATATTTTTCTTTGTACTGATTAATTAGAAAAATACTCCTAAAATATGATAGAATAATACTCCTAAAATAGGACTCTGTTAAGGAAACACTTCTATAAATATAATTGATGCTCATCTAACTTGATTCGGTTGCATGTCTAGATTAGTTGATGCTTAATTTTCTAACCCAACATAATATAATTCAATGTGTGTATATATATATATATCTTCTTTGTTTTCATTTAATTCATTCTTTAGTGTCAAAATTTTCACTCAGACAAGAATTATTTTGATCAAAATTGAAGCTTTGTGATCACTATTGTATTATTTTGGTGTAGTTTACAAGTCGTAGATGAATTTACAGGTGGTAGATGAACGGCTTTGAGAATTTTTTTTAGGTAAAAATTAGGTTTAATTGTATTATTTTTATATCTTTATTTTGAGATTTTTTTTGTGTAAAGGTAAAGTTTAGTTGTATTATTTTGATATCTCTCTTGTCGTATTATTTTGTTATAGTTTACAGGTGGTAGATGAGTGTCAAACGACTTTGAGAAAATTTTTCTGTAAAGGTTATATTTAATTATATTATTTTGATGTCTCTATCATCGTATTCTTTTGTTGCAGTTTACAAGTGGTAGATCAATGTCGATCGGCTTTGAGAATTTTTTTTTGGTAAAAGTTAGGTTTAATTAAATAAATTCTCCAAAAGATGTTGAATTTAATTATTGTATTCACATTTATTATTTAAACAAATATCCTATTTAGTATAACGTTTGAACTCCATAAATGAGGTACATATACCTGCAGATGACCCATAATCTATAACCATAAAAATACAAATACCTCTTTTACCTTTTCTTCTTTGAATTCATATTCAGATGAATTTTGATCAAAAGGACTTGGTATTTTACTTGACTTTTTAATTTCGTCCGACTTCTTTGTTTTCACAGATTTTTACTTTTTTGGGGCCTTTGGGAGATGAAAATTTTCTCAATCCTTCCGCTTCATAATTTTCGCAATCTTTCAACAAATAAATCCTTCCATGACAGTCTTCTTGTTGATTTCCCGCCTTATTTAAAAAAAACAATGGTAAAAATGTAAGAAAAAGTATCAGTAATGTCGTCTTCAATCGGCATTAATTTGGGCTGACACAAAGCTTCAATAAATGTGAGCATTCAAGGAGAAAACATCTTAGAGAAAGCAATTCCTGTCACCATCATTGATTGTTCGATATAATTATAAATAAGCATGATAAGCAACGTAGTCTATTGTTGCATGTATGATGATGTTAAAATCAGTAGCTGACTCAGGATTTCTGGTAGTTCGATCAGCTAGACCTTATGCATCGTTGCTGTGGACTATCTGCCAGACAATGTCTAGTGCCCACACGATAGTCTCAGATATGCATTTGAAAAATATGAGAAAAAGGTCACAAATTGGAATGGAAATCTGCAAAATATGCACTATTAAATAAATAAATAAAAGGTAAAGTAAGATACGAAAGAGGTAAAGTGTTGGAGTGAAAATAGGAGAAGTTATCAAGAAAGAAACATGTGTGCTCATTAAAATATAATGTTATTTTTGATATAAGCTGTAATTTTAACAAAATATTGATATTTATTGTAATTATAATTTTAATTATGTTACTTTCTGTAATTTTTCACAACTATTATAGGAGCATGCGGCCTTACAACATTTAGATGGCCCACATCCAATGATAGATTGGTCAGTGGGCCTCGTTGGTTTTTGGTAATTATTAGATATGTTGCCTAGATGCCTAGGGATGCAACTTTTTTTCCCCCAAAAAATGTTATGCCACATTTTAAAAATATTTATTACATGTCCTTGGCTTGTCAGAGACGTAAAATTTTTCTTTTTTAATTTCTTGATCTAATTAGAGTTTCACTATAAATGTGCAAAACTACCACATGCCATGAGCGCATGTCATTAAATAATGTGGTATTCGTGGCATTGAGGCAAAGAACTATGTTAGTAAGTAATACTATTGTAGGCTTTACAAATAGACGTATAAGTGAGAAGTTTTTTCCTTTAGGTGATTAGGCATATTGGCCACCTTTCCTCTAAAGTTTACCTGCAAATACTAAATATATGTGAATCTTAAGTGCAAAAAGAAGTAGAACTAGGAAAGAAATGGATACCACTCCTTGCATAACTAAGAAGTGTGATATTTGCAAATAAACAAATCTGTAATGTGTTACTTGACAAGCACTTGTCAAGCCTAAGAAGCTAAGAATTGAATAGCTTCTGAACAACAAATAGTACATTTACAGATTCAAGAAGAATTGAGATGTTATTGAAGTATGATTAAGAATGATTACAACTGTGAAGTGTAAGCGTATATATGCCTAATTGAGCTTGTCAACTGATTAGGCACATTAACCACTTCTAATTACCTTCTAACAACCTCTGGTAACTAATTATCAATAAATGACTAAAGTGCCCTTCTCCTTATTTTTGTCACATAACAACACTTCCAACCTCCCCCACAACCAAATAAAAGAGTCCATGATCTCAAGGACAAAACTGTGGAAATTGTTGTTGAAGGGAAGCGACATCAATCCAAGAGTTATCCTCAGATGGGAAAATAAATCATTTTACAAAATGCTGAAACACCCCACCCCACCCCTCTTTATGGATAGACCTAGTATCTAGGATAGACTCATGTTCCAACACCATGTAACAATGAGGAGAGAGGGTTACAAGAATAGAAGGATTATCACTAATGTACTTCAACTGAGAAACAAGAAAAATGTCATAAATTTTGGCTTGATGAGGAAGTTGCAACTAATAAGCAACAGAGCCAACCTTCTTGAGTGTCACAAAAATCCCAAAATACTTGGGATTTAGCTTATGATAGGCATGACTCCTTAGAGAAAGTTGTCTGTGAGGTTGAAGTTTTATAAATGCACTGTCTCCAACTGCAAAAAATTTTGTCATACTTTTGCTTATCAGCCTAAGCCTTCATTCTTGATTGAGCAAACAACAAATGATGTTTGACGAGTATAATAGTGCTCTCTCTAGATTATAGGCTTTTATCCACTATTTCAATGAAGGAACCGTGAAGAATATAAGGTGAGTGAGTATGACGTTTTTGACCTTATAAAACCTCAAAGAGAGTCAGTTTAGTGGCTGAATGATAAGTGATGTATACCATAACTCTACAAGGGGTAACTAATGAATCCACTCTTTTGGTTTGCCACTGCACCTGCATCTCAGATAAACTTTTAAACACTTAATCGTAGCTTCAATTTGCCCATCTGATTGAAAATGACATGATGAAGAGTGATGAAGTCGGACCCCTTGAATATCAAACAAAGCCTGCTAGAACTTACTTAAAAAACCACATCTCTATCACTAACTATAGTGTGAGGTAGACCACGCGACATATAAACATTATCCAAGAATAATTAGCCACAACTGAAGTAGTGTAGGAATTCTCCAAACACATAAAAAAAGCATACTTGCTGAGTCTATCTACCACTACAAAAATGACATAGTTATTGTGGACCTTGGGTAGACTTTCAATGAAGTCTAAACTTATGTCTTTCCACACTCTATCTAGAACGGGGAGGGGTTGCAATACCACCCTATTTAATACTTATACTACCCTATTTCAGATTAATAAACTCCAACACCTTAGCTTCTCTCAACTCTAAAGGAAAGAAACTATCTAAAAAGGCCAAGGCAAACTCTTCTCACTCTACAAGCCCTGCATCTGTGCCTCTATCCTCCTTTTACTACTTATACCAGGTGTGAGCTACATCTTGCAACTGGTAAGCAACCAACTCTAGACTCTCACTAGATAAGATGCACATAATATCATTCACCTTCTGAACCATGTCAAAAACCTCCGGCGGGTCCTCATCAGACTTAGATCTCGCAAACAAAGGAGGATTCATCCGAGTGAAATCCCAGATTCTAACGACGGTATTAACCACTAGATTGGTTGGGATAGTAGCCTACTAGTTGTTCTGAGCTGCTACTGAGTGGGATAAAGTGGTGAATGCAGCTCTGAACTCAGCATGGAAAACATGCTCATTCAGGGGATCATCCTGAATGGGTGGAGGTGCAGGATGATTTCCGTTTCTTCTTCCTTTAGTCTTTATAGGAGGCATGTTCTATAAACGAAATGAAGATTGAATTAGATAGAGAGTTTAAATAGACCTCATGCTCCTTCACACGACATGAATACTGAATGTAGGGAAACTTTTTCTAAAACGTTCTGTAGCCTCTTGTCCATAAGTGTGGCTCTCTTCACACACATGCACAAGACTCTACTCAATGCGACTTTCAAACTCCCTGGGACATAGTAAAACCTTAGCCTCTGATACCAAGTTTGTAATGCCCCAGGAATACACGTGGACGCCATACGGTGCTTACAGTCCTGAGAGACCACAAGCTAACCTATGAGCTGGTACCTGCTGCAAGCATGAAATAATATACTGATAATGAAGACATATATGGAACATCAACTGATAATGCCATAAGGTTTTAGAAACTGAAATGAATCATAGTTCTGAACGTCTGAAAACATACTAAAAATACTAATGAAAAATAACTAATAAACTGACTATCTGTCTGAATGTCTGAAAACTTCTAAAACTAAATGACTGTGGAGTTGATGGGACAAACCCCTAAGTAACTCTGACTACCTAAATAACTAAAATGTTGACATAACTGAATATAAGGTAAACCCATCCTCGAAGGATGAGGACTCACCACTGCTGCTACTGCTGATATGCTATAATATCTTAGTATGGTCGGGAACCTAAGTATCCAGACCTATGATATAAAATATCATAGTGCAAGAAACGAGTATGCGATCAGTACTTTGAATGTACTGGTATGCGAGATGAGGCTAGGATGATATGCATGGGCTAATTGTTCATGAAAATAGTAATAATAGACATACGTGGAAATACTAAAATCTGGATGAACAAGACTAATAACTAACTGGCTGAATAGCATAAGATAACTGATGCATAGATACATGAAAACTGTAAAATCTGAGTACGCATGACCAAGCATATAATATGATTCTGGAATAGTTTGTAAAATGAGATACTGAAATCTGGTAAATGAATATTGATAAACTGTATGTTATGGTTAAGCAAAATTGAACTGAATTCTGTGTTGAATACTAAAACTAAAACTGTGGGAGGTATCATCTAACCGACATACCTCAATATGAGCTGATCGGGGTCCAAACTGTGACCCCAGTTAGCAAGGTGCTAGTACTATGCCACGGGTACTAACAATGGCTGTGGAGTCAGTCCTAATCTAGCGGGTGACCCCTGGAATTAGTCCTAAATTGGTGGGTGATCCTTGAGAGTGTCAGTCCAAAACTGGAGGGTGAAATATCATAACCTACATTGGCTACGTAGTTCTCAAACTTAGGGATTTCTTCTAAGGACCCAGTCCTAACTGACGAGTGAGCCCCCATCCCTAGGTTCGCTCGGTGCTGAATCCTATTTCCAACTGAACTGACACTGATTACTGGACTGAACTAAGTTTCACTAAACTAACAACTGGTCATAATAATTGACTGAAAGAGATCTCATGGTGCATTCTGAGATCATTTTGCGGGTACTGAAAACTAGGTAAACAACTAAATTTTGGGTATTCGTAACCCCCAGGAATCGATAACAATAATAAGAGGGACACATGAAAGCTTTGAAAATATGGAAGAAAATCATTATTCACAATTATTTACTTAAGCATTTCATCAAAGACACGAGGACCAAGACTTTAAAATGGAGGTGCTTTTAAACACGATAAGATAGCACGATCACATGACCAAATCATAAACTAAAGGTTTTATTCTGAATTCACATGTACATGATATGAAAACCATAATACTTAAAACATACTATAATGCATTCCACTTGAAAACAATTGAAATCATACTTGAAATCAAATTACCAAGATATAGATAAATATACTTCAACTTTCAAACGTGTAAGGGCTCTTTCTATTAAAACTCTTGGAAACATAATACATGATCGAAATTCACATGAGTTTCATGAAGGTAATTTCATTGTAAACATGTAATAAGTAGTCATTGTTCAAAACCCAATCATTTAGGCATTTCATCAAACATATGGGGGTCATGAGTTAAAGCATGAGAATAGTTAAATCATGTGATAATAACAGAATTACAATATGAAAGTCATGGTCTAAGGATTTAACATGAGAATATCATGCTTCAAATATGTCAAGGGATAATTCTAACGAAAATAACTATTAAACATGATATAAAAATAGAAATTCATGAAAGTTCATGGATATAATTCATAATAACATGTAAGGATAATAATTTTAAACTTGAAAATAGATTCTTGGACTCCAAGGGTGAAAGGGGTCCATGGATGAACATCACACATACCTTAATTGATTAATTTGTGAAGGTTCTTGGTGATTTCTTGAAGTTTGAGCTTGAATCTTGAAGACGCTAAGGTTTGTTCTTGAGAGAGGACTGCTTTCTTTTTGAGAGTATTGTGAATAAAGGGGCCAATTTTTCCTTTTGTAACTCTTAATCCCATGTTATGGACCCCTGGGGTGAAGGTAAAAAGACCCATTTTCCCTTAAAAATACGGAACCAAAAGTTGTAAAATAGGGGCAGGTGATGGACCGGGCGCCGTGGGCTAATTGCGTGCCCTCACTGTCTTTCTCACGAAAATGGCTATAATTTTTTGCTCGGATATCAGATTAAAGCTAAATTGGTATCGTTGGAAATATGACTCAATCATCTACAATTTGGTGGGTTTTAAGCTACAAAATTATACATATATCAAAGGTTATACATGTTCAAAGTATACCCTTGTAAAATCGAATACCAAACTTTGGAAGAATCAAAGGCTTTTAGTTCAACTTTGTTCTAAATGATTGTTATAAACATTTTCACCTCAAAATCACTTCACATACTAGGATAAAGATCATGACACATGTATTCAAAATAAATTCATGGGATTAGAGTTTACATACGTAAGAACGACGCTTCAAAATCTAGCCCAAAAATACGGGGTGTTATAATATATATATATATATATATATATCACATGATGGGGTAGAGAACAAGTCTTAACATGAACTTTAAAAACTTAAACTAGACTGTGTAGCTTAACCATCATAAGAGGTCACTCATGGGATATAGGGTTTTAAATCTCCCCCATCTAAGAGAGCCCAATGCGTGTAGCCTCACGAACTAGAGAATAATCATATGTATATACCACCTAATCGTTTAGACCCTCATACCAGCTAATGCAGTTTTCAATATTGGTCCCTCGAGACCTCTACTTTCATGGCCCAGCTATACAACCCCCTCTAAGTCTAATTAAAACACTTTTCACATATTTTTATTCATTGAACCAATTTATTCATTAAGGCATATCGTCGGTATCATCATACCAACTTCGCTTGCAAGTTAACATTATCATTCCATATCTATTATCCATCACATGTGGGAATCCATGACCCCTTAGGTTTAATTATTCATTCATATGGGGAATACATAATTCTTAAAGTTCAATAAAATCAATCTGTGGTTCATTAGCCTTTCTATGCCATGCAATAGTATAAGAGAACAAGTCAAACCATGTGACAAAACCATATTTCAATATTAATTTAATAAATGGGTTGAGGGAATGCAATTTCCAAAATCATAAAACATGGTGAAATCATGACCTCTTAGTTTATTAATCATACTCATGCATCCCACAAGTTCAAACCATTGATAAAGAAAAAACAATACATAATAAATATTGGAAAAACAATTTAAGAATCAACCATGTCAAAGTCCTCAACCCATGTCAAAACCCATGGACAAATCCACATAAAAAACCATATAAATTCATTCTTTAATGTAAAACAAGTTTAAGGGTAGAGTCACATGCCTAAAAGTATCACAATTATGGCGGAAATTCACCCTTGAAATCTCTAAACAATCAACCTTGAGAAACCCAAGGTGTTCTTTGACTTAGGGATTTGAGAGAGTTAATAGAGTGTTTTGATTTATTAAATGATGAAAATAATGACTCAAAGGTGTTTTATGGTCGTGGGTCTTAAGTGGGGAAAGATGAAATTTACCAATATACCCTCAATTAAAAGCTAAAAATATATCACAGTGACAACGGGTCACCATACGACTTGTATCTTCTCCTTATGAGTCATCACCATAACCGTATCAAAGCAGTACCTTAAGGCATACTCACTGGTAAAGTCATGAGTCTCTCCCTATGACTCATGACCAAACCATATGACTCGTATAGTCATAATCATGGTCACAACTAAAAACATAGGCAATCATATTGATGAGGCTACGAGTCACACATTACTACTCATAATATCTCACCACAACTTGTTAAGTCCCAGCTGTAGTCAGAAAAGAAGCTTAGGGAAATCCTGGACAACTTACTAGTTAGGTTACGATTTGGGTCATATGACCTATATAGAGACATTACGACTCGTACAATCAGTCTTAGTCAAGCCAATGAGCTGAAAGGTTAAGAAATTTTCAAGGATCAAAATTTGGGGTGTTACACCTTATGTGGCTATACATTTTGGTTTGGGTTCTGAAAATATTTCTGACCTCTTTTCTATTTTTACTCCGATGGGTCATTCTATAGTTGCTAGAAAAATCTGTAGGGGTTGTACGGTGTCCATCTTTCATAGAAATACATTGATGGATTTGATAAAGTTGGATATAGTGGATTTTGATGTTATCTTGGGGATGTATTGGAATTATTCATGCTATGATTCTTTAGATTGTAGGATATGAAAGGTCAGTTTTCACTTTTCTAATGAACCGGTATTAGAATGAGAGCGGAGTTCCTTAGTACCTAAAGAGAGGTTTATCTCTTATCTTAGAGCCTAAAAATTAATTTCAAAAGGGTTTCTATATCATCTAGTTTGGTTAAGGGTTTTAACTCCGAGGGTTCCTCTTTGCAATCTGTCCCTATGGTTAATGAATTTCTTGATGTTTTTCTCGATGATCTTTTTTGAATTTTTCCTGATAGAGAAATAGATTTTTGGATCAATTCTCTATAAGATACTCGTCCTATTTCCATTCCTCTTTATAGAATAATTTTGGCTGAATAAAAGTAGCTAAAGGAGTAATTAAAAGATCATCTTGATAAAGGGTTCATTTGTCTTAGTATCTCTCCGTAGGGTGCTTATGTGCTGTTTGAATAAAATAAAGATGGGTCTCTTTGGATATATATAGACTATCGATAGTTAAATAAGGGGACAGTGAAAAATAAGTATCCTCTTCTTAGTATTAATGACCTATTCGACCAACTTCAGGGTGCTAGGTGGTTCTCTAAGATTGATCTTCATTTGGGCTATCATTAGTTGAGAATTTGGGAGGCTGATATTCCTAAGATTGCTTTCCGAATTTGGCATGGTCATTATGAGTTCCTGGTTATGTCATTTGGGTTGACTAATACTCCAGCTGCTTTCATGGATCTTATGAATCTGGTGTCCAGGCAGTTCCTAGATTTGTTTGTTATAGCATTCATTGATGACATCTTGGTGTACTCTAACAGTGAGGAGAACCATCCCAATCTATTTTGAATCATGTTCCATACTCTTAATGACTAGAAATTATATGCAAAATTTTTTAAATGTGAATTTTGGTTGAGTGTTGTGACTTTTCTTGGGTATGTTGTTTCTAGTGAGGCGATCAAGGTAGATCTACAGAAAGCTGAGGCAGTTAAAAGGTGGCCTAGACCAACGACTCCAACAGACATTAGGAGCTGCTTGGGCTTGGCTGGGTATTATAGGAGGTTTGTGGAGAGTTTCTCATCCATTACTGCTCCACTGACTAAGTTAACTCAAAAGAATTTTAAGTTTTTATAGTTCGATGCTTGTGAAGGTAGTCTTGAGAAGTTGAAGGATAAGTTGACTTCTATGCGAGTTTTGACCCTGCCCGAGGGTACTGTTGGTTTTGTTATGTATTGTAATGCATCCCATGTAGGACTGGGTTATGTGTTAATGAAACATGGTAAGGTTGTCGCCTATGCTTCCAGGAAGCTTAAGTTCATGAGAGAAATTATTCAACTCATGATCTAGAGTTAGCAATTGTGGTTTTTGGTTTAAAGATTTGGTGCCATTATTTGTATGAGGTGCATGTCGACATCTATTTAGATCTATTTTGATTATAAGAGTTTTCATTATGTGTTCGAGAAGGATTTAAATCTCAGGCAGAGGTGGTGGCTCAAATTTCTTAAGGATTGCGACATGAGCCTCTACTACCATCCAGGTAAAGCTAATGTTGTTGCCGATGCTCTTAGCAGGTTTTCTATGGTATATTACCTCATGTTGATAAGGATAAAAGAGGGTTGGTAAAGGATATCCATATATTTGCTAATTTGGGAGTTCATCTTTTGGACTCTGATAATGAAAAAGTAATTGTTCAAGAGGTGGTTAAATCATCTTTTGGTGTTGAGGTAAAGAAGAAGCAATCTTTAGATCTTATACTTAATGAGCTACGAAAAAGGATTTTGACTGACGTTCATGAGTCTAGGTATATAGTTCATCCGGATTCAACTAAGATGTGTCATAACTTGAAGGAGATCTACTAGTGGAATAATATGAAGAGAGATATGGAAAACTTTGTGTTTAAGTGTTTGGTTTGTCAACAGGTCAAGGTGGAATATTTGAGGCTTGGTAGCATGTCTCAAGAGATAGAGTTTCCCATGTGGAAGTGGGTGATGATCAATATGGATTTTATTACAGGCCTTCTATAGTCTCTTAATCAATATGATTCTATTTGGGTCATTATGGATAGAATGACTAAGTCTGCTCACTTTTTACCTATAAGGACTACCTACTCGAGAGAGGATTATGCTAAGTTGTTCATTCAAAAGATTGTTATGTTGCATGGAGCATCAGTGTCCATCATTTTAGACCAAAGTACGTAGTTTTATTCTTATTTATATATTTATTTAAAAAAGGTTTGGGTAATCAGGTGGACCTTATCACCCCTTTCCATCTTCAAATAGATGGGCAAGAGAAACATACTATTTAAACATTAAAGAATATGCTAAGGGCCTGGTGATTGTTTTTTAAGGTAGTTGGGTTGACCATTTTTCTTTTATTGAGTTTGCGTACAATAATAGTTATCATTCTAGCATCCAAATGACCTCTTTTGAGGCTCTTTATGGTAGGAGGTGTAGAGTCTCCTATTGGATGGTTTGAGATGGGTGAAGCTAGATTTTTTGGTCCTGACTTGGTTCACCAAGCCATGTAGAAGGTAAAAGTGATTAGACAAAGACTTAATACTGCTTAAAGTTGCCAAAAGTCTTATGTAGATGTGACACAGAGGGAATTTGAGTGAAGGTGTCTCCTATGAAAGAAGTCGGGAGATTTAGGAAGAAGGGGAAGTTCAGTCCCTATTACATTGGTCCGCATTAGATTTTGAGGAGGATTGGGAATGTCGCGAATGAGTTAGATTTTTTTGCAAGTTTAACTTCGATTCATCCTATTTTTCATGTGTCCATGCTGAAAAAATATGTGGGTGATCCTTATTTAATGGTGCCTGTTAAGGATGTTGGTGTCACAAATTTGTTGCCTTATGAGGAATTCTTGATTGAAATATTGGATAGGCAGGTTCATTGATTGAGGACGAAGGATGTAGCTTTCGTGAAGGTTCTGTGGAGGAATCACAAGGTTGAGGAGGCTACTTGGGAAGCTA
The DNA here is from genome assembly GCA_030864225.1 of Capsicum baccatum var. pendulum. NCBI lineage: Eukaryota > Viridiplantae > Streptophyta > Magnoliopsida > Solanales > Solanaceae > Capsicum > Capsicum baccatum. Next base: position 239,114,783 of record CM061552.1, on the reverse strand, counting down.
AAGAGGATATGAAAGCCAAGTACCCATTTTTGTTCCCCAACTTTGATGAAAGTACGTAAGGTATGAGTTTCATTTCTCTCATATCATTTTTCAAATTTGTTTTTAGATTCTACCACATTCTTTCTATTCTCATGCTAAAAGTATCCTAATTCATCATTCAGGGATGAATGATCCTAAGGGGGAGGGGGTAATGTAAGACCCCTTTAAATTTTAACTATTTTATTTTTGACCATCCCATATTCATTACGTCAATTTTTGACTTGAATTATGTTTAGGGATATTAAGAGGGTAAGTTGGGAAAGTTTTGAAATTTTTGGAAGGGGTTCAGGGTTATTTTAGGACCCCTAAACAGTGAGAGTCTGCAATATTGGCATGCCACGGAGGTTAGCCACTACGATAGTGGGTGGCACAGAGGCTACCCTCCACAAAAATGCCGTGCCACGCCGTTGTTTTAATTTTGCACAGTTTTTATTTATTTTTCACTTAGTGTGAGGAGCTTTTGGTCTTTTACCTCTTGTACGACTTTTAAACATAAAATAAGCCCTTTTTCTTCAGTTTTCAAAGATCAAATCATCCTTTTTCTCTCTTAAACTCAAAACCCAAGAGCATTCAAGGGTTTTATGAAGAATTCATCGTCTGGTCTCCAAACTTTAAATTGTTTTCAATTCCTTATGTATTTCAAGCATGTCTCTCTTCCCTAAACTTAAATTTTACATTGTGGCAATAATTGAATGGATTTTCATGTGATTAAATTGTGGGTTTTGAAATTGGGTTGAGGAATTTTGGTTGTTACTGATTGAATTACTTGTTCCATGTTTTAAATTGATTATTCATGCTTTAAATTGATGTTTTTGGGACTAAATTGGTATGTGGTATAAATGGTTGGAATGTGGGACATGGGTTTCCTTAAATTAATGAAATTTTGTCTTAATAATTGCATTAACCACAACCTACTTTGTAAACTTGGTTATGAATATGGATAATTACATGATTTAACTTATCTTTTGAACTCCTTGCATTAACCATATTAATTGCATTAACCTCAATGCAGTTTATGTTAATCTTTAAGCTATCATGTTCACGACTCTTATCCCTATTCAGACATCCTATATATATGTATGTGAATGTGGTACATATGGTTTATGACTGGATTTCGGTAATTGCATTATCTTATCCTTATTACCTGAGTTACATACCAGTTCTTATCCTACTGACCGTCCTTGGATGCTACATCATTTCATGATGTAGGGTTCAAATGATTTTCTATTTCTCCTGTGCAGCGTTAGGTGGTTGAGCACATCTGTTGAGTTGCTGTGAAGTGGTAAGCTTCCATTCTTTGAAAGGCCTTGTCATTTCATTATTCTTTCTTTATTGTTGTGGTACTGTTGGATTCTTTTTTGGTCATAGTTAGGGGCATGTCCTGACTTAGATATTATTATGGTTTTAGAGGCTTTCGTGGACAAGTGTGGGTTGGATAGTTGTTTTGATTCTTAGAGTTTACATTTTTGATTATCTATCTCTTTTATTACTATCTTGATTATCTTTCGCTTTATTATGATTAATATGCTCTCGAGGTTAGTCTAAGGGAGTGGTGTCTGGTCCATGGTGGGTTTGAGATAACAGTAGCAATGAGGCCCTGGTTTGAGTCGTGACACCAAAATCAAGGCAGGGTGTATATTTACATATATATATTCCAATAAAAAATCATAGCACCCATCCCCAATCTTTTTAACCATGAAAGGACTCACATAAGTCATTGCCTAATTAAGGTAGTTAAATACTTTTATTTTATGAGTTCACCTATGTACTCACTTGGAATGATTTTTGCAAAAGAATTTAGGCATTTTTAGCCAACTAGGGGTTTCTCTGAATAACAGTGGTACCACATTTACCTAAAAATTTAGGATTGTAAGACCCCATAAGATCTTAGCTCAATCCAGCTTACTACTGTATGTAACAGGTGTCCAAGATTTAGAAAATTTCACTAAGTGTTAGGACTTAGTCATTTCCAAATCCCCTTAAACTTCGATGATTTTATTTTCGACCTTCTAAGGCTTAGAATGTCGATTCTAAACTTGATTTATGATTGGAGTTGTCAATATAATATCGAGTGAGTTTAAGATGAGCCTAAGGGCATGTTTGGAAGTCTAAAACAATACAAGCACTGGGATAAACCCACGGCGCACCCTCCAGTGCACTACTAGGGGTGCCCGCGATGCCTGGCTCATCGCCCGCCCCTTATTTTTCCAGCTTCTATTTCTATTTTGGCAGGGGCAATTGGTTCTTTTCCCTTTACCCATTTGGTCCATAACACGGGATTTATGCTTCCAAAAGCATAATTATCTATTCTATTTTACTAAAATCCTCTCAAGAAAGATATTATCTCTCAAGAACAAACCCTAGCCTCTTCAAAAGAATCAAGGGATTCAAACTTAATTTCCAAGAAAATCATCAAGAACTTTCACAAATTCATCAATTAAGGTATGTGTGATGTTCATTCATGGGTACTTTTCATCCATGGAGTCCAAGAATCCATTTTAGTATTGCAGTTATGTTATTATCACATGATTTAACTATTCTCATGCTTTGACTTATGACCCTTATGTGTTTGATGAAATGCCTAAGTGTGAATGTTAAACAAGGATTCCCCTATATAGTTTCAAAGTTTTCATGGGGTCCTATTGTTATTGCTATCAAGTCCTGGGGGTTATGAATACCCGAAATTTAGCCGTTTACTTAGTCTCAGTATTTTCAGAATGGTTTCAAACATGTATGAACATTATCAGTTCAGTCAGTTATCATGTCAGTCAAATTTAGATCAGTTTAGTAATCCGATTTAGTTCCTTCTTAAGTTAAAATTAGTTCAATCCCATAATCAGTGTCAGTCAGTTACTAGTAGGATTCAACACTGAGCGAACCCAGGAATGGGGGCTTTCCTATTAGTATAGGGTTTGACCCTTAGTAGCAATCCTTGAGTTATAGAACTACGAAGACGACATAGGTTTGAGATGTCTTCCTGCTAGTTTAGTGTTGAGACATATCTCATGAGTCTTTCTATTAGTTTAGGGTTGACAAGATGTCTTCCGGCTAGTTTAGGGTTGACACAACCATTGTTAGTACCCGTGGCACGGTACTAACACCCTTCTAAGTAGGGTCATAGGTTGGACCCTTATCAGCTCAGATTTGGGCCATGTCAGTTAAATGATACCTCCTATAGTTTCAGCTTCAGTACTCAGTACAAAATTCAGTTTTAGGTTTATTTGACCATAGCATACAGTTTATCTGTATTTAGTTACCAGATTTTGGTATTTCAGTTTTACAGATTATTTCAGATATATTATATTCTTGGTCTTGCATTCTCAGTATTTTAGTTTCTCATGTACTTATATTTAGTTACCTCATGTTATTTAGTTAGTTACTACCTCATGCACATAAACCCATGTATTTCAGCCTAACTTCATCTCGCTTACCTGCACATTCAAAGTACTGATCACATACATTTTCTTTGCGCTATGATGTATTATATCGTAGGTTTGGATGCTCAATTTCCTGACCACACTTAGATAGATCAGCCTATCGGCAACAGTTGTCATGGTGAGTCCTCATATATCAAGGATCGTTCATGTTTATTTTAGTATTTAAGTTTAGTAGTCATTCGGAGTTAGTTGATGGCTTGTTCCATCAACTCCTCAGTCAGTTAAAGGCTTTTCAGATACTTCAGATAGTAAGTTAGTTTGTCAGTCCTATCAGTCAGATTTTAGTATTTTTGCATATATTTCAGTTTTGTAGATTCAGTTGTATTATTTTCAGAACTTAAAACCCTATGACATTTTTCAGTTTATTTTAGAACATACCATTGTTATTAATTTTATTCAGTGCACAGCAGGTACCATCTCATGGGTTATCTTATGGTTACTTGTGACCGTAAGCACCGTACGACATCCAGGGTATACTCCTGTGGAGTTACAAACTTGGTATCAGAGCCTAAGGTTTTTACAGTGTCCTAGGGAGTCTGAAAGTTGTATTGAGTAGAGTCTTGTGCATGCGTGTGCAGCACACCACACTTATGGATAAAAGGCTACAAGACATTTTAGGAAATATTTCCTTTCTTTCAAGTCTTTGATCGTGCTATAAAAGGTTCTCTAAGAAACTTATACATATTTTCATCTTGCCCTATTCATGCCAGCTTTACCTTATTTTCAAGGTAATAGAAATAGTCAAGATCAAATCCCTAGAGATAGAGCTTTCTCAAACAGGTCCCTTATGTTCTACACTTTGAAAGTGTTCATCCATGTACATGAAAATCATGCACTAAGCCAAAGTCAGATGTGTTTTAGATCACTTTGCAGAATCCTATGGTAGGATATGACATAGAGCTAGAAGCATAAACCCAGAAGTTTAGCAGCAGTAAAGTGGGGATAGTATTATCTGGATTTAGTAAATTTTATATCCATGGGGATAGTTGTATGAAGGTGAATCAGTAGGCTTGAAACAGTGCATGCAAGAATTTAAGTCGTTGATTCAAAATATAAGTATAGAGTTGTGATATTAGTAGGATATAAAGGAAGTAAGTATGGTTCATTAAGAGCTTGAGAATATCTATGTTAAGTGTTAAAAGCTAAGCTTGAATTTTTTAACATTGAGCTAGTAGAAAGTAGAGTTGAAGCACTAGATGGTACGAACTCATGGTATGGTGACACTTTTGAAAATTCTAAGTTAGTCAGTGTTTAAGTTGCTGCATGATAATTGTTGGGGTTATAGAAAGCTAGAAATTTATATATCAGAAGGAAGTACCAGCAGTGGGTATTACATTATCAATCACAGCCTCTTAGGGTGAGTTATCATTTATATGCCTTATTATACTTCAGACTCTAGGGTGAACTGGTAATAGTTCAGTTTAGAGCTTATGGCCACAGACTTAGGATGAGGTCTGTAGGCTAAGGGGAAGATGATGGAACCAGTAACCAATTTAGGCTCTCAGGTTCTAGTAGTGATGCTAGGGTGCTGTAGAATAACACTACGGGGGGATATGCCCAACCCATTTCGATCTCAGTGCAAAGTTTTGTACTTTAGTCATCACGATATCTACTCATGCCTTACATTTCAGCTCTATGATCATAGCTCATATTCATGCACCTTATGGAAAATCATGTACTCTTCAGTTCCTAGTATTAGGAGTTCCAATCCACTCAGTAGTGCGACTCATGTTCCATGAATTCAGGAACTCCAAACTCAGGTTATGCAACTCATGACTCATGTACTCATGCTTTACAGTATGTTCAGTTCCAATACTCATGCTACACTCTTAATGATCAGCAAACTTCAGACTATGTCATATATATCCTCAATTTTAATCTATGTAATGAATCCATAATGTTGATACTCTATTCCTCTAGACTCAATAAAGTATCGAGTCAGGCATAGTATCCTTTCATGTTTCAGGTCCTCATGTTCTAACCTTTCAGTGACTTTTTCTTATGTCAAACTAGTGATGATGAACAGTTGTTTAGATGGGAGAGAGTGAATGTTTCTTGTTGATGAAAGATTATTGTATGCTTGTTTTAGCTAAGTCTATAAGTGTGAAGAAATATTGAAGCCAAGTTTGTGATGTATGTCATGGCTAGTTGAAATTTTGTGTGTATTTTCTTGGGACAGTGCATAGAAGTTGTCAATAATTAAGGTTTGGAGGATGTTAGGAAGATGTTTTTATGGGTTTTTATTTAGAAGGGAATATGTGGTTATGAAGAAAAGAGTGAATGTCATGTTTGCATATATGTGGATGAATGTACTACGCATTAATGAATGTCTAGTAAGAGGTTGAATGTAGTAGTTGAAGTGATAATAAGAATTATTCATGAGATGAGGAGTTGCGAAAATACAGGGTGTGTCCAATTCATGATTCAGGCTAGTATTACAGTGTTATGTGTGCACTTTGTAGATTTTAGTAGGCTTGAACATAGTGAGAGAATTCAGTTCAGCTCAGACTTCAGTAGGTAGAGTTATCAGTGCCTATGTGAATATTTTCAGCAGCCTCAAGTGAAGTGCATTTTTGAAGTGAAATGTATAATTGAGTATAAGCTTTTAGTATAACTCAGCCCGTTTAGCCAGCAGTTCAATTAGTGGTCAGACGATAAGTTCCTATGTTTTTTCTATCTTTCTATCTAGTTTTACTATCTGATGTGTCATGAATATGGACATTCCAAGAGAGATTTTATCCGCATCCCTGTAAATTGTAAATTTAGATTAGTCCATGCATCATGTTTCAGTTTCTAGATATTTAGTCATGATCCAGTTCGTAAGTGCCCCGTGCATTATCTCAGTCTTTCCTTAGTATTTTAGCCAAGTCAGTATCATTCGGGGGACGAACTATCCTGAGGGGAAGATGTTGTAATACCCCAAGTTTACATGTACTAAACCTCTCAACCTTTCTCCACAAAACAAGATCCAGCTTAAAGTGATGGGTACGCATAAGTTGACTCTCTCATTTTTATCTCAACCTTATAACCATTCTCATGTCCTTGCATGTATTCACGAAATCAGTTCAGTTATGTATTATGTTTCATACTCAGTCATGTAATTATGTTTCCAGTCATGCATGTTCAGTATGTGATCTCAATTCCTTCAGTACTCTCAGCTTAACTAGTCTCATTTGAGGACGAATGTTCCTAAGGGGGAGATATTGTAAGACCCCGTAAGATCTTAGCTCAATCCAACTTACTATTGTATGTAACAGGGGTCCAAGAGTTATAAAATTTCACCAAGTGTTAGGACTTAGTCATTTCCAAAGCCCCTTAAACTTCGATGATTTTATTTTCGACCTTTCCAGCCTTAGAATGTTGATTTTAAAGTTGATTCATGATCGGGATTGTCAATAGAACATCTCGGGTGAGTTTTGGACGAGCTTAAGGGCATGTTTAGAAGTCCAAAATAATAGAAACACTGGGATAAGGCCATGGTGCGCCCTTCAGTGCACTGCTAGGGGTGCCTGCGACAGAGGTTTGAAGGATGTTTCTACCGTCCTAGAGGGAGTTGAACTTACCTCCTACTAGTGAAGGATGTTCCTAGTATCTAGTATGACTAGAGAGAGTTTTCTCATGGAAAAAATGCACCTCGTACAGTGTGGGATGATTTTACAAATACATTCCTTGACCATTTATTTCCTTTAGAGCTAAGGGAGGCCAATGTGCAGGAGTTTGTAAATTTGTATTAGGATAAGAAAAGAGTGAGGGAATATGTCCTCATTTTAACTCAATTGTCTCGATATGGCCCAGAGATGGTGTCTACAATGAGGGCTAGGATGCGGAAATTTGTGTTCGGAGTTGAAAAATATGTAAAGAAAGAGTACAATAGTGAATTGTTGGTTAGTAATTTGGATATTTCCGGTTGATGGTGTATGCTCAACAGGATGAGGTGGAAAAATAGAAGGATAGGGAGGAATTTCTAAGTAAGAAGTCCAAGTTAGCAGGTAATGAGTCTAATCAGCAATGGTCAAGAAATAGAAATAGAAATTTCCTTCACAAAAGGTCATCCAGATGTCCCTACCTGAGCCAAGGCCTGGACCTTGCACACACCCGATACTATTACTAGTATGAGCAAACATTTTGGCATATCACCTTAGCTTACTTTTAGTACAAATGAATAAAATGGAAATAACATAAAATTTATTTAATATTTCCTCAAGGGATAAAACTTCACCAAAGTTTATTAGCATCGCATAATGTCCAATAGTACTAATAGTTATGATAAATAAGATTGAAAATTAAAAAAATTTCTTGACAACTACGCTGTCCTATGAAGGCTCTAATAAGTACCAATACTGAAAGAAAATAAAATATAAAAAAGTCATCTTATCTCGTCTAACCTCCTGGTAGGACAGAGGCTAACTAATGGCAGAAGATAGAGATCCTAATGAAGTGCCTAGCCACAGACTTAAGAGCCAATGGTAGAAGATAAAGATCCTAGTAAAGTGCCTGACTACAAACTTAAGAGCCACAACCTACATAATGAAATGATGTAGCGCCTAATACAGTCTATACATTGTGGAATGTATTAATACCTAAAACCATTTTTGGAGGGTAGTACAACAAGGATTATAAACAACAATAAAATTCAAATGTAAGCGAAGACAACTGGAAAGGAACAAGAATATAAACTAAATTTATAATTGACCAAGTCCTTTGACTATTTGTGAGAGAAACTAGTGAACCGTCATAAACCACCATGCATGTGCATGAAGTATGATCTCGGCCCGATCATCTAAGATATCCTATACCTTTTCAGGCACAGGACATGGCATGACATAATTTGCTAGGAAGTATCCATGGTTAGCCCCTTTTTGGGACACATGAAAAAAAGATTCATCCGACTTATAGAATAATCTCTATCCTATTTGGAAAACTTAGTTTGGGGCATTTATCATTTAAACCTATGCCTTCACGTTCAGCTAACTAACTCCTTTATGCTCATGAAGTTATCTTATTATTTATTTTCAAAGTGTTATCCATATTAGGCTCATGCTCGTCGCTTAGACTTTCTAGGCTTATATACATAATTTAGCCTTTTTGGCCTCATTTTGGGATTTCAACAACTTAGGGTTCATAAGATTTTTATTTGATACCATTTCATAACATTCTGGACAGTCAAAAAAATATTTTATTAAGGGTTCATAAACATGACTTCCACAACTCGAGAGATTTTGTTTAGAAGTAAACTGAAAAGAAAGAAATTACACACTATGTAATGGTGGAATAAACCAAATCTGTCTAGAAATAAACTTTTAAATAGTGATTAAGATCCTAACTAAAATCTAGAAAATTCTGTGGAGCATTGCTGTAATTATTAAGGATATAATGACTGTCTTTCAAATCTATAGTACTTGACTAAAATAAATTTACAGAGAAAGGAAATATATTGCAGACATCTGGCCAACATGATTTTTGACACTACTGGCAGATTTTAGTTTCCAAATTTCTCAAAATTACCTAGGCAAGCAAGGGAATATTCTTAATCTAGATAAACACCAGGTTCCTAATCTATATGTGAAGTCAAAGAACATCAGATCATATAGCGTGTGGAAGGAAGGAGAAATAGCTCTTAAATTATGATGATTAGTATGGTTAAGAACAACCTTAGTGATATGTTTTCACATCATAAAGAGGACCATAAAAACTCATCTTCTTCCTATTTTATAAATGAGTTACAGAGCTGCAGATCTAGAAGCATAGTGAGGATGTTATCACAAGAAACCTACCACAATATGACATATGGAGAGCAAACAATACAATTTATATTAAGATTTAAGAACACAAAATTTCCATTCTTCAGCAAACTCACAATTTTGGTTACCAATATTAGCCAAGGTTATGAAGTTCATGGTAATAAATTTGATTATTTCAGAAGTTCAAAGAATTCAAAAGAAAGAGTAATCCTTCCTACTTGTTAAACTTAAAGAGTTTCAGCATGCCAACATATACTAAAATTGGATCCGACATCAACTTAACAGACAAAAGTGATGTTCTTTATCGTTAATTAATCCTAATGTCTTTCAAGAAATTTAGAAACAGAAAATACTTATTGAAGATTATTGTGGCCACTATATTATTGACTGGATAGGATTCATATTCCAACATTTCAGCAAAACCAGTCCATACCTTATGAATACATAAGCACTTGTTAAGACGCCAAGAGGAGATTGAACTTAACAGGTTAAAGATTTAGGTCAACTGCTGAATACAAACACATAAACACTATATGGTTGGAAAGGAGATTACAAAATAGAGATTTGGATGGTAGTAAAGCATCAAGAAACGTGAGCATAAGATGGTTTTACATACCTCTTTAAACATTGAAAAAACTTGAGATCGGAAGATGAAATTTGAAATTAATTCTCAACCAATTCTCTTTTGTTTCTTAGGAGTTGTGATTAAGAACAAGAACAGAAATATTTCCTTAGAAGTTGTGATTAAGAGAAAGCATAGGGATATTTCATGATGAAAAATGTACGCAACCTATAGGGAAAAAGAGGCTTTTATCGTGTAAATTTGAGGTAAACAAAGACACTCTTTTAACGTAAATACTAATGGAAAATAAAGGGTTTTTTATCTACGGAAAAATAACACCTTGCGGACTGATAAATAAAAAAAATTAATTTCTTGGGGTAAAATATTAAAAAAAGGACAAAATTACCCTTGAGGGATAAGTAATGGGCCTAAGATGTTACAATATCTCTCCCTTGGGATCATTCATCCTCGAATGAAGGTAATACACTCATGTAAAACTCTACGCACTAGAATTAGGGAATGAAACTTCTACTAATGAACTTTTCTTAAGATTTATAAATTCCACCATAACTCAGAAATTCGAAAAAAAAAACCACCAAGAAAAATTATAAACACAAATCATGAATAAAAGACACTTGACATAAACATGTTTTAAGACATCAATACTATGCAACTTAATTTAAACAATGAGAAGTAAGAATGTATGGAACATTATGAGTAAGGATTTATATCATTACATTCATTTATTCCCTCTTGAGAAGTGAATAGGTGAGGATATTTTGCCTCATATCTTCCTCCGACTCCCATGTAGCTTCCTCAATCTTTTGATTTCTCCACAACACGTTTACTAAAACAATTTTCTTTGCTCTCAACTTGCGAACTTGATGATCTAATAGTTAAATGGGAACTTCTTCATAACTCAAAGAATATTTCACACTAGCATTATCCATCAGGACTACAAACGTAGGGTCATCCACACACTTCCTAAGTAAGGACACATGAAATACTCGATGAACTGAGGCTAGATTCATGGGTAAATCAAACTCATTGGCAACCTTTTCAGGTTTTTTCAAATCTAGTAAGGACCAATATAATGGGGACTCAGTTTCCCCTTCTTTACAAAGCGCATGACACCTTTCATTGGTGATACCTTCAAGAACACCTAATTATTTACCTCAAAATCCAAGTCTCTAGCCTCCTATATGCATAGAATTTTTGATGACTCTGACCAGTTTTCAACCTTTTTAGAATAACCTTAACCTTCTCCATGACTTAATAAACCAAATCTGGGCCTAATAACTTAGTTTCACCAACCTCAAACCATCTAATAGGAGATATACATCTTTGCTAATATAGAGATTTGAATGAATCTATCCGAATACTTTGTTAGTAACTATTATTATATGCAAACTCAATAAGAGGTAGGTCATCCTTCCAATTTCCTTTGGAGTCAAGTACACATTCCCTTAACATATCTCTGAGTGTTTGGATTGTTCGATCTACTTGACCATCCATATGAGGGTGGAAAGCGATACAAAGGTTTACCTGCATACCTAAACCTCTTTAGAAGGACCTCCAAAAATGAGTAGTAAACTCGGTGCCTCTATCTGAAATGATAGACACTGGGTTTCCATGCAGCCTTAAAATTTCCCAAATATACAACCTGGCATACTCATCAGCTGAGTATGTCATATTAACATGTAAGAAATGAACAGGTTTAGTTATCTAATCCATAATAACCCAATTTGAGTCATGTTGATGATGAGAATGTGGTTAACCCATCACAAAATCCATATTTATTATATCCCACTTCCATACTAAAAGAGCTACATCCTGAGCCAAACCACCATATTTTTTATGCTCAACCTTAACCTGTTGATAATTTGGTCACTTGAGAACAAAGTCAACTATATTTTTCTTCATGTTGCTCCACCAGTAAATTTCCTAAAATCATGATACATTTTGGTAGAGCTCGGGTGAATGGAGTACCTGAAGTAATATACCTCTGCCATGATCCTTTCTCACAATCCATCATTATCTGGAATACAAAGTCTACCTTGGTACCTCAAAATACTATCTCCCCCTTGTTCAAAGCTATAACCTTTTGGTGTAGAAATTTTTCCTTGAATAAAATTTTAGGGATCGTCATCAACCTTGAATCCTATGAATGTAGGTTGATTAATCTTGGGGAATACTTAGATTCTAGAGGTGTTGAAGGAGTCATGAGAATTGGAGCTGGTAAGGCCAGAACGACTGGACTAAGATTCTACAAGTTGTGTGAGTATCTGAATGGCCTGTCTAAACTCGACATTGGTAGAATTAGTATGAGAAGGCTGTGTAGAGGATGGTTTGGGTCCCCTTACAAGAGTAGATGTCACAGGAGGTGCATTTGTAGTAGCATTGACATGTAAAATCATTTTAGGAGGGTGGTACAACAAGATATTTGAAATTAAAATAAATCAAATGTAAGTGATGACAACTTGAAAGGAAAAAAATATACACTAAATTTATAATTGACTAAAGTAAGGTAGATTTAATCCTTTGATTATTTGTGGGAGAAAGTAGTGAACCATCATAAACCACCATGTAAGCACATGGAGTCTGATCTCAACTCTATCAACTAATCCATACTATACCTTTTTCGGCACAAGCCATGACATGACATAATTTGCTAGAAATTTTCCATGGTTAGCCCCTTTTCAAGAAACTTGAAAAAAGAGTCATCCGACTAGTAGAATAATCTCTATCCTATGTTGGCAAACATAGTTTTGAGCATTTGTAGTTTAAACCTACAACTTCATAGTCAGATAACTAACTCTCTTATACTTATGATGTTATCTTATTTACTTATGTTCAAGGTGTTATTCATATTAGGTTCATGCCCTTGGTTTATCCTTTCTAGGCTCATGTACATGATTTAGCCTTTTGGCCTCATTTTGGGAATTCAACCACTTTGGGTTCATAAGATTTTAATTTGATGCCATTTTAAAAATTTTTGGACAGTAAAAAACATTTTATTAAGGGCTCATAAACATGACTTTCACAAATCTTGAGAGACTTTTCTTAGGATTTAACTGAAAATAAAGCAATTACACACTGTGTGATAGTTGAGATAAACCAAATTTGTCTAGAAACAAACTCTTAAGATCCTAACTAAAATATAGAAAATTCAATGGAGAATTGTTATAATTATTAAGGATATAATGAATGCCTCGCAACTCTATAGTACTTGACTAAAATACATTTACGAAGAAAAGAAATATATTGCAGACAGTTGGCCAATATGATTTTAGACACTACTGGCAGATTTGAGTTTCCATATTCTCAAAATTGCCTAGGCAAGCAAAGGAATATTCTTAATCTAGATAAACACCATGTACCTAATCTACATGCCATGTCAAAGAACATCAGATCAGATAGTGCTGGAGGGAAAGAGAAGCAGTGTTTAACTTATGATTATCAGTACAATTTAGAATAGTCTCGTGATGTATTTTCACATCTTAAAGAGGACCAAAAAAACTCATCTTCTGCCTATTTTAGAAATGAGTTACAGAGTTGTAGATCAAGAAGCATAGCGAGGATGTTAGCATAACAAACCTATCACAATATGACTGTTGGAAGGTAAACAAGACAATCTATATTAAGATTTAAGAACACAAAATTTCCATTTTTAGCAAACTCATAATTTTGGTTACCAATATTAGCCAAGGTTAAGAAGTTCATGGTAATAAATTCGATTATTTCAAAAGTGTAAGGAATTCCAAATAAAGAGTAATCCTTCCTACTTGTTAAACTTAAGGAATTTCACCGTGCCAACATATACTCAAACTAGATCGTAGATTAACTTAACAGACCAAAGAGATGTTCTTTATCTTTAATTAATCCTAACATCTTTAAAGAAATTTAGAAATAGAAAGTACTTATTGAAGATTATCGAGACCACCATATTATTGACTAGATAGGATTTAGATTCCAGGTTTAGGAAAAACCAATCCATACATTATGAATACATACATACTTGTTAAGATGCCAAGAGGAAATAGAACATAACAAGTTAAAGATTTAAGCTAACTACTGAATACAAAGACATATACACTATCTATTTTGAAGGAGATTACAAAGGAGGGATTTGGTGAATAGTAAAGCATTAAGAAACGTGAGCCAAAGATAGTTGTGCATCTCTTTTTAAAGTTTGAAAGAACTTGAGATTGGAAGATAAAATTTGAACTTGATTCTCAACCAATTCTCTTTTGTTTCTTAGAAGTTGTGATTAAGAGAAGAATAGAGATATTTTATTAGAAGTTGTGATTAAGAGAAAGAATTGAGATCTTTGCTAATGAAAAACATATGGAACCTATGGGAGAAATAACACTTTTATCGTACAAAATTGAGGAAAACAAAGAGACTCTTTTAACATAAAAACTGATAGAAAACAAAGGAGTCTTTTATCTACTGAAAAATAATGCCTTATGAACTGATAAATAAAAAATATATAATTTCTTGAAGGATAAGTAGTAGGCCTAAGATGTTACACCAAACCTGCTCTTTCTTCAGCTAGTGCACCTGCACCAAGAACTAAGATCGACCAGAGAGTTCAAACAAATTAAAATTTTAAAATTCAAGGTTCTTATTCATATAGGAGTAGAAGTCAGTAGGTTCCATTATATCCTACTTGTACTACTTGTGGAAAGAATCACCCAAGTGAGCGTCCTTGACAACAAAGGTATGTGTTATGGGTTTGGCCAGTAGGGTTATATGCAAAAGAATTATCCTTTAGCAAAGAGTGTTAATGGGGGCCATATATCCCAATCTTCTGCTACAGTTTCTCCAGTTAGACAGGGCACTATTTTAGGGACCGATAAAGTTCAAAATCGTTTATATGCTTTGGGAAATTGCAAGGATTTAAAGGCTTCTCCTAATGTGGTTAATGGTATGTTAAAAGTATTTTCTAATGACTTCTATGTGCTACTTGCCATGAAGTTTGGTATTTTTCCTGAACAAATCCTAGAGCCATTTTATATTTCCACCCCGTTGGAGAGTCCATCATTACTAGAAAAGTGTATAGAGATTGTGTAGTCAGCATCCTCATAAAGACAATACAGTTGAACATGGTGAACTTTGATGTTATCATGGGTATGGACTGGTTTCATTCATCCTATGCTTCCACTAAAATTTAGAAAAAGGGAGGTCAAGTTTTAATTTCCCAACAAATCAGTTCTTAAATGGAAAGGTAGTCCTGTCATACCTAAATAAAAGTTCATATACTATCTTAAAGCCCATAAAATACAATTCAAGGGGTGTATTTATCACTTGGTCGAGTCAAGGATTCTAAGTCAGAAATATCTTCACTCAAGTCCAATCCTATTGTCAATGAGTATCCAAAAGTTTTTCTAGATGATCTTCTCAGAGTTTCTCCTAATAGAAAAATAGATTTTGGGATCGATGTTTTTCCCAACACTTAGCCTATCTCCATTTCATTATATAAAATAACTCCTATATAGTTAGGATAGTTGAAAGAGAAATTGAAAAATCTTCTTAATAAATATTTCATAAGGCCTAATATGTCTCCTGGGGGTGCTTTAATCTTGTTCGTACATAAGAAGGATGGTTTATTTTGGATGTGCATTGATTACTGCTAATTGAACAAAGTCACTATGAAAAATAAATTCCTCTTTCCAGAATAGATGAGTTGTTTGATCAGCTATAGGGTACCAGATGTTTTTCTAAAATAGATCTTAGATCTGGTTATCATCAATTAAAATTCAGAGAATGTGATATTCTAAAGATGATTTTCTAATCTTGATACGATCACTTTGAATTTTTAGTCATGTCTTCTATTTTGGATAATTCTCCTGCAGCTTTTATGTACCTCATGAATTGGGTATTTAAGCAATACGTAGATATGTTTCTTCTCGTCTTCATTGATGATATTTTGGTCTACACCCAACAAAAGGGGAATCATGCTAACCATCTTAAGATTATTTTTCAATCACTTAAGGATCGTTAGCTAAATGCTAAATTCTCCAAGTGTGAATTCTTGTTGGAGTCTATAGCATTTTTAGATCATATTACTTCTAGTTAAGGCATCCACGTTGATTGTCAAAATATTGAGATGGTGAAAAATTTGCCCAAACCTTCTACACCTTTTGATATTAGAAGTTGGGTTTGGTTGGTTACTATAGGAGATTTATGGAAAGCTTTTCCTCTTTTACTGCTCTTTTGACTAAATTGACTCAAAAGATGGTTAGGTTTCAATTGTTCGAGGCATGTCAGAAGAGTTTTTAGAAGTTGAAAGATAGATTGACCTCTACTCTACTGTTGACATTATTAGAGAGAAATGATGGATTCGTGATTTATTGTGATGCTTCATGGATTGGTATTGGTTATTTATTGATGCAACACATTAAGGTTATATCCTATGCCTCAATGAAGCTTAAGAATTATGAGAGGAATTACCAAACTCACAATCTTGAATTGGCAACTGTGGTCTTTGGTTTAAAGATTTGGTGTCACTATCTTTACAGAGTGTATGTTGATATTTTCACTGTTAATAAGAATCTCTAGTATATTTTCAGTCATAAGGAGATGGATCTACAAAGAAGGTGGCTTGACTTTCTCAATGACTATGATTAAAGATTACTCTATCATCCTAGTAAGGCAGACGTGGTTGTAGATGCTCTAAGTAGATTGTCTATGGGGAGTCTTGTGCATGTGGAGGAATAAAAAAGGACTACAAAAGATATTCACCGACTTTCTAATTTAGGAGTTTGACCCTAGACTTTGAGTATAGTGGGATAGTTTCTTAGAATATTTTAGAATAATCTCTATTATCAAAAGTTAAATAAAACGAGCATAATGACCCTATTATATTGAAATTGAAGGAGAAAATTCTACAATAAGTGGTATGGCTTTTGAACATGGGGAGATGATGTTTTGAGAATCAAGGTAGAGTTTGTGTTCCAAATATTGATGGGTTATGAGAGAGGATCATGGAAGAGGTGCATTATTCTAGGTACTCTATTCACCTGGGATCCACTAAAATGTATCTTGATTTAAGGGAAATTTATTGGTGGAACAACATGAAGCAAAATTTTGCTGACTTAATTCTCAAGTTCCCAAATTGTCAGCAAGTTAAGTTTAAGTATAAAAAACTTGGTAATTTGGCTCAGTATATATCTCTTTTGGAGTGTAAGTGAAATATGATAAATATTGATTTTATGACATGGCTACCATGTTCTCGATGTCAACAAGACTCTATTTGGGTAATTGTACCGAATGACAAAGTCTGCTCATTTCTTACCTATTAAGATGACATACTCGACTGATTATTATTCTAGGTTGTATATTTGTGAACTTGTTAGGTTGCATAGTGATAACGCTCAAACTACAGCTCTCGTAAGAGTGTAAGCGGTCGTTGTCAAATATAGAACCCAACTGGGTTGGGTATCGATCCCACAGGGAATAGCCGGTCAATAAGTAAGCAAAGATTATTAGACTTTTGGTGCAAGTCTCGTAAAAAAGGAGGGATTTTAATGTGCAAATAATTTAAACAAAATAGTAAAGTAAAAACAGAAATAGCAAAGTAAACAGAAAGAGTGTTTAGTAAGATATTTAACCAATGAGAATTGAGAGTTGGGGTTATGTCCACCTTATGAGTTGTACGTATCTATTGGCTATGAGTTATGCGGAATTCAGACATGCATGTGCTTATAGAGAATTGTATTCTATGGTAAATCCAAGCGTCTTTCGACCTAACAAGGACTATTTCACTTTAACTCTTTCGAGCTTAAAGAGTATCTAATGGTACAAATTCTCCAAGAGGTTAATCCAGTTACGACACTAACTTTTTAACAGGGGTTGGTGCCCTATTACCTTGACATTATCTCTTTTCCAGACATATAACTTTTCTTTCGAACAAGTTAATGCTATGCTGGCGTATTCTATGCGTTTGCAACCACAAGAATTTAAATTAAGATGAAGAGAATAATGATATAAGCAGCATACGTGTCGCAAATTCATAAACTCATAGCAATAGATAGTATCTCATACGGCTTCCATAACCCCAATAAAGAAGTTTAGCTACTCATGAGTGCGATGGAAATCACAATAGACATTATCATTATACCACAATAAGGATCTCACGTGTAGTATGGTGTGGTATGGCTTTAGGCGTGAATTCCTTTTAGAATAGCTTTTCTCTCGTTGTGGAAATTAAGAGTTGAATAGATGAAGAGAATAAGAATTGAAAGTGTTGAAAAGATTAAAATTGTTCGGATAGTAGAGGAATGAATTAGAATGTGAATGATGAGAATAATGATGTGTCTAAAAACTGCAGCAAAATAGGGTATTTATAATACCCATATCCTATTCCTATAAGGCTACTGCGTAATTATCCTAATCCTAATAAATTATTGCATCATTATCCTAATCCTTATAGGTTACTGCTAAACCCCAAAGTCTTGGAAAATGCTGTTTTTGCTCGGGACAGGTTTCCCATGCGTCACTTTTGGTCCTAGGCGTCCAAGCTCTCCTTCCCTTCTTTCGTGAAGCTTCCTTTGGCGTCAAGTTATCCATAAAATGCTGAAATCTGCATCATTTATACCTGAAAACTTGCTAATCACGTTTGTTAGCTCACTTATAGGAAAAAGGACTAAAAGTGCATGAGTTATATATTTTGTCCTCAAAACTTAGCTAAAATATGGGTAAATTAAAACACTTTAGGTGTGTAAATACGCCTATCATCAACACCCCACACTTAAAAGCTTTGTTCGTCCTCGAACAAAATATCATGTCCTTCTAAACAACCACTTTGGGTTTCACAGTAACAACACAAAATATTCATCAAGACAGGCACGACAATTATTAACAAAGAGTAGTTTTCTGATCACTTCTAGAAACAATTCAACCTCTAATATAGACTCGTGATGATGGTTAATTCGTATTCAAAAGTTAAGGCACATAGAATCATACACAACCACCCAAAACTCATCAACCATTTGTGTCTCACAAAATATAACCCATAATCACTCACAAGTATTGTATATATTTCGAACATGGGTATAAGATTATCCTTGCTCTCATTCTCACAAAGAATTCGTATGTTGCAACTGATGACCATAGGTTTGCCCTTAGTGTAATGCTCCACTAAATATCAGAATGCTAAGCATAGGATCAAATAGTTCTTTACAGGTTGTAATGTAGGCTAAGGGATGGGTAGGACTATTTTGACCAGAAATAGTGACTATGTTCCTAAGTGCTTTAATACATCACATTATGCCATTTATGCTTTCTTTCAAACAACCTTTCTTCTTTTTTTAATCTACCACCCTTTCTCACCTCTTTTGTTTTTCAATTTTGAACAGAATTAACTTTTTATTTTACTTTCCCTTTTTCTTTTCATAACACACCTCTTATGATAGCAATTATTTTTCATAACAAATTCAAGCACCAATACAATCTAAGGCACTATTCTCACCTAATTTCCTCTTATTTTGTCACATTACTTTACAATTTTAAAGCACTTAGGAATTTGGATCAAATTATGGTCTTGAAAAAAAAATGGATTAGGCTTACATATGAGGCTGTCAAAGAAAATAGGATTAAGGCTCAAAGGGGGTTATCTAGGATGATGTCCATGGGTAGATAAAATGAAGGTAAACAATCATAGGTTGCCAAAGAAATGCCTAAATCATCTCCTAAACTCACACTCTTTATTTCGCTTTACATACATACCAGACAAGTTCTAGCATCAGCCACAAACATAGAATATACTATCATCTCACACACACAAGGCACATGGTCGACTTTATTGGAAGCAGTATAGACTCTTGACCCAACAAATGAAGGAATTGAACCACACAATTATCACATAATGAGTCACTATTAGAGCCTAAACGTCTCAATAGTAATGATTTTATCATAGACTCTTGTCATAATACCATGCTGCCTATCAGAACAATTTTATGCAAAGTTTGTAACAAAAACAATTTCCTAAAAAAAATTAAAACAAACAAACATAAATAAGCAAATGCAAATAAAGAAGGGTTAGCATGCAAATACTACACCCCACACTTAGACGGGACACACTGTCCTCAGTGGAAAATAAATAAGAAGAACCTAGTTAGTCAGACTCCTTCTCTATGTCTGGGGTCATACCCACTTTGTCGGAATCATCATCAGAGTCGTCGCCATCAGAATTCTTCTCCACGTCGGAGTCTGGCATTCTGCGATCATCATCGGTTGGCACATCGTCCTCAAGAGGTTCCTCAAAGTATACCCCTACTTTGCACATCGCCCTTGCATGCTCATTCATTGGGTAGTCATAATCCAGCTATTGGAGCTCTGCAGCAGTTGGAACACGACCTCCGCTCATCATTGTAAACTGAGTCATGCCATAAAGATGGCGAAAGAAACTCTCATCCCGAGCATGCCTTTCTGCAGTGGTAAGGTTGACACCATGTGTGGTTTCAGCATCTTTAACCTTTGTGAGGTCAACCTTCTTCGGGTTGTGTGGGAGTTTATGATCAGTAGGTTCCTCTTCGATATCCTCCTTCCTCAATATTGCAGTCAACAGATTTCCAAAGATGAAGTGGGACCTCTTGTGTAGCCTATCCTTTCGCATTTTAGATCAAATAATTGCCCCAATGTTGATAGGAACATTCGTCATCAACGCGTACACCAAGCACACTCTTTCTTGTGTAATCTTCGTGTACTGGGTCTCGGTGTTCTTGTGTCTGCTCCATCGTGCCATAGATCTTGTTCCGCACAATGTGTGTCTAATTTGCCTATACGGAGGTCTGTTATACAGCTCCTTGAATGGTGATGGGTCAACAGATGGCAAACCTTGAAAGGAGTTGAAGAACTCCGCATTTAGTTGCAGAACTTGGCCCCGAATCTTTACTTCAGTCCCTGTAGTTTTCGGTGACCAGTTGGCATAGAATTCTCTTGTTAAATCAAGATTGCACTCTCCCATATCTCGGAAGATGAAATCAAGATGTAACACCATTATCTTGGCCAACATACGAGGTTCTTTCTTTGCTAGGCTCTCCTTGTTTATCAACTCCACATAAACATATTTTTTCTCTTTATTGTTCCTATACCATTCCTTTTCTTCCTCCTCTAGGACCCATTTTATTCCGAAAATACGGCGAGGTATTTGCAGCGAGGAGAATTCTCTTTGCTCTTTTCGTCCTCTTTCCCTGCCTTTTTGTGAAGTGGTTGCTTTTTCTTTTCCTTGTCTTGCTTTTGGTGCCATTGTACCTGAGATTAAAACAATAGTCATGTTAGCTTCATCTCGGTGGATACAATCGATAAACAAGCAGTAGTGGCACCACCCCACACTTATTTTGTTGGTACAAATTAGTGAAGTGAAAGTTATCGATTATTCAGACTTCATTGATATACGTTTTAGGCACTATATTCCAACAATATAATCAGTACAGTCTTACTTCATGAAATCTTGGCAATACTTTCATGTTTGATATATCTTTTGAGCAAGACTACTCCATATAGATTGAATCAAGTTTTAGGAATAATCACAATTTCGTTTTTTTGTAGTCAACCATGGTTTTCACCTTTATACACAAGTTATTCCAACATGTAAGAGTTCTATTGACAAGATTATGCAATGTTCTTGACCATGTCAATTCCGCAAAAGTATGACAGTGCATCAAAATTAAATACTAGTTGGAAACAAGTCAAGATCATTCTTACGTATTCTTTCCCTCACTTAGTTGTATCACAACAAATTAATCACATTCAACTCACCAATACTACTTTAAGATTTAACAATTCATAATAGGCATAGTAGTGTAGTACTTACGGAATATAAATGAAGAACAAGAAGTACTTACTTGGTTGATGACCTTGGATGATGTTCTTGCAAAGTAAAAGAGCAAAAGGAAATTTTTTGAGAGGATTTGGAGAGGTAGGCGGCGCTTATGCTAGGTTTGCAATGCATTTTTGGTCTAAGACTAAGTCTTTTATTTATAGGGCAAGCTTGGGTTGGGTTTTGACCCATTTAAAATCGGATTTGGAGACCAAAAGTGACCATAGGCGGCGTCTTTTGCTTTGCCTATGCTTGGCATAGGCGGCGCCTTTTGCAAAGCATTGTTGAGCATAGGTGGCGCCTATGCTATGGCATTCTTAGGCATAGGCGGCGCCTATGCCATGGCATATGAGATTCAGAGACAAAATGCTTTTGCATAGGCGGCGCCTATGCTATGGCATTGTTGAGCATAAGCGGCGCCTATGCTATGGCACTCTAGAATTCGAGAGCTTAGGCCATAGTATAGGCCTTGCCTTGTTCGTGGCCTAGATTTACATAGGCCTTGCCTTGTTCTTTGCCTATACTATCATAGGTAATGCCTAACCCATAGCCTTTTGCTTCTTCATTCCTAACTTACCACCTTCAACATGCAACACTTCCAAATCAAAATTTAAAACCAATCTCCTCTTTTACACCTCTTGTACCTACATTTACTCAAAAACAACAAAAATGATTAGAACGATGGGTTGCCTCCCATCAAGCGCTTTAGTTTTGGTTGTGGCTCGACAAAATCCTAGGAAAACAAAAACAACAAAAACAATTAAAAACAATGGGTTGCCTCCCATCAAGCGCTTGATTTATTATCGCGGCACGACATAGCTATCTCAATTACTTAGACTTTATCGAGATAGATGGTGGATCATTTTCTGAATGGATTCAAATGATAATGAAGCTTACTTGTAGGCATGCAATCCTCTTCGAGATGGCCCTTGTACATACATATCCCAGGCGGGATACCAATTGTATCATCAATAGTCCAACCCATAGCTCTCTTGTATTTCTTTAGAGCAGAGATGAGAGCCTGTACGTGCTGTTCACTTAAATCATCCGTCACACTCACAGGAAGTGTATTTCCACTTCCCAAGAACGCATACCTTAGATAATTGGGGAGCTCTTTCGATTCTAGCACTGGTTACTCTTCAATGGAATTCTTCACTGTAGGTGAGGGTCGATTCTTAAGATCAGGGTCCAGCTTCTTAAGGGCATGAGAATAGGACTTTATTCCTATTAAAGCACAAACGGTTTCTTCATATTCTTCAACATCCTCATGCTCATAATTTGAAAGCACCTCAGATAGTGACTCAATAGAAAGATGCTTCTCTACAGATAAATCTTTGTCATCTTTATAATTAACGTCAGCTACAGAGAACATATCCATATCTGCGGGCTGCTTCATTGCTTTGCATACATCAAAACGGACCACTTCGTCATTCAACCGAAATAAAAGCTCATTAGCTCTCATGTCAATAAGCACACTTCTAGTTGCGAGGAAAGGGCGTCCCAAGATTATGGGAACTTTAGAGTTCACCTTGCAATCTAAAATAACAAAGTCTGTAGGAAAGATGAAGGTAGACGCCTTCACTAACACATCATTCAAGATACCCACAGGTCGTTTTACCGACCTATCTGCCATCACGAGCCGCATATTGGTTGGTGTAGGGTCGCCCAACCCCAACTTTCTGTAGACGGATAGTGGCATCAAATTGATGCTAGCTCCTAAATTGCACAATGCCTTAGCAAAATCCATAGATCCAATTGTGCAAGGAATAGTAAAAGAACCAGGATCTGCCTTCTTCTGAACTAGCGATCTTGTAGCGATTGCACTGGAATGGTGAACATTATCTGCCGGCTCATAGATTGCTGCCCACTTATTTGTCAATAGGTCCTTCATGAATTTTGCGTACCCAGGCATCTGTTCCAGCGCCTCAACCAATGGAACATTAATGGTCAGCTGTTTTAACATTGACATGAATTTATTGAACTTGGTATCATCAGCTCTCTTCTTTAATCTTTACGGAAAAGGAGGTGGTGGAAGGGGAATTGTTTTCTCCACGACTTTCTTTTCATCATGCTTAGGTTCAGAGAACTTTTCAGGCTGTGGATGTCGAGGAATGACATCATGAACGTCTTCATCAGTTTTGACGGCGTCATCTTCTTCTGTATTACCTACGATATCTTCGGCCACTTGCTTGCTTTGGGATAAATTTTCCAGCACCTTACCACTTCTGGTAGTAACAGCCATGCATGTTCCATCGTTTCTTGGGTTTTGCACTGTGTTGCTCGGTAGGGTGCCAGTTTTTATTTGATTTAATGTGGCTGAAATTTGACTCAATTGTTGTTCTAGCTGTCTTATTGAAGTGGAATGTGACTCAACCAACTGCTTCATTGAAGCTAAGTCATTTATTACCTCAGTTACTCCCGTGCTGGTTGCTTCCACTCCTTTCAACAGCTTAGCTATCATATCTTCAATTGACATATTTCCCGAACCAGATGCAGTAGCCTCTCGTCGTCCAAGAGGAATATACACGCCACTCCTGTCAGTCTTGTTCTTCTAACTACCTTGATCCTGGTCCTTGTTTCCAGAATTATCATAATAGTTCCGACCTTGGTTTCCTTGGGCATTGCCTCGGAAACCCCCCTGATTGTTCACGTAGTTGGCTTCTTCCTCAGAATCGGATTCCTCTCTTCCTTTTAACGCAATTGCTTTGACTTTTTCGGTCTTCCCTGATAGTAGGTTTTTTGTAATAAGATCCACTTGTGTTTTCATGTGCGCCAAATCTTGATCGCGTTCTTCTTCTCTTCTCCTTTGTTCTACAGTCATGCCTATAGGAAAAGTGGGGCTTGCTACCTTAGAATATCTGGTATGCCATGCCCTACTTTGCTTCGTCATCCGGTCTAGCATATCACTTGCCTGAACAAAGGTGAGGTCCATAAATGATCCTCCAGCCGCATTATCCACCACAGGTTTAGTTACTGAATTCAAGGATCTATATAGTATCTCCATCAAGTGAACATTGGTCATGTGATAGTTTGGACACCTCATAAGCTTCTTCTTGAATCTCTCCCATGTTTCGTGGAGGGCTTCAGTTGGAAGCTGTCAAAAATTGCTGATTTCATCTCTCAATTATGCTCTCTTGGATGGCGGAAAGAATCTTTCTAGGAAAGCGTCTTTCAATTGCCTCCAATTAGTGATAGAATCAGGAGTCAGCCCGTTCAACCATAGAGTTGCCTCCCCAGATAGAGACAATGGAAATAAGCGCAACCAAATTGCATTCTGTCCAACGCCAGGATTGTCGAATGACTTGCATGGAGAAATAAAGTTGATTAGATGCATATTCGGATCATTGCTTGCTAGTCCACCGAATAATCCCTTGAGTTGCAATAACTGAATCATGGTGTTCGTGATATTGAACTTGGCTTCGGGTGCCAATGGCGGAGAAATAATGGCTCCTGTGGCTCCGGCTCCATCGAGATCATCATCATCATCGTCAAATGCTGGTTGCATGGGTCGGCGTTCATGCCTAAACCTAGCTTGGTGATCTTTTCTATTAGCAGGTGTTGCTATCTCAACATCACGCCTTGGGTTTAGTAACTCGTCATCACCTAGGTCCTCATCTTCAGGATTTGTTTCTCGCCCAGGATTATCAATATTCTGTTGATGTACTTGGGCAGCGGCCAACGCAGCTAGTCTAGCCTGCTCCTATTGAGCAGCCTTCTTTCAATTTCCTGTTGAGCCTCTATTCTACTAATACGATGTGGTTCAAGGTTTATGGGTAATAATGGTTGACCAGAACTTCGAGTATTGGGCATGCACTGAACAAAACCTGCAGAAAACAAAAACAACAACTAAAAGTAAAGTACGAGAATATTTGACCAAAGGGTCTAGTAATTATCACAAACTTAGTAGACAACCGTATTCCCCGACAACGGCGCCAAAATTTGATAACGCTTAAACTACAACTCTCGTAAGAGTGTAAGCGGTCGTTGTCAAATATAGAACCCAACTGGGTTGGGTATCGATCCCAAAGGGAATAGCCGGTCAATAAGTAAGCAAAGATTATTAGACTTTTGGTGCAAGTCTCGTAATAAAGGGGGGATTTTAATGTGCAAATAATGTAAACAAAATAGTAAAGTAAAAATAGAAATAGCAAAGTAAACAGAAAGAGTGTTTAGTAAGATGTTTAACCAAAGAGAATTGAGAGTTAGGGTTATGTCCACCTTATGAGTTGTACGTATCTATTGGCTATGAGTTATGCAGAATTCAAACATGCATGTGCTTATAGAGAATTGTATTCTATGGTAAATCCAAGCGTCTTTCAACCTAACAAGGACTATTTCACTTTAACTCTTTCGAGCTTAAAGAGTATCTAATGGTACAAATTCTCCAAGAGGTTAATCCAGTTACGACACTAACTTTTTAACAGGGGTTGGTGCCCTATTACCTTGATATTATCTATTTTCCAGACATATAACTTTTCTTTCGAACAAGTTAATGCTATACTGGCGTATTCTATGCGTTTGTAACCACAAGAATTTAAATTAAGATGAAGAGAATAATGATATAAGCAGCATACGTGTCGCAAATTCATAAACTCATAGCAATAGATAGTATCTGATACGACTTCCATAACCCCAACAGAGAAGTTTAGCTACTCATGAGTGTGATGGAAATCACAATAGACATTATCATTATACCACAATAAGGATCTCATGTGTTGTATGGTGTGGTATGGCTTTAGGCGTGAATTCCTTTTAGAATAGCTTTTCTCTCGTTGTGGAAATTAAGAGTTGAATAGATGAAGAGAATAAGAATTGAAAGTGTTGAAAAGATTAAAATTGTTCGGATAGTAGAGGAATGAATTAGAATGTGAATGATGAGAATAATGACGTGTCTAAAAACTGCAGCAAAATAGGGTATTTATAATACCCATATCCTATTCCTATAAGGCTACTGCGTACTTATCCTAATCCTAATAAATTACTGCATCATTATCCTAATCCTTATAGGTTACTGCTGATCCCCAAAGTCTTGGAAAATGCTGTTTTTGCTCGGGACAGGTTTCCCATGCGTCACTTTTGGTCCTAGGCGTCCAAGCTCTCCTTCCCTTCTTTCGTGAAGCTTCCTTTGGCGTCAAGTTATCCATAAAATGCTGAAATCTGCATCATTTATACCTGAAAACTTGCTAATCACGTTTGTTAGCTCACTTACAGGAAAAAGGACTAAAAGTGCATGAGTTATATATTTTGTCCTCAAAACTTAGCTAAAATATGGGTAAATTAAAACACTTTAGGCGTGTAAATACGCCTATCATCACATAGAACCCTATGACTATCGTTGCATACAGAGGCACCCATTTTACTCATCATTTTTGGAGGTCTTTCTAGAGATATTTTTGTATGCAGGTGAACCTTAGTACTACCTTTCATCCTCAGACTGATGGGCAAGCAGATCAGACCATCAAGATGCTTGAGGATATGTTAAGGGCATATGTACTTGACTTTAAAGGAAATTAGGGGGGAATTCTTTACCTCTTATTGAGTTTTCATATTGTTGACACCCAATTTTGACCGCTCGATACTCCTTTTAGGTTGTTATTTTATCAAAATAGTTAATTTCTAATATTAGTATTTCTTACACTTTATTTTTGTGTCAAATAGATATTGACGTGTCATTCATGATTTAAAAAATATTCAAAGTATTTTTATTATTTTTACTATCATTTTTTTACAATTTACAAATTTAGATGTAATATTTTTTACGTAATTTATTAATATTTATTAAATTATTTGATGTTCACACTCGTAATTTTACAAACATTTGGTCTTCTTCTTCTTCTTCTTCTTCTTCTTCTTATTATTATTATTATTATTATTATTATTATTATTATTATTATTATTACTATTATTATTATTAGCATCATCATCATCACTACTATTATTAAAATAAAGGTCTATTTTTGTCCAATTTTGTCTACATATTTAGTGTTTAGCCATTTTATCTCCAATTAATGTCAATTTTTTACATCAATTTTTTCCATAAATTAAGTCTCAATTTTTAATTTTATTTTAGTATTATTTTTATCATGTTTATCTCAACCGTTGATAAAAAATGATCCAACAGCTGAGATCAAATCCCCATCCCTTTTCTTTTAAAACACAATCAAAAACCTAATCCCCATCTCCCCATAGCAGCAGTTGCACACCTCCTTCTCTCTATATCCCTTTCTCTCTCTAACAACCACCAACCACCGACGACCAACAACCGTCATGCAACACCGCTCCAGCCACCAAAATAACCAACCTCCGGTAAGCCTCCACTAGTCCATACTCCCTTCGCCTCCCTTACCTCTCATTTATCACATCCTCGCTGGAGTTGATGACTGGAGAGGTTTTCAATGAACCTCCTTGCGATTATTGTCCGATTTGATTTCTCAATATCTCTAATTGAAAAATCAAATCGGATAATAATCGCAAATCTATATGCCAGACAACCAGCCTAGGTGAGAAATAAAATTGGACAATAATTTCAAACCTATCCTTATTTTTCTAGACCACAAATCCAAAATAGCAAACTTCAATGACTTTTGGATGATAGTTTGGAACGATAGGCATTTTAGAAGCATTAGTTTTATCCTTTCTTTTAGAACGCTTTTAGGTTGACAATCAACCTAGGTGGTAGGTGGGTAGACATTTGAAAGTGATGATACCCAAACATACATTAATGATACGATGCATGACATTGTTATTTATCTAGAATCTGGCCGCTAGCTAATGGGCCAGATAATGAGTAACAAGTTGGGTATTAATCCAAATAAAACTAAAAAAATTCTTTGGTTTGAGCTTTTAAATTTATTCTTTATTTACTTGATGTGTTTGATTATTTGGGTAGTTTAGGTTCTTTAATTTAATTGAAATATTTTATTATAAAGTGTGTTATTTCTTTCTTCTCACGCATCTTCTTTACATTATTTCATGTCTTATTTTTTTATCACTTAGTAATTAGAAATAATTATACAACATGTCTTGTTTATCATTTTACCACCTATTAATAATAAGATAATAAATAAGTGACCTTTATTTTATCACATAGAATCCTCACGTAAACTACGAATTAGGCCAAAAACCACCTTTGTGGAGAAAGGTGCCTAACACCTCTCTTTCGAGGTAATTTGAACCCTTACCTGAATTTCTGGTGAACTAGAATTAACAATAAAATAGGTTTGTAGTTAGCCTAGAATGGTTCCCTAATGCACCTTAATACATTAGGTGGCAACTCTTTACACTCTTTAAATAATCTCAAAAAGAGTTGTTACATCGAATCCTACTTTTCGTAAGAAAAATAAGGCGCGACAGAATGGCGACTTCGCTGGGATCCTTAGGTTATAACCATTACGAGTTTGTATTTTATGTGGATTCTTATTTTTTTGTGCTTTATTTTCATGATCCCCTTGCTCTTTTCTTCTTTGTTGGCTACTTATTTTCTACATGTTTACATTTTTCCTTGTCCCTTTCCCCTTTCATTAGTTATTTTGATCATGATTTATTTTTTTATGCCTATCCGTTATCCTTTCCCCTTTTATATGTGTTCTCCATGCATATCCCATTTCTCCTTTTCCCTTCTATTTTCTATGTGTTTAAATTGATTTTATATTGTAAAATATGTTATTATGTGCTGTGTGTTACCGCTTTTTATAACTGGCATACCGCTCATACTTTACTCCACTTGTAATTTGTTTCATTCTTTTACGAATGGTTGCATGGTTGCACGAAATTTCTTTCCTAAAACACCATTAAGGAAATGCCTTGTGGACTGGTCGATCAGCGATACCTCGATAACCACGAGTTTTCCCACCCTTAAGTTATCCGCTTGAGGATACCTTGTCAAAAACCACCCTTATTCCTAGAGCCTAACTGTTTATCCCTTTACTAAGGAATAAACATCCAAAAAGCCTAGGATGTTATGTTAGAAAGCCTTGCCCTAAGTTCTAAGAGATTTCATAATCCCGAAAAAGAATGTCACATTGCTTATGTGCATTTTGAGAGATAATTATGCTTGAATAATGTCATTTGCTCCTTGGGGGGTTAGGGTAGGCTAACACTTTGTTTTGCAGGTTCAATGGTGTCCAATTTCATGAATTTGACAAATCGAGTAAAGACTGTCTTAGTTTTTCTTATGATTTTCTTGTAAAGTTCTATCTTTCATTTTGTGAGACAATTTAGTTCAATAAAAATTTTCATATTTTGGGGTTTATTTATGAGCAAATGACATTATTTTAGGGCATAATTATCTCTCAAACAATGATAGGCCTACCTCTAGCTCAAAAGAGGATCCTAAGATAGGAAACGTCAAACAATATGCTTGTTATGTGCTAATTTGATATATTTATACCACTACCGCACTAATTTCTTCACCTTTGTTGTTTTTGTTTTGTTTTTCCCCCTTCCCAAAGGTTGATTTGAGCACCCTGGCCTACAATACTTGATCAAAAGGGGATCCTTCTTCTCTTCCTCCTCTTTCTACAAGTCTCAAAGGTAAAAAATTTATGGTTAAAGATGGTACTAGTTTTGAAGGAGATAGTGTCATTGGGCAGAATGAATGATGTTAAAATGGAGCAAAGAATTCTAGAGTTACAAGGGGAATTGGAGCAAGTGCGCAATTTAGCCAAGTTGTCTCTTAACTTGCTACTCTTGAGTTGCAAGCTGGTAACTATGACATACCAACGTTCCGAAATCCTCCCAATTCTCCAATGCCTCCTCCTCAGCCTCAAACTCCCGCAAACCTCCCAAACCCCATCCCAAATAACCTAAATATCCCAACTCCTCTATATGTATATGCGCCTACCCATCATGCCCAAGATCCTAAAAACTCCACTTACCCCTCTCCACAAAAGTCCTTGAATCCAAACATATACCACCATCAGGCGTCTAGTAGTCATAACCTGAACCCCATATATGTTGAAACCCTTCCATCCACCTATCCTCAATTCACCTTTGATACTATAGAAAATAACTGTACAATGTAGGCCATGGTTGAAAGGTTGAGACAGTTAGAGGGAAGTAAGGGAATAAAAGGTATTAACTATAAGGATCTGTGCATTCATCCTGACGTGGAACTGCCAGAGGGGTATAAGCCTCCCAAGTTAGAGTTATACAATGGGACCGAATATTCCAAGGCGCACTTGTACGTATATTGTACCAAATTGGCAAGAGTAGAGAAAATGAAAAGATTAGAATAAATATATTCATGAGAGTCTCATGGGAGAGGATCTCATATGGTATATTGAAAAAACATGAAGAAGTGGGTGGGTTGGATTGACATAACCTCCAGTTTCATTGAGAAATTTGGATCATTTGGTTCATCGATACGGACCAAGGATGTAGCTTCGGTAAAGGTTCTAAGGAGGAACCATATGGTGGAAGAGGCTATTTGGGAAACTGAAGAGGACATGAAGTCCAAGTATCCATTCCTATTTTCTGCTTCAGAAATTTATGCGTACAATATGTTTTCTTCATAACGTCTTTGTTTCCAAACTTTGTTAAAGGAAAGATTGACTTCCTCGGTATCTTTATTTCCTAGATTGGTTAAAGGTAAGGATAAAGAAGTTTGGTGGTCTAATCGTGTTAGTTACTGCCCTATTCCATCATTAGATGACAAATAATCCAAGTAGGGGAGAATTAAAACACCCTGGGTTCTGGTCCTTGCAAATTTCTCAAATCTTGAGCTTTCTGGTCATCATACGACTCACCATACTAGTCGTATGATGAGGGTATGGGTCAACTAATCTAACTCATATGGTGTCTAGTGTTTGGAGCTTGAGTTAATATTCTTGGTGCGATAAGACTCTATATGAGTCGTATATACATGATACGATAGGTAGGGTCTAACTGTATGTTGTCTAATGTCTAGCCTAGATGTTACTACTTAGGATACGACTTGAAGGGTACAAGTCGAATGGTTAGGGTACAAGTTAGGCTAAGGAGTCATATATTGGACGGAATGTGGTGTCCAATTTTCTGGTCAAGATACTAGTGGAGGGTACCACTAGTATGGTGTGGATACTAGTAGGGGGTCCAAACAGTACCCACCTGCGGAAATCTGTATAGTTTAAGTTAGGGGTATACTGGATATTTCCCCCTAGAAACTCCTTTTTACCCTGCGATATAAAACATCTTTGGGGGATTTCTTAACCTATTATTCATAACCAAACACTCTCTAAATACTCTCAAATCTCTCTCAAGTTCTTGGTCAAGAAAGGCTAGGGTTTTCTTCAAGGCAATCAATTAAGGCTCTAAAAGCGGTGGTTTCTCTCCGTCTTCCTTGTTGACTAAGGCATGTTAATCATCCCTTATTGTTAGTTCAACTAAAATCATGTTTTAATGGATGGTTTTCACGGTATTATTGTGGTAATATTTGGGTTTTGAAATATATGTTAGAGGTTTTGGTTGTTGTTGGTTGGATAATGTTTTCCCATGTTTTTCTTATAGTTTTCATGTTATAATTGTGGTTTGAAAGATGTGGTTGCATGGGAATGGTCAATTGATACTTGATTTTGGTTTTGGAAATCTTATGCCCTCATTGTTAAAATGCCTAAAAGAATGGTTTTGTCACATAGTTTGACTATTATTGAAAACTTTGCATTGCATAATATGGTATGAAACCTAAATTGGCTTAAATGGTTTTAAATGGATTAGAAAGGCCTTGGTGTCCATGGTTTTGATTTAACTGGAAACCTTGTGGGGTACATGGGAATCCACTAAGTGTTGGCTAATGACATTGCTTGCAAGCTTTAGTCGGTATGTTGATACCACTTTATAATGCCTTGGTAATTAAATTCTAGAATTGGTGGTTTGATTATGTGCTAAAAGCTTTAATTAGGCAATAATGGCGGGTTGTGATAACTAACCGTGAATGTGTGAGTCCAATGGACAAACACTGGAAACTCATGTTTTCCAACATGAGGGTTGGTCATGGTGACCATATACTTGTAGGGTACACGGGAATCCCTTAAGTTTATACTTGTATATATGTATCATGGAGGGCGAAGGGTATACAGGAGTCCTTGGCTCCTATGATATCTCCAGTTCTAGTGGCTACACGCACTGGAGAGCGTTCAGGGAGGTAACACTGGACCCATATACCCCTAGGTGATTTTAGTATGGTCAAGCTACACAACCCAGGTTAAGGTTTTAAATGAATGCTAAATCCGGTTCCCTTTCCCGGCATGGTATGTATATATATATATATGTATGTATGTTGTTGTATATGATTATTTACCTTGGTTTTAAATGATGGCATTATTTTATCCTTATCCTAAATACACGCTAGCGTTCACCTGCTAACCCATCTTCAGCCTATGTATCCCCACTCAATGAAGGAACCGACCATACTATTCCTCTTGCTCAGGGATCGTTGATTCAGAAATATCCATGTGTTGGACTGAAGTGGTGAGCTTCCATATTCCAAAAGATTTCCTTTCATGCTATGCACTTCTTTTCATATTTCTACTTGGATTTTAGTTTTATCTATGGTCGGGGGCATGTCCCGATCGGATGTTCTTGGATTTCAGTTAGAGACTTTGTGTGACTACTATGGGCATGGGCGATGTCGGTGACAGCGCACACGAAAGTGTACGTGGTCTACAAAGTAGTAAAGTGTCCTTCAAGAAAGTTGAATATCGATCCCACAGAGACTTGTGTTAAACAACTATCCAATTCTAGTTTAACAATTGAGAAAAAATAAACAAGAAGGTTTTAGAATTGTAAACTAAAAAGAAACTAAACTAATGCGGAAAAGTAGGGACTTAGGACAATCAATAGATAGAGATCCAGGGTTAAGGCTTACGAATAATCATACTATGTTATTGAAATTCATTTATTAAATCACTTATCTTGGTTGTTGATTCGTAGGGTTAATCGTATTATCATGGTCTCCTGACCTCTAACCGTTTACCTAACTTGGACATTACAACTACATCGTTGAGCGGGATGTAATAATCTAATTAAGTGATTCAAAGCTATCATTCTTCGTGTGAATCAAGTAAGGCTTCTAAGCACATCCCTGTACTAGATGCTAATTCGAATTCCTTATTTCATAAAGAAACATGAACCTTACTCTATTTACCCCACGTTCTATCATCTTGTTCCCCCTCCTAAGTTTACAAGACAACAATAAGTGTATTCTAAGGGTGCACAATCCTTAAAATATTTATACATACTTAAAATATTTAAAGCAAGTATAAATAAAAAACCATATGATAGAAATCAAAAAT
Source organism: Capsicum baccatum var. pendulum (assembly GCA_030864225.1). Lineage (NCBI taxonomy): Eukaryota > Viridiplantae > Streptophyta > Magnoliopsida > Solanales > Solanaceae > Capsicum > Capsicum baccatum. The sequence continues at coordinate 239,080,908 of CM061552.1, read as the reverse complement.
CAAATCAATTCAAATCAATATAATCATATTCTTAGTCTTAACCTCAAAAAGGGGGCTTTTAGCCACTAATAGACATAAGCGTAATCAAGAGTATGAATACCTGATTAAATATATTAAAAATCTAAAGTAAAGAAATAAAAATCCTAATTGAAGTGCTTTACACCCCTTATCAAAGTTTCAAAGTTGTCTAAGGTGTTTATCATCAATTACAAGTGCCCAACTTATAGGAGGCGAATTTGTTCGTCGGTGGAACAAGGGTCGAGTCTCGAGGGTCATTTGACAAGAGTAGGGGTCTCCAAGCACCCTTATAGAGATGGTACACTGTTTTGGGTTCTTTATGAATCTTTTTATTTGTTGTACACGCCAAGATACCTTTCCACGCGCCCACACTCTCCCTGGACATTCCAGGTGTCCAAATTGAATCCAAGTTGTGTACTGTGCTTCTATTGATCCATTCCAAACCTTTTTGAGTTGTTTATACTTGATTTAAGACTTATATATCCTTCATATATTATCATAATCCATTCATAAAGCATCCTATATCATTAAACATACTAAGCACATGGATTATCCTCAAAACAAGGATAAAAGGCTAGAATAGCAGCTAGAATTCATAAATACACCTAACATCAGTCGTTATTGATGTCATCCCTGGTATTGGTATTGTCATTGGGGATGAAACTGTTTGGATTCTTGGTCGGATGTTTGAATTGCGATGGTCATTAACTTTATTAAATGTCCTTCAATTATAACTGTTCTATCTTGTAATATGTTCAGAAATCATCTGACATAGGGTACAAGGTGGTTATGGTTGGGTATTTGGGGTGATCTCATATCTTGGTCGGACTTAAGATGTCTTACATGACTAGGCCCTGGTTTGGGTCATGTCAGAAGTATTCGGATAGATCCTTTCAAAGCTCTAAGTGGGAAAAAATTTAGATCTCCTATTGGGTGGTTTGAGGTTAGTGGAACTAAGTTATTAGGGCAATATTTGGTTTATCAAGCTGTGAAAAAGGTTAAGGTTATATGTGAGAGATTTAAAATATAAGACCTCACAAAGTCCTAGTCATTTTAGTCCTTTGTAGCATACCAAAAGAGGTCACAGACTTAGAAAATTTCAACTAAATATTAACGCTTAGTCTCATTTTTGGCCTTGATATTTCAATGGTATCAGTTATGATCTTTCAGGCCTTAGATTGTCAATTTTTAGATTGATTCATGATCAGGGTTATCTTTTGGTCATCTCGGGTGAGTTTTTAGAATTTTTGAACATCGTTCGAGATGCATTTGGATGACCAAAATAGCAAGCCAATATGATCAGGATGCGTCGCGTTAGCTATCAAGTCATCACCATCAATACAAAACATCGGTAATCGTATCGATACCATCAACGCGGCGCATCGCCTATAGTATAACTGGGCATTTTTTAGCTGTTTAATCCTGAGTTCATAGGGGTATTTCAATTTTTTCCCCCACTTTAGCACATGATTTAGGTCCCAAAATAATATTTTTGCCTCATTTGTCACAATTCTCTCAAAATCAAAAGCATTCCCTTTCAGGAACAAACCCTAGCCCCTTTAATATTCAAGTTTAATTTACAATAAATCCATCTATAACTTCCAAGAATTCATCAATTAATTTATGTTTAAGTGTTCATCCTTGGGTTCCTTCCCCCAATGGAGTTCAAGAATCCTTTTTCAAGTACTTAGATTATGAATTACATTCTTGAATGGAACTATGTTCATGTATGTGATGTTGTGTGGTTTTCAAGTCAAGAATACTTTGGGTTTCATGTGAATTAACTAGAATGCATGTTGAATTATATAACCCCCATGTTTAATCTTTGAATTTTGGTGTTGAATATGGTAGTCATGATATTTATATATTGCTCATTCTCATGAATAAGATTTATGTATCCTAGGTGTTTGACAAAATGTCTATGTGAAGGAATTATGCATGATAACCTATGTGTGATGTTTTTAGAGTTAAGATATGATTTCATTATCTATGCTGTCGAGTCCTGGGGGTATTGAATATCTGAAATTTAGCTGTTGTCTAGTCTCCAGTCTGAATAGAAGGATTTGTAGTATCCCGAATAGTAGCATTCGGTCAGTCAGTAAAATCATTGTGAGTTCAGTCCAGCCTAGTATAGTTTAGTGATTAGTTCAGTGTCGATTCAATTGGGAGTAGGATTCAGCACCAAGCGAACCCAGGGATAGGGGCATTTCTGTCATCAGAGGGTTTGACCCTTAGTAGCAGTCCCTGAGTTATAGAACTATGTAGCCAGCGTAGGGTAAATTGTCTTCCTACCAAACTAGGGTTGTCATAACCATATATATCTCATAAGTCTTCCTGCCAAGTTGGGGTTGACCCAACTCATGTTAGTAATCCGTGGCACGGTGCTAACACCTTTCTAACTGGGTTACAGGCTGGACCCCAAATCAGTCCATAATTGGGGTATGTCAGTTAGATGATAACTACTATAGTTACAGTTTTAGTATTCAGTATTTAGTATAGAACTCAGTTCATTTCTACACGATCATGGCTTGCAGTTATCAGTTATTCAGCTATCAGAAACTCAGTACTTCAGCTTCAGACTAATTCAAACAGACGATATATGCTTGGTATTGCATGTTCAGTACTTACAGTATTCCCAGTCTTTCATATACTCTCATCCATTTATTTCATTATATTTAGTTAGTATTCTCATGCACATGAACCCATGCATATCAGCCTAACCTCACCTAGCATACCAGTATATTTAAAGTACTGGCGCATACTCTTTCTTTACGCTATGAAGCCTCATATCATAGGTTAGGATGCTCGTGTTCTTGACTGTACTTAGTTAGATTCAGTTGATCAGCAACAGTGATAGCTATGAGTCCTCATACATCGACGACATGACTTTTATTCAGTTAATATATTATTTCAATATTTTAGTTATTTCAGATTGTAGTTGCGAGTTAGTTAGGGCCTTTCCCATCAACTCTTTTATTTCAGATATTTATAGGGTTTCACACATTATCAGTTAGCAATTATTCTACAAATGTATTCAGTTTTGATTCAATTTTATGAAACTTATGGAATTTTAGTTTTACTTTTGCATATACTTTATGATTATTATTCAGTGCTTACAGCAGATAACAGTCATGGTTTAGCTTATGGTCCTTCAGAGTCGTAAGCACCGTGTGACTTCCAGGGTATAGTCTTGGGGTATTACATAAAACCACTCAGATTCATAAAAAATCTACCTGGGTAGGAGGTGTAGAGACTTAGAGTTTGAGATAAATGGTTGGATGTTCTTAAAGGTATCACCAATGAAGGATGTCATAAATTTTGGAAAGAACATAAATATTAGTCCTGGTTACATTGGTCCTTATTGTATTTTGAGAAGAGCTGAAAAAGTTGACTATCATTTAGATTTACCTATGGTTCTAGCCTTGGTTCATCTATTATGTTATGTATCCTTACTTAGGAAGTATGTGGGAGTCCCTACTTTTATAATCCCGACAAGGGATAATTGTGTGAAAGACTTCTTAAATTATGAAGAAATTACCATAGAGATATTGGATCATCAAGTTTGCAAGTTTATGTGAAAGAAAATTACTTTGGTAAAGGTGTTGTGGAGAAATCAAAAGATCTGGGAAGCTACATGGGAATCAGAGGAAGAATGAAGGAAAGATATCATTATTTGTTTGCTTCACAAGAGGAAAGAATTGAAGGTAATGATCAAAATCCTTACTTATGATTCTCCATAAAATTTCACCTCTCATTTTTAAAATCAAACTTCATGGAATGCTCTTCTTAAATCATGTTATGTCTAGTGCCTTTTGTTTCATGACTTGTATTTAGATTTTTCTTGGTGGGCTGAATCTTGGTGGGATGTATGTATAATGTGAGTAATGGTGGTATATATAAATTTTAAGAAAGTTTCATTTTCTCATTCCCTAATTCTTGTGCGTAGTGTTTTCTTAATGAGTCTATAAAGTTCATTAGAGGATGAATAACCCCAAGGGGGAGATATTGCTGCACCTTGCATTTTAAATGATGATTAATAATTTTTTTTTAATGCAAAAATATCTTTATACTTTTGAAGAGGAAACATTCAGTGGATGAGGGTATTTGATTTAATGAACTCCTATTAAATTGCTAAATAGTGGCTGCACTAATTATAAATTAATTAGAAGGCTTTCAGCTCTTACATTGCAAAAGTCCCTTCAAAGGACAATTTCATCCAATCCTTTTTTCCTATGCCCTTACATATTTAAAACCTCTCTCATTTCATTTCATTTGATATGTTTTCTTATTCCAACATCCCTCCCCTTCTTGTCTAACAAAAGTCTCAAGAATCGAAAAACGAACTCTGAAGAATCCAAAGAATTTGCATCAGGAATCAAGTATTGTTCCTATTTTTTGGTCATCAGTTCGTCTATTATTTTAAAGTATATAATACTATCTCTCTTTCTTTGATTCTATGGAGTTCATCTTCTCTTATTCTTAATCGTTTCTTGTGACAATCTAGGGTTAACAGTAAACCCTTATGAAATTTTGAATTCTCTAATTCCCAAGAAGACTCCATAAACTCTAACTCCATGTCTTCTCATCTCATTCTTCACCTACTTTATATATTTCTATGTATTCCTCTATATATACTAATGGATTGGTGAACTATATTAAATTGACATGAACCTCATGAATTATGTATTTAAGACTACTTTCTTCATGAGTTCTTTTGAGTTTTATTTTTCATCTCTCGTCTTTGCTACCTATCTTATAAGCATTACTCATTTTTCTATACATAGGTGTAATGGATATTAAATAATTAGGTCTTAATGCACTTAAATAACTGAAAAACATCATTATATAATGATGTTGCGACTTTAGATTATACTAAGTTAAAATGTTTAAGGGTGAAATCTCTAATTGTTCAATTTGCTTTAGACTATATCAAACTGTATGAGCTGTATACATAATTCTTAAGTGTTGGAAATATTTTTTTTTGTATGAATTTATGTAAATCCATGAATCTCTTGAACTATTGAAATATTGAACCTATTATTACGAATTCCATGATCTTGACTCATATTAGCTCCCAAATTTTTTGTATTTTCCAATAAAAGGATTTTTTCTTGATTTTAATATGGATTGTTATATTTATTCTCCACAATAAAAATCATGGTTTTTTAATTGGATTAAATTGATGATTTGAGCCTTTCCAACATATGATATGAATATGAATCTTAATAAGAATGTTTTTAATTAACTCATAATTTCCTCAAAAGCTACGGTAGACATATTCGTGAACTATAACATAGAGAATTATAATATTCCTCTCACATTTCTCCAATAATGATAATAACTCATGATTTATGATCTTATTATAGTTCTCTCAATATGAGCCTTAAAGTGGCATTTCATGACTATGAGAAAAAGGCTTAAACTATGAACATGAGGGTAACCAGGCTAACATTTTGATCAGAAATAATAAGATAAAAATATAACATTCTGAGCTTAAGAGGGTATGCTTGATGACCAAGAAGTCATAGGTCTAACTGAAAAATGCCCGAAATTATATTTGCCAACGTACGATAGAGGCTATTTCATAAGTCAAATGACTCTTTAACATATGTCTCGAAAGAGGGATAATTATGGATCCTTGCTAGAAAATCATATCATGTCCTGTCGTATGCCGGACAAGGTATAGTATGGCTTAGCTTATTGGTCTGAGATTAAACTCCATGACCTCACATGGTGGTTTATGTCGGTTCATCACTTTCTTCCAAAAATAAATAAAAGAATTAAATTTACCTACTTTGTTAGCTATAAATTCAGTTTATACTCTTGTTCTTTTCCAGCTCGTCTTCACTTAAATTTGAATTTCATTTACACTGATAATCTACTGCTTTGATATTCTCCTAGAATGGTTTTACATACCATACAATCCACATATTGATGGTCTTTTGCGCTACATCATTTCATAATGATGGTTTAGGCTCTCAAGTCCATGACCAAGTGCATCATAGGATCTCTATCTTATGCCATTGGTGAGCCTCTTTTCTACTTGGGGGGAGATATGATGACTTCTTTATATTTTTCTTTCAATATTCATACTTATTAGAGGATTCTTAGGCTCGTATAGTTGTCAAACAAACTTTGTAATTTTCAGTCTTTATCACAAATATTAGTATTGTTTAATATTAAGTAGTGTTAATAAATCTTGATGAAAATCAATCTCATATTGTTTCAGTTTTATTCTTTCAAGTTGGTCGCCTACTCATGTGTTATGCGAGAACATTCGCTTGTACTAGAAATAGTATTATGTTCATGCCACGTCTAGGGTCTTGGCTCAAAGCATGAAACGAGAGTAAAAATTCGAAACCTCTCCCTAATTGTGTCAATTTCACAATACATTTCTCTAATTAAAACATTGTGAACCAATCATTCCACGATAAACTCTATACCCGGAATTCTATAACTTTGTTTTATGTGCCAAAAGTTGCTTTGGCTTCCTAAACTTGTTATCTGTCTAGAAATATAGTCAAATATCCCCACTAACATTCATATCAAAATTTTGTTGAGTAGTACACCCTGGAAATTTATCGAATACTAGACCTTCCCTAAATTTCATAAAAATTACACAAGTAAAAAATTAGCGTGGTTTTCACTTCCAATTTTAGTGTAATAATGATTTTGGACATTAGATTATATACAAATTTACCCCTTTTTCATAAATGAATGATAAATATATTAAGGTGACCAAATTAAGCAAGAATTACCTGGGTCAATGAATAAGTGGGGGCTATCTGTTGTACATGTCAACCTCTGTCTCCCAAGTTTCTTCTTTAATATTATAGTCCCTTCATTAAACCATTAAACATGGAATAAATTTGGTTCTAAACTTTCTCACGTCTTTACATAATATTCCAATTGGTTTCTCTTTGAATGATAACTCCTAATCAAATAACTCAGGGTCCCAATGAGTGATGTTGAAATACCCTGGTTTCTGGACCTCAGAAAATTTTCTTGATTTCTGATTTTTGAGAAGGATACGACTTAGGAAACGAGTCGTACAATAGGATACGAGTGGTATGGGTTAGTCATATGTTGACCAGTATTGGTTGGTGAGATGGATTTAGTTATTGGAATGTGTACTATTTGGGTGGTACGAGTCGTATCGGTGGATATGGGTTGTTTGGTTACTTTACTTAACCTTGAACTTGGTAACTTAGGTTGGATCTGAGTACGAGTAGATCACCATAAGCCATAATCTAGGATTTGAGTCGTACCCAAGATTCGTACAGGGGAACAGTGTTCAAACCTCCTGAGATTCTATTCTGCCAGGGGTACGGTTTATGGGTACTAGTCAAACACATGGATATGAATTGGTTTAGGTGTGTCATACCTTGGACAATGTTGGGTCTAAGGGGTAAAGAATAGGGTACGAGAGGTGGGTACCACTCGTATAGGATGGGTACTACTCATAAGGGTCAGTTGTACTCTGTGACAAGAATTAAGTGTAGTTTAAGTGAGAGCAATCTGGACAATTCCACACTTTTCCTAATAAGGTCCCACTATATTGCACTTGGGAGGTTATTTTCCCCACTATTCTATTTTTAACAACAACAACAACAGACCCATTGTATTCCAACAAAGTCAGGTTTGGGGAGGGTAAGATGTACACAGTCCATACCACTACATCCGAAGAAGTAGAGAGACTATTTCTGATAGACCCCCGACTCAAGATGGAGAATAGTACACCAAGATCGTAAAGAAACATGTAACAAGAAAATATGGCATACAAAAACAAGACATAATAAAGATAATTATCAGAGAAGTACAAAAAATACAAGTACGAGTAATTCAAAATAAGAAAGAACCACTAGGACACCACCTAATAGAAACCTACATTCATAAACCTGAGTCTCCTCCTCAAGGACACAGTCCTAGTAGCAAACACTCACCCACCCCACCAAAACTCACCTAACTAAAGGCCCCTACTCAAGCACACTTGCCTAGGATTACTGCCCACCTACCTAATCGATCTCCTAACACCTTGCTATAATTCACACACTCACCCTAACATTCTACCCTAATTCCCAACCTCCACACCTTCCTGTCTAGTTCATGTCCTCAGTAAGCTGCAGCTGCTCCATGTCATATCTAATTATCTCCCTCCATTACTTCATTGGCCTAACTCTACTCCTCCTAAATCCATCCAAATCTAGCCTCTCACACCTCCGAACTGGGGCATCCATACCCCTCCTCATCACAAGCCCAAACCATCTCAACCTTCCTTCTCACATTTTATCCTCCACCGAAGCCACTCCCACCTTCTCATAGATTATCTCATTCCTAAATCTATCCCCTCTAGTAAGTCCATACATCCAATACAACATTATCATTTTTGCTACCTTCAATCTTTGGATGTGAGAGTACTTGACTGGCCAACAATCCGCTCTATACAACATGGCTGGACGGGCTGCCACTCTATAGAATTTGCCTTTAAGATTAAGGAGAGCCTTCTTATCATATAACACTCTGAACCACTTCATGCACCCTTTCATCCACCCTGCTCCAATACGATTAGAGACATCCTTATTAATCTCGTCATTTCCCTGAATCATAGACCCAAGATACTTAAAACTATCCCTCTTACAAACATCCAATGAATCTAACCTCACCACCACTTCATCCTCCTGAATCACATCAGTAAACTTGCATTCAAAATACTCTGTCTTGGATCTACTCAACCTGAACCCCTTAGACTCGAGGGTTTGCCTCCAAACCTTCAGTTTCTTATTCACACCCTCCCGCATCTCATCAATCAGCACTACAACATTCGCAAATAACATACACCAAGGAATATCACCTTGAATACTCCACGTCAACACATCCATTACCAACACAAAAATGAAAGGGCTAAGAGTCAATCCCTGATGCAATCTTATCTCGATCGAAAAATACCCTGAATCACCTCCCCCCGTCCTCACCTGAGTCTTTCCTTCATCATACATATCCTTAATAGCTCTGATGTACGCCACCAGAATACTTCTCTAAGAATCTCAAAAGAACCTCCCTAGGGACTTTGTCATACGCCTTATCCAAGTTGATGAACATCATGTGCAAATCCCTCTTTCTTTCCCTATACTTCTCTACCAATCTTCTCACCAAGTGGACCGCCTTTATCGTCGAGTGACCCGACATAAAACCAAATTGATTCTCCATGATTGACACCACCCTTCTTAATCTTCGTTCGACCACCATATCCTAAATCTTTATAGTGTGACTCAACAGATTAATACCCTTACAATTATTGCAACTCTGAACATCGTCCTTGTTTTTGTATAATGGGATCATCGTACTCCATATCCAAGACTTAAGCATTCTCATAGTCTTAAAAATAATGTTAAACAAATCAGTTAACCACCTTAAACCTGCACCACTAGCATACTTCCAAAAATCTATCGAAATCTCATTCGAACCTATTGCCCCACCCTTCTGCATCCTATGAATAGTCTCTCTGACCTCCTAAACATTAAAACATCTACAGTAGCTGAACTCATGGCTCTCCTCCAAACGCTCCAGCTCTACTTACACAATGCCTCTGTCCCCCTCTTCATTTAAAAGTATATGAAAATACTCCTGCCATCTCTTCTTGATGTGAACATCCTTCACCAAAACTCTTCCATTATCCCCCTTAATGCACTTTACTTGATCAAGGTCCCGACCCCTCCACTCCCTAGCCTTAGCAAGCCTATAACCTCTTTCCCTACCTTTCTCCTCTAATCCTACATATAAGATCTCAAACAGTGATATCTTAGCCACCGTAACGGCTAACTTAGCCTCTTTCTTTGTCACTTTGTAAGCCTCCCTATTCACTCGATTCTCCTCTTCATCTTTACTCTTAATTATTTTAAGATATGCCCCCTTCTTAGTCTCCACTTTCTTCTTAAATTCTTTATTGCACCACTAGTCCCCCTTGTGTCGGCCTGCCTGACCCCTCAAAACACCTAACACCTCTCTAGCCGTCTCCATGATACAGCTGGTAGCCTTATCCCAAATACCATCCGCGTCCATCCTACACTCCCATGCCCCTATTCCTGCCACCTTCTCCCCTATCTCCAGCACAGTGACTAGCATTAAACCACCTCACTTAATTATAAATTAACCCTCTCCAACCCTTATCTTCTTGCTCTTCTTGATAAACAAGTCCATTACCATATGCCTATGCTGATTCAAAAGATGCTCACTCGAAATGAATTTATAGTCCTTACATAAAACCCTATCCCCCTTCCTAAGTAGCAAAAAGTCAATTTGAATCTTGGATAAAGTGCTTTGGAAGGTAATTAGGTAATACTTCTTCTTCGGAAAGCTCGAATTCACAACTACCAGCCCAAAGGCCCTCACAAAATCCAATAGGGCACCTCCATATACATCGTTATAACCTCCCGTAATGGCCCCAATGTGCCTATTGAAGTCCCCCACTATGGCAATCTTATCCGAGCTAGGCATGCTTCTCACCACCTCTTTTAACGCCTCCCAAAAACTCGCCTTTAGCCCCTCATCCAAGCCTACCTATGGCATATAAAATCTATACACATACATTATAAACTGCTCAATGATAACTTAATCATCATCATCCTATCACTGACCCTCTTTACCTATACCACTTGCTCTCTAAGCTCCTCATCCACTAAGATGCCCAAATTATTTCACCATCTGTCACTACCTGAGTACCACATCTTGCACCAATCCACATCCCTAGCATTAGACCCTACCCACTATGTCTCCTGAACACACGCAATAGTAATCCTTCTCTTCTTGAGAATCTTTAACAACTCAATAGACTTACTTTGAAGGGTCCCAATATTCCAAGACCCTATCCTCAACCTATCACTTTTCGCCTCTCGCCTACCTCTCTGATCCCTCATCAAACTAGCTTGAACACCCAGCCTAGAACCCACCCCCACCCCTGTTCTTTCTTTTTATCCCCTTCTAAAAATAACTCCCAACCCTAACCCCCTCAGACATGACCTTATTCCAATATCAACCCTCTCAACCACACCTCAAAATCAAAATACAACCCTAAACCGACCAACAATAAATAGAGAAGCAAGCAAAACAATAGTAATTAAAATAGTATGAATTTAGCAGGCATGCACAAGAATACACTACCATCCTAGTAGCTAGAATAATACGAAACCAAAAAAATAAAAGAAAAGAAAAGAAACTATACTGTAAGGAGTAACTAAATAATAAGGTTCAGATATCACCGGAGTTCTCCTGCATTTGCTGGTTGCGTCAATCTTGATGTCGAAAATGGTTGTCAGACTAGAGTTGCCAAAAATAGTCCATCGGGACCTCGCCAGAAATTCGTTAGTGCGTCTTCTTTCTATTATCAACAGTTGGTTGTAGGTTGCTAGTTATCGTCATCGCACCATTATTTTAAACCAGTTATGGTCGAAGCAACAACCTACATCATTGATAGAGTCGAGCCGACGAAACCCTAAGTCCTCCGATGGAAAAAAACTCAGGAGAGAGATCGTTGGAAAGAGAGAGAACTTAGGAAAGAGATAATAAAGGAGATAAATTAGCCCTTACCAATGTTGGTGCATCAATGTCATCGCCGGCGTTGGAGTCGTCGATCAGTCACAGTTACCATTTGACGTGAAGTGAACGTTGAAATAAAATTATATCGATTGATTATATTTCATTTGTATATCAAATAAAAGAGAAAGAGTTCAAATAAAAGAGAAAGAGTTGAAAGATTATAGAAAAAAGAAAGGCTAATATTCTGTTCTTAAATACTTAGAGAATACTCTTATTGTTAAGTGACTTGGTTATTGTTAAAAGAGTCTATAGGGGGGGTATCTATTGGTAGCAATTAGACCTTAGTATACTTGTTTGAGCTGGATATGGTGGATTTTGACGTTATTTTGGGGATGGATTGGTTACATTCTTGTTATACTTCCTTGTATTGTCGGACCTGTAAAGTTATCTTTAGGTTCCCTAGTGAACCGGTTATGGAGTGGGAAGGTGGTTCCCTAGATCCAATGGGGAGTTTTATTTCTTAGTTAAAGCTCGGAGGTTAATTTCTAAAGGTTGCCTTTATCACTTGGTCTGGGTTAAAGATTCCAACTCAAAAGGTTCTTCTCTACATTCAGTACCAGTTGTAAATAAGTTTCTTGAGGTCTTTTTAGATGATTTTCCTAGTGTTCCTCTAGATAGGGAAATAGAGTTTGGCATTGATTTAGTTTCGGACACTAATCCAATATTTATTACTCCTTATAGAATGGCTCTGATTGAGTTGAGGGAACTCAAGTAGCAACTTAAGGATCTTCTGGATAAGGGGTTCATCCTAGTGTATCCCCGTGGGGTGCATTGGTATTGTTCATGTTTAAGAAGGATGGTTCCCTTCGGATGAGTATTGACTATTGACAACTGAATAAGGTGAAGGTCAAGGACAAATATCCTTTCCTAAGGATAGATGACTTGTATGATCAGTTGCAAGGTGACAAGTTCTTCTCTAAGATAGATCTTCGGTCTGGGTATCATTATCTTAAGATTAGGGAGGATGATATCCCTAAGACGGCTTTTCATACTTGGTATGGGAACTTTGAATTCTTGGTGATGTCATTTGGTTTGACTAATGCTCCAACAACATTTATGGACTTGATGAATAGGGTTTTCAAGCTGCTCTTGGATCTCTTTGTCATTGTGTTTATTAATGACATTCTGGTTTATTCCAAGAGTGAGGTAGATTATGCTAATAGCCTTCTTGTGGTATTACAAACCTTAAAAGAACATCAATTGTATGCCAAGTTCTCTAAATATGAGTTTTGGTTGAGCGCTATGACTTTCTATAGTCATATTAATTCTAGTGAGGGGATAATGATGGACCATCAAAAGGTGGCAGTGGTTAAAAGGTGGCCTAGACCTATGACTCTAATCGACATTCAAAGCTTATTGGGTTTAGCTGGATATTATCGGTGGTTTGTGGAAAGCTTTTTGCAATAGCCGCTCCTTTGACTAAGTTGACTCAGAAAAAAGTGAAGTTTTCATAGTCGGATGCTTGTAAGGAGAGTTTTAAGAAGTTGAAAGATAAGTGTACTTCGGTTCCAATTTTGAAATTGCTTGAGGGTAGTGAGGGGTTTATGGTTTGTTATGATGCATCTAGAGTGGGACTTAGTTATGTCTTGATGCAGCATGGGAAGGTGATTGCCTATGCTTTTAAGAAGTTGAAAATACATGAGAAGAATTATCCTACTTATGATTCGGAGCTATTGGCGGTGGTTTTTACTTTGAAAATATGACGACATTACTTTTTTGGAGTGCATGTAGACATCTTTCCTGATCATAAGAGTCTACAGTATGTGTTTACTCAAAAAGATCTAAATCTCAGTAAGAGGAGATAGTTGGAGCTTTTCAAAGACTATAATATGAGTCTTCACTATTACCCAAGTAAAGCTAACATGGTTGTTGATGCTCTTAGCAGGTTGTCCATGGAGAGTTTGGCTCATGTAGAGAAAGTAAAATGGGAATTGGTGAAAGATATTCACCGCTTGGCTAATCTTGGAGTTTGTTTCTTGGACTTCGGTGGTGTGGTAGTACATAGAGTTGTTCGATCGTCTCTTGGTGCAGAGACTAAGGAGAAGTAAGTGCTAGCTCTAATCTTGATGAAAATCAAGAGCAATATGGGTATGCAAAAGGTATTAGCGTTTGATAACTGTGGTAACGGTACTTTACGGTACCAAGGAAGGTTGTGCATTTCTTATATTGATGGTTTATGGCAAAGAATCTTGGCTGAGGTGCATGAATCGCGCTACGTTGTACATCCCATCTCAACGAAGATGTATCATGATCTCAAGGCGATGTATTGGTGGAATGGTATGAAAAGGGATATGGCTAATTTTGTGGCCAAATGCATGGTGTGTCAATGAGTTAAAGTTGAGCACATGAGACCTAGTGGTTTGTATCAAGAAATTGATTTTCCTGTATGAAAATGGGAGGTAATGAATATAGATTTCATTATCGGTCTTTCTCGATCTCGAAACTAATTTGATTTGGTTTGGGTCATTATGGATAGGATGACAAAGTTTTCTCACTTCTTCCTAATGAGGAGTACTTTTTTGGTGGAGGATTATGCGCGGTTGTATCTATAGGAGATTGTGAAGCTGTATGGGGTACTTGTTTAGATTATCTCTGATAGTGGTACGTAGTTTTCATATCATTTATGGTCTTTTCAGAATGGATTGGGTACTAAGGTAAGTTTTAGTACTACTTTTCATCCTTAGACGGATCGGCAAGTGGAAAGGACTATTCAAACATTGGAAGATATGCTCTGGGCATGTGTGATTAATTATGGTGGCAGTTGGGTTGAGCATATACTTTGGTAGAGTTTGCGTACAACAATAACTATCATTCTCGTATTGGTATGTCCCATTTTGAGGCGTTGTATGGTAGGAGGTGTAGATCTCCTATTGGTTGGTTCGAGCTTGGTGAGGTGGATATATTCGGCCTGAATTTGGTCTATCAGGGTATGGAATATGTGAAGGTAATTTGGGATAGGCTTAAGGCTACCCAAAGTCACCAAAAGTTCTATACGGATGGAAGGCGTAGAGACTTAGAGATTGAGGTTGGGGATAGGGTGTTCTTAAAGGTATCTCCCATGAAGAGAGTAATGCGGTTTGGTAAAATGGGGAAGCTCAACCCTGATATATTGGCCCTTATTTGGTTTTGCGAAGGGTTGGTAATGTGGCTTATGAATTGGAGTTGCCTTCTAGTTTGAGCTCCGTTCATCCGGTATTTCATGTTTCCATGTTAAGAAAGTGCATTTGTGATCCTTCTTTGATTATTCCTTTGGAGAGGTTGGGTGTCTTGGACTCTCTGACTTACAAAAAGATCCCGGTTGAGATCTTGGATAGACAGGTTCGTCAGTTGTGGACCAAGGATATGGCTTCAGTTTAGGTTCTATGGTGAAACCATAAGGTGGAAAAAGCTGCATGGAAAGGGGAGGAGGATATGGAGTCCAAGTATTCACATCTGTTTCCTGCTCCTGGAATTTGTGCGGAAGGTATGTGTTCTTTAACATATCTTTATTTTCTGAGTTTGTTAAAGGAAAGATTAATATCCTTGCATCATTGTTTTCAAACTTTATTAAAGATTGGGAATATATTTGATAATGCAAATCACTCGTGCGTGTGGTTACCCTTACCTTGTCCATCATTCAGAGATGAATGTTCCTATTGGGGGAGATTAAAACACCCTTTTTTTGGACTTTAGGAAATTTCCTTAATTTCTGGTTTCTAGGCAAGATACGACTTAGGAAATGAGTTGTACACTATGATATGAGTCGTATGGGTTAGTCGTATGATGACCAATGTTAGTTAGTGGGATGAATTTAGTTACTGAAATGGGTAAGATTTGGGTGGTACGAGTCGTGTCAGTGGATACAGGTTGTTTGGTTACTTCACTTAACCTTGAACTTGGTAACTTAAGTTTGATCTATGTACGAGTGGCTCACCATGAGTCATAAGTTAGGGTACGAGTCATACCCAGGACTCGTACAAGGGGATGGTACTCAAACCACTTGAGATTCTATTCTGCCAGGGGTACGATTTATGGGAGCTAGTCGTACACTTGGAGACGGCTTGGGTTTGGGTGTGTCGTACCTTGAGCAGTGTTGGGTCCAAGAGGTAAAGCCTAGGGTATGAGAGGTGGGTACCACTTATACAGGATGGGTACGACTCGTAAGGGTCAGTCGTACCCTATGACAGGAATTAAGTACAGTTTAAGTAAAGGCAATCTGGATATTTTTCCACTTATCCTAATAATTTTCCACGACTTATATTGTACTTGGGAGGTTATTTTCCCTAATATTCTATTCCTAAACACTTAGAAAACACTTTTAAATCCTCTCTAGAGTTCTTGGGAAAAAAAAGATAGGGTTTTATCTTAAGGAGTAAATTGAGGCTTGTCTTGGTGATTTCTCTCCATCATCATCTTGGTTTAAGGCATGTTCTGTTCCCTCAATGTTGGTTCCAACTATAGGCATGGATTTTATACAATGTTTTCATGATTTGAATGTTGTATAGTTTTGGGTTTTCAAATATAATTTGGGTGTTTTGGTTATAAATGCTTGGTTATGGTTTTCGCATATTTTAGTTATGCTTTTATATACATTAATAGTAGTTTTGTATAATTGGTTACATGGGAATGATTTCTTGGTAATTAGATTTGGTTTTGGTAATACGATGCCCCCAATATATTTTATAAAATGCCTATGATAATGATTTTACTATGTCATTGGATTTCAAATGGAACTTATGCATGGTTTAAACTTTGTAATGGAACCCTAAATGATATGAATGGTTTAAATGGTTTTGGAATGATTTGAATTAATAAACATACTAGTGGGGTACACTGGAATCCCCCAAGTTAATATGTTAATGAATACTTGTGGGGTACATATAAATCCCTCAATTTAATTGATAACAAGGTCTATAGGTACATGGAAATCCCTTGACCACTAAAAGGTTTGGCTAAGGACAATACTTGTAAGTTCTAGACGGTATGATGATACCACTACTAATAGCCTTGGTTACTAGTAATGAAATAATGGTTTGGTTGGAAAATAATTTTAATTGGGCAATAATGGCGGGGTGTGAAAGCTAACCATGAAGGTGGGAGTCCAATGGACGAACACTGGAAACTCATATTTGCCGACATGAGGGGTAGGTCATAGAGACCTTATATGATACTTATTACATACATGGGAATCCTCTAGGTACATTGCACATATGTATCATGGAGAGAGAAGGGTATATAGGAATTTCCGACTCTTATGGTATCTCTAATTCATGTGGCTACACTCACTGATGACTGTTCAGGGGGTTACACTGGACCTATATAGCCCGTGGGTGGTCATTTCACATACCTAGTTTAAAGGTTTTAAATGCATGCTAAACCTAGTTTCTTTTCCCGACATGGTTATATATATATATATATGAGTTATATGTATATGGATAGTTTTACTTGGTTTTCTTAAATGGTATTACTTTATCTTTATCCTGAATTCATGCTAGCATTCACCTGCTAACCTGTCTTTGGGTGGTTGTATCCCCAGGCGATGCAGGAACCGGGCATTCTACTCCTCCTGCTTACCATTTGGACATTTAGGGGTCATCTTTGGATTGAAGTGGTAAGCTTCCATTTTTTTTGAAAGGCTCCATTTCATAAATGTTTTTCATACTTTGGATTATTTATTGATATTGGTTTTGACTATGGTTGGGAGAGTGTCCAACTAGATTTTTGTGTTCTTTTGGTTAAAGGATTTTGTAGAACTACTATGGGTTAGAATGGGCGGGATCGGTATTAGTGCCATCCTTAGTATTGGCATTGGTATTGGGGCTGACATGATTGGACAAAATTTCTCACTGTTCCATCGTATTTTATTTTGGGATTACATATTTAATTATTAATGGAACTTATTTGGTTATGGTCAGATTTATGATTTTGGTTTGGCTTGGTATGTTTGGACAATTGTTATGGGACGATTGGACTCGGTTGGATCGGTCACAGTCGTGATCCAATCCCAGAGTCTTCATGTGAGCTATTATGCTATCTTGTTACATGTTCAAAATTTAGCCAATCAGGGCAGGCGGCTGAAGGTTGGGTTGGGTAATAGGGGGTCTCCGATCCCGATCGAACTTGGGACGCTCATTACGACAAGGCCCCAGGTCAGGTCGTGTCATATGTAGTCCGCATCTCAATTGAATTTATTTAACATAGACACATGGAATACCAGGTGAACCAAAACATACTAGGAGTCAATGCCCATTTGTAAGCTACTACCCCTATCCCCTTCAAGGCCTCAAAGGGTACGATGTACCTCAAACTCAATTTTTCCTTCTTACCAAAATGCATTACACCCTTTATGGGTGACACTTTCAATAATACTTTCTCTCCCTATGCAACTTTATATCCCTCACCTTATTGTCTACTTACTTTATATGTTGGATTTGAGCTGCTATGATCTCTCCTTGAATAAAGCTTACTTTGTCCATTGAGCCCTTGAGCATATCAGTACCCCATGGCCTCACTTCAAATGCATTGAACCATCCAATTGGAGACCTACATCTACTACCATATAGAGCCACAAAAGGATCCATGTCAATACTAGAGTAGTAGATATTATAGTAGGCAAATTCATACAAAGGTAGGTATTAGTCCCAAAGACACTGAAGTCCATTACATAAGCTTGGAGCATGTCCTCCAAGCACCTGAATGGTTCACTCCGCTTGCCCATCGTCCTATGGATGGAAAGTTATATTTAGGTCTAATCTAGAACCCAACTTTGACTAGAACTTCTCCTAAAAAATTGCAGGTCAACTCGGTATCACTGATTTCTAAAATCAAAACCAGTACCCGATGCAGCCTTATAATCTCATTCACATAAATTTTGGACAAGTTAGTCGCGTTATAATCCACCCTTACAAAGATGAAGTGAGCCAATTTAGTGAAATGATAAAAAAATACCAATATAGAGTCACACATCCTTAAGTTTGGGACTGGGTATCATTTGAATACCACCAGGTTTTGGGTTTTCATACTTGATATACTGTAAATTTGGATATTTGGTCACAAAATCTACAATAACATGCTTTATTTTTTTACCACCAACAATGTTGTCCGATTTGATTTCTCAATATCTCTAATTGAAAAATCAAATCGGATAATAATCGCAAATCTATATGCCAGACAACCAGCCTAGGTGAGAAATAAAATTGGACAATAATTTCAAACCTATCCTTATTTTTCTATACCACAAATCCAAAATAGCAAACTTCAATGACTTTTGGATGATAGTTTGGAACGATAGGCATTTTAGAAGCATTAGTTTTATCCTTTCTTTTAGAACGCTTTTAGGTTTGACAATCAGCCTAGGTGGTAGGTGGGTAGATATTTGAAAGTGATGATACCCAAACATACATTGATGATACGATGCATGACATTATCATTTATCTAGAATCTGGCCACTAGCTAATGGGCCAGATAATAAGTAACAAGTTGGGTATTAATCCGAATAAAACTAAAACAATTCTTTGGTTTGAGCTTTTAAATTTATTCTTTATTTACTTGATGTGTTTGATTATTTGGGTAGTTTAGGTTCTTTAATTTAATTGAAATATTTTATTATAAAGTGTGTTATTTCTTTATTCTCACGCATCTTATTTACATTATTTCATGTCTTATTTTTTTATCACTTAGTAATTAGAAATAATTATACAACATGTCTTGTTTATCATTTTACCACCTAATAATATTAAGATAATAAATAAGTGACCTTTATTTTATCACATAGAATCCTCACGTAAACTACGAATTAGGCCAAAAACCACCTTTGTGGAGAAAGGTGCCTAACACCTCTCTTTCGAGGTAATTTGAACCCTTACCTGAATTTCTGGTGAACTAGACTTAACATAAAATAGGTTTGTAGTTAGCCTAGAATGGTTCCCTAATGCACCTTATTACATTAGGTGGCAACTCTTTACACTCTTTAAATAATCCCAAAAAGAGTTGTTACATCGAATCCTACTTTTCGTAAGAAAAATGAGGCGCGACAGAATGACGACTTCGCTGGGATCCTTAGGTTATAACCATTTCGAGTTTGTATTTTATGTGGATTCTTATTTTTCTGTGCTTTATTTTCATGATCCCCTTGCTCTTTTCCTCTTTGTTGGCTACTTATTTTCTACATGTTTACATTTTTCCTTGTCCCTTTCCCCTTTCATTAGTTATTTTGATCATGATTTATTTTTGTATGCCTATCCGTTATCCTTTCCCCTTTTGTATGTGTTCTCCATGCATATCCCATTTATCTTTTCCCTTCTATTTTCTATGTGTTTAAATTAATTTTATATTGTAAAACATGTTATTATGTGCTGTGTGTCACCGCTTTTTATAACTGGCATACCGCTCATACTTTACTCCACTTGTAATTTGTTTCATTCTTTTACGAACGGTTGCGTGGTTGCACGAAATTTAATTCCTAAAACACCATTAAGGAAATGCCTTGTGGACTGGTCGATCAGTGATACGTCGATAACCACGAGTTTTCCCACCCTTAAGTTATCCCCTTGAGGATACCTTGTCAAAAACCACTCTTATTCCTAGATCCTAACTGTTTATCCCTTTACTAAGGAATAAACATCCAAAAAGCCTAGGATGTTATGTTAGAAAGCCTTGCCCTAAGTTCTAAGAGATTTCATAATCCCGAAAAAGAACGTCACATTGCTTATGTGCATTTTGAGAGATAATTATGCTTGAATAATGTCATTTGCTCCTTGGGGGGTTAGGGTAGGCTAACACTTTGTTTTGCAGGTTCAATGGTGTCCAATTTCATGAATTTGACAAATCGAGTAAAGACTGTCTTAGTTTTTCTTATGATTTTCTTGTAAAGTTCTATCTTTCATTTTGTGAGACAATTTAGTTCAATAAAAATTTTCATATTTTGGGGTTTATTTATGAGCAAATGCCATTATTTTAGGGCATAATTATCTCTCAAACAATGATAGGCCTACCTCTAGCTCAAAAGAGGCTCCTAAGATAGGAAACGTCAAACAATATGCTTGTTATGCTAATTTGATATATTTATACCAGTACCGTACTAATTTCTTCACCTTTGTTGTTTTTGTTTTGTTTTTCCCCCTTACCAAAGGTTGATTTGAGCACCCTGGCCTACAATACTTGATCAAAAGGGGATCCTTCTTCTCTTCCTCCTCTTTCTACAAGTCTTAAAGGTAAAAAATTGATGGTTAAAGATGGTACTAGTTTTGAAGGAGATAGTGTCATTAGGCAGAATGAATGATGTTAAAATGGAGCAAAGAATTCTAGAGTTACAAGGGGAATTGGCGCAAGTGCTCAATTTAGCCAAGTTGTCTCTTAACTTGAATACTCTTGAGTTGCAAGCTGGTAACTATGACATACCAACGTTCCAAAATCCTCCCAATTCTCCAATGCCTCCTCCTCAGCCTCAAACTCCCGCAAACCTCCCAAACCCCATCCCAAACAACCAAAATATCCCAACTCCTCTATATGTATATGCGCCTACCCATCATGCCCAAGATCCTAAAAACTCCACTTACCCCTCTCCACAAAAGTCCCTGAATCCAAACATATACCACCATCACGCGTCTAGTAGTCATAACCTGAACCCCATATATGTTGAAACCCTTCCATCCACCTATCCTCAAATCACCTTTGAGACTATAGAAAATAACTGTACAATATAGGCCATGGTTGAAAGGTTGAGACAGTTAGAGGGAAGTAAGGGAATGAAAGGTATTAACTATAAGGATCTATGCATTCATCCTGACGTAGAACTGCCAAAGGGGTATAAGCCTCCCAAGTTAGGGTTATACAATGGGACCGAAGATCCCAAGGTGCACTTGTACGTATATTGTGACAAATTGGCAAGAGTAGAGAAAATGAAATGATTAGAATAAATATATTCATGAGAGTCTCATGGGAGAGGATCTCATATGGTATATTGAAAAAACATGAAGAAGTGGGCGGGTTGGATTGACATAACCTCCAGTTTCATTGAGAAATTTGGATACAATGCGGACAACTCTCCCAACTGGTCTTACATGCAGGAACTGAGAAAGAACCTGAATAAGTCCTTTCGAGAGTATGTTATGAGATGGAGGGCTGAGGCTGAAAGAGCTCGGAACTTAGTCGAAGAGTATCAAATGAAAGAGTACTTTGTTAAAGTACAAGAGCCATAATATCTCGACAACCTGTTGACAGTTATGGACAAGAGTTTTTCCAAGATAATCAGGATAGGAGAAATGTTCGAAGATTGTCTCAAAAATGGTAGCATCATCAGCTTAGACGCTTAATCTGGAGGAACTGCAGAGAACAAAAAGAAGAAAAAGGTAGGGGTTGTGATGACGACCTAGCCTTCAGAGATTGCTCTGAGCTTTCAAACATTTGCTCCATCACCTCCACCTTACCCATGCATTCCAACACCGTACCCAACATTCCCCTACCTACTACAAATGCCATACTAAGTTCTGCTATACCAGATACCTACTCTTTACTAATTGTATCCGCAATTCTCAAACCCTTCTTATCCCATATACAATGCCCAACCAATCCAAGTCCAAACACCCCTACCTGCCCACATCTGTGCTGCCAGTCCAGCTTTACCCAACCCAAAGAAAACTTCAAAAGGAAATAATATACACCCTTAGCCAAGCCCTTGGCTCAATTATACAAATGGCTCAAAGAAGAAGGCCACATTATACTCATTCCTATCGTGCAAGTCGACACTAAAATCTTAGCGATATCAATATAATCAGACTTATGCCTACCATTCTGGGATGGGAAGACATCCCATTGAGGCATGTTTTTCTGTAAAGAATAAGATTCAACAACTGATTGACACAAAAGTCATTCATCTGAACAACCCAGAACCAAATGTTACCAATAATCTTCTTCCATACCATTACGTGAATATGCTCGATGTTGATAAACATGTGGACTTGGAACAACGTCAATTCTAACCAAGGAAAAGGATTGTCATCATCAATAAGTATAGAGGAGCCCCCAGGAAAAGCAATGGATAGAAGACTACTCTATCCAGACCTCACCGAGCACTTGGGTTGACTTGATAATTTATTATATTTTTATGATTTTAAAATAAATAGGCTCGGTGTTCGACCAAGTTTGCAATTTTAGTTTTTATTTATTACTTGAAACTATGCTTTGAGATATTCTAGCATTATTAATAAGGGCTTTTTTGAATTATTGATATTTCCTATTTCTTTTTACAACAAAGTCACTTTTTAGATTGTTGAATCTGAGTCTGTGACACATAACGAGATTATACAGGAGTGAAAGAAGATGAGAGCTCCAAGTAATTTGGTAGTAAAATTAATTATTAGGAAGATAAGTCAAGATTTTTCACGCCTAGACAATTGATTTTGAAACAGAAGCCCGTACTTGCTTCATCGAGTCTTGATAGGAGGAGCACTCATACTTGAAGAAATGGATGGCATAGTTTGGTCTAAGACCATCAATGTAGATGATGTTAAGAGGTACTAGGTTAAATCTTTATTTCACGCCCCTTACATTATAATTAGAACTATGGTTGGCCTGATTCTCATTTAAGAGGGATACGTAGGCGCTCCCATGGAGTTTGGTCGCATTATAATAAATTTCTATTCCCCCCCCCCCCCCCGATGAGCATTATAGCTGAGGAAGAATTTTTGAGAGGACCTCAAAAATTCTATATGGGCATGATATTGGCATAAATTATGAACTGGGGCAAAATTTTTGAGATGACCTCAAAAATTTCTACAAGCAGACTTTGTAATTCTTGCAACAAGATATCTATACTGGGGGAGAAGTTTTTGAGCAACCCTAAAAAATTTCTTAACAAGAGAACAAGGTCTCAAAAGATGTTTTATTGTCTCAAAACATATCATAATCAATGATTCAACAACATTTTCTATTTTTATCCTAATAGATTTTACTTATAACTTTCAACGACAACTATTTGCAAACATAATTTTATGTTAAACAATCATTTATTTTTTATCTGCCCAAGTGAAAACCTGGACGAGGCACATTAGCAAAACCACTGGCGGATCTACATGCATTCCAGGGGGTTCATCTGAACCCCCTTCTTCAAAAAATTACACGTGTATATACGATCAAAATTTTGATTTACCGTATATATGTTAAGTACTGAACCCGTTTGACACAAGGCTAAGAGAGGGGTGCAGAATTTCTCATTCAGCGTGTGTTTGAGACTAAATAACACTATTTTTTCAACTTTTTATATTAGCTTTTGGATTAAATCCCTAGTTACTTACTTTCTTGCTCTCTTACGTTTTGTCCTGCTTCTGGTTTCTCTTCTCTCTCACTTTCATGGTTACTAATTTGATGGTTGACTTTTTTTCTATTTTTTTTTCAAAAAATTATACTATATACTTTTCTTTGTTGTTTATCTATTTTGGCTGATTTCAAATATTTTACATCTTCTCACCTTAAAATTAAAGAAAAGTTAATATTAGTTTTATCATGTTAATGTATAAAAAATTTAAATGTAAAGTACAATACTGGTAACTTATTTTATTTTTATGTAGTTTCTAAATCTGTATATTATTTTTAAAAAAGTTTAAAGATTGTACGTTTGAACACACGGTCAAAATAAAGAAGTTTAACTTCCTCCGTTTTGTTGTTCATGTTGAGATTGAGTTGAACTTTGTCTAGCTCGCTCAAATAAAATTCGGCTCACTTATATTTGATTTGATCCACTTATTTTTGAGGTCTTGCTAACATGCTTAGTTATTTTTTTGAACCCCCTTGATAGAAATCCTGGCTCCGCCACTGAGCGAGATGATGACAGCTAGAAGAAGACACTTTAGTCGAGGAAGAGGCACAAATCAACCTCCCCTTTTACAAACTCATAATTTTTTTGAGTGCAGTATTAAAAGGTACATATGACAGGAATCACACCATCGCAAAAGGCTCATCAACCAATCCAATATCATATCGAGAAGCCAAACAACTAATCTAATACTACATCGAGAGGCTTAACAGCTGATCCAACGCCATATCAAAAAGCCCAATAGCTAATCCAACACTGTATCGAGAGGCCCAATAGCCGATCCAATGCTATATCGAGAATCCCATTAGCTGATCCAATACTGCATCGAGAGGCCTAATAGCTGATGTAATGCTATATCAATAAGCCCAATAACTGATCCAATGTTGCATTAAAAGGCCCAACAGTCGATCCAATGTCATATCAAAAAGCCTAATAGCTAATCCAATGATGTATTAAGAGGCCCAGCAGCTGATCCTACAACCTATCGAGAAGCTCAAAAGCTGATCCAACACTGCATCGAGAGGCCCAATAGCCGACCCAATATCATATCGAGAAGTTCAACAATTGATCTAACAGTACAATAAATACACTTTCTTTACTTCTATATTTACTTTATGTTTATTAATTTCTTATCATGCACCATAACCTTTGTTATCTAGTATACTGTAAAGTATACAGGTAACAGAGAAGGAGTAACAAACAGGAAAAAATTGTACTCCTATTTTTAGAATACCACCCTATTTATCCATCTGTTGCATAAACTCAAACTCACTTTTCTTTTGTTCTTATACTTCCCAGCTCATTTTTGCTTTAAGTCTCGTTCACTTTAATTCATCGATCCATAATATCATTGTTAATGCCCATCCTTTGTCATTGACATCTTTAGGAATATAGTTCAAACCTAAATCTAGAACTACACATGGCTTGATTCTCTTAAAACCAAAGATATGTAGGTGACTTAAAGCCAAAGTCTTAGCCATACTATTTTAAAACTACCTCCCTATGGATTTTATTCTAATAAACCTTTTTGATAGGATAAAATTGGCTACTACGTCAACTTTCGTTGCTTGAAAATTATTTTATCATTCTCAAACAATAAAGGAGCAGTTGTTGACACCCAATTTTGACCGCTCCATACTCCTTTTATGTTGTTGTTTTATCAAAATTATTAATTTTAAATATTAATATTTTTTACACATTATTTTTATATCAAACAGATATTGACGTGTCATTCATGATTTAAAAAATATGCAAAGTATATTTATTATTTTTACTATGATATTTTTTACTATTTATCAATTTAGATGTAATATTTTTTACTTAATTTATTAATATTTATTAAATTATTTGTTGTTCACTGGCTATGGATGGTTTTAGGCAGGATAGAGGTAAACCCAAAAAATATTTGGAGGAAGGTGATTAGGTATGATATGGAGCAGTTACAACTTACAGAGGACACGACCCTTGATAGGAAAATGTGTAGGAAGTAAATAAGGGTAGAGGGTTAGGGGTGGGAGTGCATCGGTAATAGTAGGGGAGCATTCTTTTGTGTCTGAAGTTTCTTGTTCATGGTGTTGTGGCTATAGTATTATCGTGTGGCTATTTTGCATACCGTACTAGTTTATATGAACTTATATTTTATGTTTGTTATACTATCAGTTTATTTTGTGTACCGTGCTAGTTTATATGCACTTATCTTTTGTGTTTGTTATAATGTTATCGGTCCTAAGACGGGGGTATATCGGAAATAGCCTCTCTACTTCACCTGAGGTAGTGGTATGGGCTGTATACACTCTACCCTCTTCAGACCCCACTATGTTAGAATACACTGGTATGTTGTTGTTGTTGTATTTGATGTTCACACTCGTAATTTTACAAATATTTGATCTTATTATTATTATTATTATTATCATCATCATCATCATCATCACTACTAGTATTAAAATAACGGTTTATTTTTGTCCAATTTCGTCAACATAATTAGTTTTTAGCCACTTTATCTCTAATTAATGTCAATTTTAGTCAATTTTTTACATCAATTTCGGCCATAAATTAAGTCTCAATTTTTAACTTTTTTAATATTATTTTGGTCATATTTATTTATCTCAGTCATTGATAAAAAAATGATTCAATGGCTGAGATCAAATCCCCATCCCTTTTCTTTTAAAACACAATCAAAACCCTAGTCCCCATCTCCCCATAGCAACCGCACACCTCTTCCTCTCTCTACTTTCTCTCTTTAGCTCGCTTTCTCTCTATAACAACCACCAACCATCGACGACCAACAACAACACCAACAGCCACCATGCAACACCACTTCAGCTGCCAAAATAGCCAACCTCTGGCAAGCCTCCACTAGTCTGTACTCTCTTTGCCTCCCTCGCCTCTCATTCGTCATATCCTCACCGGAGTTGATGACCAGAGAGATTTTCAATGAACCCATTTGTGATTATTGTCTAGTTTGATTTCTTAATATCTCTAATTGCATGTTTGTTTACTTTAAAATTAGATTCTAAGATTAAAATTTCTTGATGTTTGACTGAAATTTGATTCAATTTCTTTTATTTATATGTTTATGTTCATATATGTGGAATACCCTAATTTTCTCTAAAATTACAACTAGGATTTAAAATTTTTTGAAGTTGTTGTTCTTTAATTTGGTTAATATAGGTGAAATTTAACTCACATAACTATGGAAAAATGTTTGATTGTGTGTTTCCTAGCACTGATTTCGTGCGTAATTTTTTATGGTTTGGATTGATTTTTTTGTGTGTAATCAAATTGTTGTGATTAAGGAATATTTTTATATGATTAATCCTTTTATTTGTGTTCAGTCTACTGATTTTGGTAAGAACTAATTTTGTCCATAATCATGATATTTATTTGCCTTTTAAGATATTTCAAAGAATATTTTACTTGCTTATATATGATAATTCCTTGATTTAATTAATTCTGTGTGATTTGTGTTAGAATATTTTTTCACCCTTTTACTGATTGCCTTCCCTTTCCTTTAGTTTGGACAACTCTTCTATTAGTTTATTTTTGATAGTGTTGACATAAATTTGTGATAACCCGCTTGAATTGATTGACAAAAATATTCTGCCTTCCTTTTACTTTACATAGTTCTTTTACTATTAAAATGGATCCCCACTCTCTTATTTTGAGAACTTATAATCTCTACTCTCCCCCATATGAAAAGCTTTAAGCAAAACAAAAGTGTTGTACTATTTTGAATTCATATTGACTCTCGGACCATTGTTGTTGATCTTCTTGTGATACTCTGTGCTCGGGTTCCATGATGCTCAACTTTTCTTACTGTTGTTTATTACTATCAATAAGTAAGTTCCTGTCGACGCAATTTCAATATCTTGTATGATGATGCTAGAAAACATATCTATATGAATTATTTGGTGTTTGTTTTCTATATCTATGTTACATTATATTCTTTCTTGTACTATTGTTACATATTGTCTCATAGGTTTAAATAGACTATTTTAGGGGTTTGAAGATTCGCCTAGGAGTGTGGGAGGGGTTTCTTACTTCTTTTATAGTTTAGACTTTTTATTTTTATTGGTCTGTAATATTACTGTAAAACTCTGTCATGTAATAGTAAAACTGGGGACTGTATGGGGGGCGGGGTTTATGTGCTCTTATGTGATTACGTGAATACTTAGGCAAACATAAGGTAGGATTTATTAATCAATATGCTTGTCACTTAGAAAATATGTTTAGGGTTAATAATTAACCTCATTAAAACCAATATTGAGCATGGAAATTAACTTAGAATGCATTTATTTTATTTAGCTTCTAGTTTTAACATTCAGGATGCTTAAGTAACTTCTTTTCAGCAATTAAACATTATTTATCAGTCCATTAAACATAATTTCTAGCAATTAAACACTATTAAAAAAAATTCCATCAATTAAATATTTTTCAGTTTGCTAAGACAATTTTCAACATCTTTTCATGAATTTTCAATGATACAAAATTACTTTTTAGCAGTTAAATATTTTCAATGTATTAATATTAATTTCCAGGACATTAACAAAAGTTCCAGCATTTAAAAAAGTAATATCCAACATATTAAATTGATTTTCAGCATATAAAGTTATTTTCCTAACACTCTAAAATTAATTTCCAGCATTTTCGCTAATTAAACAGCATGCTTAACTATCTTTTACATGATAAATTAATGATTATCATTCCCTCACGTTTATTTGACTTTGACATGACTTTTAACAAAATTAAAACATCTTGTTTCAAAGTGTATACCAAATCTCTTTTGCCATATTAACGATTGTCATTTAGACATCATGCCTATAGGTTAATGACACCAAAATAAGTAATTATCTATCTTAGCATGTCAGTCACTTTAACCAACTCTTAATTAACCAAGAGGCTTGTTTGAGACTATTACATACTATTTTTTGTCCACCGTATTTTATGTGCTTTGAGTCTAATTAGGAAACCTAGCTTTTTTTGTCTAGACCATAAATCCAAAATAGCAAAGTCCAATGCCTCTATGATGATAGGTTGGGACGATAGGAATTTTAGAGGTGTTAGTTTTATCCTTTCTTTTAGAATGCTTTTAGGTTTGACAACCAGCCTAGGTAGGTGGGTAGATATTTGGAAGTGATGATATCCAAACATACATTAATGATACAACGTATGACATTGTTGCTTGTCTAGAATCTGGCCGCTGGCTAGTAGGCCGGATAATGACTAACAAGTTGGTTACTTGTCCGAATAAAACCAAAACAATTCTTTGGTTTGACCTTTCAAATTTGTTCTTTATTTACTTGATGTGTTTGCATATTAGGATAGTTTAGGATCTTTAATTTAATTAAAATATTTTGTTATAAAGTGTGTTATTTCTCTCTTCTCGCTTATCTTCTTTACATTATTTCATGTCCTATTTTTTTATCACTTAGTAATTTGAAATAATTAAGCAACATTTCTTGTTTATTATTTTACCACTTAGTAATATTAAGATAATAAATAAGTTACCTTTATTTTATCACATAGAATCCCTACGTAAAGTATGAATTCATCTAGGAACCACCTTTGTGGACCTCAAAAGGTGCCTAATACCTTCCTATCGAGGTAATTTTAACCCTTACCTAAATTTCTAGTGAACTAGACTAAACAATAGAAATAGGTTTATAGATAGAAAATAATGGTTCCTTAACATACCTTAATACGTTAGGTGGCGACTCTTCACACTCTTTAAATAATCTCAAAAAGAGTTGTCATGTCGAATCCCACTTTTCATGTGAAAAATAGGGCACGACACATATAATAATAGTTACCATTCAAGTTAAAATACCATGGATTCTGGTCCTTGAAAATTTCTTGAGTCTTGAGGTTTCTAGTGATCATACGATCACCATACTTGTCGTATGGTAGAGGTATGTGTAAGGTGACCCAACTCATAGGGTGCCCAGTGTTTGGTGGTTGAGTTCTTATTCTTGGTTCCAGAAGACTCCATATGGGTCGTATGTACATAATATGAGAGAGCTAGGGTCCAATCGTATGTTGTCCAGTATGTCTGGCCTAGATATTTCTGGTTAGGGTACTACTTGAAGGGTACTAGTCGTATAGTTAGGGTACGTGTTAGGATAAAGAGTCGTATGTTGGAAAGAATATGGTGTACAACTTTATGGTCAAGATATGAGTGGAGGGTACCACTCGTATTGTGAGGATATAAGTGAGGGATCCAAATCGTACTCACCTGTAGAGATCTTTATAGTTTAAGTTGGGGGTATGTTAGACATTTCCCCCTAATAACTCCTTTTGACCCCACGACATAAAACACCTTTGGGGGATTTCTTAACCTATTATTCATAATCAAACACTCTCAAATCTCTCTCAAGCTCTTGGTTTAAGAAAGGCTAGGATTTTCTTCAAGGCAATCAATTAAGGCTCTAATGGGGTGGTTTCTCTCCATCTTCCTTATTGACTAAGGCATATTACACTTACCTGATTTTTAGTTCAACTAAAAATATTTTTTAATGGATGGTTTTCATGGTATTATTATGGTAATGTTTGGGTTTTGAAATATATGTTGGGGGGTTTGGTTGTTCTTGGTTGGATATTGTTTTCCCATATTTTTCTTTTGGTTTTCATGTTATAATTGTGATTTGAAATATGTGGTTGCATGGGAATGGTCAATTGATACTTTATTTTGGTTTTGGAAATCTTATGCCCTCAACATGTTTGTTAAATTGCCTAAAAGATTAATTTTGTCACATAGTCTAACTATTATTAAAAACTTTGCATTGCATGATATAGTAATGAAACCTAAATTGTCTTAAATGGTTTTAAATGGATTGAGAAGGCCTTGTTTGCCATGGTTTTGATTTAACTGAAAACCTTGTGGGGTACATGGGAATCCCCTAAGTGCTGGCTAATGACATTACTTGCAAGCCATAGTTGGTATGGCGATACCACTTTATAATGCCTTGGTAATTAAATTCTGGAATTGATGGTTTGATTATGTGCTAAAGGTTTTAATTGGGCAATAATGGCTAGTTGTGATAGCTAATCCTGAAGGTGTAAGTTTGATGGACTGACACTGGAAACTTATGTTTGCCGATACGAGGATTGGTCATGGTGACCATATACTTATGGGGTACAGGGGAATTCTCTAAGTTTATACTTTTATATATGTATCATGGAAGGGGAAGGGTACACAGGAATCCTCGACCCCTATGATATCTTCGATTCGCACGGCTGCATACATTGGGGCCCGTTCAGGGGGTAAAAATCTACCCATATAGCCCATGGGTGATTTTAGGTAAGTGAAGCTACACAATCTAGGTTAAGTTCTTAAATGCATGATAAAATCAATTCTCTTCCCCTGCATGGTATGTATATATATATATATATGTATGTGGTTGTATATGATTATTTACCTTGGTTTTAAATGAAAGAATTATTTTATCCTTATCCTGAGTACATGCTAGAGTTCACTCGCTAACCAATCTTCGGGTACTGTATCCCCACGTGATGTAGGAACCGGCCATACTACTCCTCCTGTTCAGTGATCTTTGATTTAAAAACAACCTTCTGTTGAACTAAAGTGGTGATATTCCATATTCCAGAAAATTCCATTTCATTCTATGCACGTCTTTTCATATTTTTTTTCTTAGACTTTGGTTTTGTCTATGGTCTGGGATATGTCCCAATTGGATATTTTTGGATTTTAGTTAGAGGTTTTGTCTGACTACTACGGCCATAGGTGGTGTCGGCATTGGTGTCAGCCTTGGTATTGGCATTGGCATTGGGGATGACCCCGTTTAGATGCTTGGTCAGATTATTGAATGGTTATGGTCATGAACTTTATTCAATGCCTTTCAATTATAATTATTCTATCTTATTATATATTTGAAATTCATCTAACATAGGGTATATGGTGATTATGGTTGGGTATTGGGGGCAGTCTCCGGTCTGGGTCAGACATGAGATACCCGATAGGACTAGGCCCTAGTTTGGGTTATGTCAGATTGGTATCAGAGTGGTAGGTTTATGGTCACTTAGGAGCACAAATTCGTGTCGATTAGTCTCTTTTAAGGGTGTGTAGCATGCCACACTCATAAGGGAGAAACTATAAGGCATTTAGGAATATTTTTCTTTCTTGTGTTCTGTTAGAGTCTAAGGTCCTTAATTCTCCTCTAATTTGTTCGCTTTTTAGATCATCCTCATCGATGATCTGAAGCTCACAAAAATTCCTCTATCCTATTTGGTGGACAATGTTGATGGGACCTATTTTACTTTTATGGTCCAGACCTAGTCTAGGGGTCCAGTTCCTAATTATCCTCCTGGGGTTCCATCGGTTCCCTTTAGTCCTCCTCAAGATCCTTAGGATGATGTGCCAAATGCTGAGTTTCATCAATCTATCCTTATATTAACACAGTTGGTGGCTTCTCGGGATGAGCGTGGTGCATCTGTTACTCTATCTTCTGAGGCCACAAGGGTTGGCCAGTTCATGAGGTTGAACCCTCCGACCTTTACATGTGTTAAGGTAGAGAAGGATCTTCAAGGTT
Source organism: Capsicum baccatum var. pendulum (assembly GCA_030864225.1). NCBI lineage: Eukaryota > Viridiplantae > Streptophyta > Magnoliopsida > Solanales > Solanaceae > Capsicum > Capsicum baccatum. The sequence goes on along the minus strand of CM061552.1, from coordinate 239,048,463 downwards.
TTCTTGATGAAATGGAAAAGATTTTTTGTGTTATGCCTGTCACTAATGTGGAGGGCATGGATTTTGCCACCTACCAATTGAAGGATATGGCATACCAATGGTATGAGGAGTGGGATCAGTCAAGAGGTGACGATGCTGAGTCATCTCTACAGGAGGATTTTTCTAACTCTTTGTTAGATCACTTCTATGCTCAGGAGTTGAGGGAAGCAAAAGCAGAAGAGTTTGTTAATCTAAAGCAAGGCAAAATGCCAATCAATGAGTATGCCTTAAAGTTTCACCAGTTATCTTGGTATGCTCCGAAGATGGTTTCTAGCATGAGAGATAGGATGAGAAATTTTGCTTTCAAGTTATCCTGAGACTAGATATTGAAAAGTAAGGTTGCCTTATTGATCAAGGTCATGGATAGCTCCAGGTTGGTTGTATACATACAATAGGTGGAGAAAGAAAAGAAGAAATAGGCTGAGATAGGGGAGATGCAAGGAAAAAATTTTAGGCTCTCTAAGTAGGGTAGTAGCCAATAGTAGAGTGGCAAGGATGGTGGGAGGTGTCCTAAGAAAAAGTGGAGAAACTCTGGGTCTTACTCGACAGCTAGTTCTCCTTACCCAAAGCCATCGGGTGAAAGGATTTTCCAAGGTGGCGACAACTTCAGGGCACAGGGTGCCCAATCTTAGGCTAGTAGGGCCAAGTCAACTCCATCATATCCTCTTTGTGGTTTCTATGGTAGATTTTACTAGGGTTATTATGAAGAAGGAAGAGATAAGTGCTTCAGTTATGATCAACCAAGGAATATGCTTACAAACTATCTTGTTGGTAAGGTTGCCTTAAGGGAAAATAATGTTCCAGTTGCCTCTTCTTTAGCTCCAGCACCAAAGGGTGCACCATCTAGATCTGGTACTGGTTGGAACCATCTTTACGCTCTCACCAACCGATAGGAGTTCAAAGCATCACCTGGAACCATCTTTACGCTCTTACCAGCCAGTAGGTAATTCTGTGATTGCTAGAAGAGTCTATAAGGGGTGTGTGGTATCTATTGGTAGCAAAGACACTTTGGTGGATCTATTTGAATTAGATATAGTAGATTTCAATGTCATATTAGGGATGGATTAATTGTACTCTTGTTATGCTTCTCTAGACTATCGAACCTATAAGGTTGTCTTTAAATTCCACAATGAGCCTATTATTGAATGGGACGGTGGTTCCCTAGCTCCTAAGGGGAAGTTTACATTGTGTCTTAGATCTTGGAAATTAATATCCAAGGGGTGTCTTTACCATCTGGTTTGGGTTAAGATTCTAACTCAGATGGTCCTTCCTTGCATTCCATCCCTGTGGTGAATGAATTTCCTGAAGTCTTTACTGATGACCTTTATGGTATTCCTCAGGATAGGGAGTTTGAGTTTGGGATTGATCTTGTTTAGGACACTCCCTTCAATTTCTATTCCCCCATATATAATGGCTCCAGCTGAGTTGACGGAGCTTAAAGAGCAACTCAAGAATCTTTTAGATAAGGGTTTTATCTGTCCTAGTATGTCCTCTTGGGGTGCACTGGTATTATTCGTACGTAAGAAGAATGGTTCTCTTTGGATGTATATTGATTATCATTAGTTGAATAAGGTGACAGTAAAGAATAAGTATCCTATTCTAAGGATACATGACTTGTTTGATTAGTTGTAGGGTGCTAAATTTTTCTCCAAGATTGATCTTCGATTTGGGTACCATCAATTAAAGATTACAGAGGTGGATATCCCTAAGACTGCTTTCCAAACCCAGTATGGGCATTTTGAGTTTCTGGTTATGTCTTTTGGGTTGACCAATGCCCCGACGACATTCATAGACTTGACAAATAGAATCTTTCGTTAGTTTCTGAATTTGTTCGTCATTATTTTCATAGATGATATTCTGGTGTACACTAAGATCGAGGTAGATCATGATAATCACCTCCGTATAGTATTGCAAACCTTGAAATAGCAGCAGTTGTATGCCAAATTTTTGAAATGTGAATTCTAGTTGAACGTTGTCACTTTTTTGGGTCATATCATTTCTAGAAAAGTGATCATGGTGGATTCGTAGAAATTTGCAGTGGTGAAAAAGTATCCTGGACCAACAACTCCAACTAATATTTGAAACTTTTGGGTTTAGTTGGTTACTACAAGAGGTTTGTGGAGAGTTTTTCAACTATAGCTACCTCGTTAACTAAGTCGACTCAGAAGAAAGTAAAGTTCTTGTGGTCTGATTCTTGTGATGGGAGTTTTGAGAAGCTGAAGGATAAGCTAACTTTAGCTCCAGTCTTGACTCTGCCTATAGGCACAAATGGATTTATGGTATATTCTGATGTGTCCTGTGTGGGGCTTGGTTGTGTTCTGTTGTAGCATAGAAAGATAATAGCTTATGCTTATAGACAGTTGAAGGTGCATGAGAGAAATTATCTGACTCGTGCCTTGGAATTGTTAGTTGTGGCATTCTCGTTGAAAATTTAGCATTATTATTTGTATGGGGTGCATGTGGGTATCTTTTCTGATCATAAGAGCCTACAATATGTACTTACTCAAAAAGAACTTAACCTTAGGCAAATGAGATGGCTTGAGCTTCTCGAGGATTATGACATGAGTCTTCACTACCATCCAGGTAAAGCTAACGTGGTTGATGATGCTCTTATCAGGTTATCTATGAGGAGTTTGGCTCATATGGATAGAGGGAAGAGGGAGTTAGTGAAGGACATTTACCATTTGCTTAACCTTGGAGTTTGCCTCTTGGACTCTGAAGATGGTGGTTTGTTGGTGCAGAAAGTGGTGTGGTCATCTTTTGGTGTAGAAATCAAGGAGAAATAGATGTTAGATCCCGTCTTATTGAGGATCAAAGGTGATGTAGGTGGGCAGAAGGTGATGTCCTTCGAAATTAGTGGTGATGGTACTTTGCAGTACCAAGAGAGGTTATGTGTTCTTATGTGGATGGTCTACAAGAGAGAATTTTGGCTGAGGCGCATGAGTCGCACTATGTTTTTTATCCTGGTTTGATAAAAATGTATCATGACCTTAAGGAGATGTATTGGTAGAATAATATAAAGAGGTATGAGGCTAATTTTGTGCCCAAGTGCATGGTGTGCCAACAAGTGAAAGTTGAGCAGTTGAGGATCGGAGGATTGTATCAAGAAATTAAGCTACCTAAATGGAAGTGGGAAGTGTTCAACATGGATTTCATTACCAGTCTTACTTGGTCTTAGAATCAATTTCATTTGGTTTGGGTAATTGTGGATAGGATGACAAAGTATGCCCATTTCTTACCAGTACGGACTAACTTCTAAACTGAGGATTATGCGATGTTGTATCTCCATGAGATTGTAAAGTTGCATGGGGTACCTGTTTCTATTATCTCAGATTGTGGTATGCAGTTTTCATCTCACTTTTGGCAGTCTTTTCAAAAATGTTTGGGGACCAAGGTGAGTCTTAGTACTGCTTTTCACCCGCAGTTGGATGGGCAAGCAGAAAAAACTATTCAGATATTGGAGGATATGCTTTGGGCTTATGTGATTGACTATGGTGGTAGTTGGGTTGAGCACTTTCCTCTTGTAGAGTTTGCTTACAACAATAGCTACCACTCTAGATTTGGATGGCTCCATTTTAAGCATTATATGGTAGGAGGTGTGGGTCTCCTATTGGGTGGTTCAAGCTCGGTGAAGCAAATATATTTGGCCAGAATTTAGTTCACCAAGATAATGAAATGGTGATTTTGGATAGGCGTAAGGCTGCCCAAAGTCGCCAAAAATCCTATGCAAATGTGAGGTGAAGGGACGTAGAATTTGAGGTTGGAGATAAGGTGTTCCTAAAGGTATCTCCCATGAAAAGAGTGATGCATTTTGGGAAGACGGGGAAGCTCAATCCATAATATATGGGTCCTTATGTCATTTTGAGGAGGGTTGGTAATATTTCATATGAGTTAGAATTTCCATCTAGTTTGAGTTCGATTCACCCGGTATTCTATGCCTTTATGTTGAGAAAGTGTATTGGTGATCCATCGAAATTGTGTCTATCAAGGATATTGGTATTTTGGATTCCCTATCCTATGAAGATTTCTTGGTTAAAATCTTAGATCATTTGGTTCGTCGATACGGACCAAGGATGTAGCTTCGGTAAAGGTTCTAAGGAGGAACCATATGGTGGAAGAGGCTATTTGGGAAGCTGAAGAGGACATGAAGTCCAAGTATCCATTCCTGTTTTCTGCTTCAGAAATTTATGCGTACAATATGTTTTCTTTATAATGTCTTTGTTTCCAAACTTTGTTAAAGGGAAGATTGACTTCCTCGGTATCTTTATTTCCTAGATTGGTTAAAGGTAAGGATAAAGAAGTTTGGTGGTCTAATCGTGCTAGTTACTGCCCTATTCCATCATTAGAGGACAAATAATCCAAGTAGGGGAGAATTGAAACACCCTATGTTCTGGTCCTTGCAAATTTCTCAAATCTTGAGCTTTCTGGTCATCATACGACTCACCATACTAGTCGTATGATGAGGGTATGGGTCAACTAATCTAACTCATATGGTGTCTAGTGTTTGGAGCTTGAGTTTCTATTCTTGGTACGATAAGACTCTATACGAGTCGTATATACATGATACGAGAGGTAGGGTCCAACCGTATGGTGTCCAATGTCTAGCCTAGATATTACTTCTTAGGATACGACTTGAAGGGTACAAGTCGAATGGTTAGGGTACAAGTTAGGCTAAGGAGTCATATGTTGGACGGAATGTCGTGTCCAACTTTCTAGTCAAGATACTAGTGGAGGGTACCACTAGTATGGTGTGGATACTAGTAGGGGGTCCAAATAGTATCCACCTGCGGAAATCTGTATAGTTTAAGTTAGGGGTATACTGGATATTTCCCCCTAGAAACTCCTTTTTACCCCGCGATATAAAACATCTTTGGGGGATTTCTTAACCTATTATTCATAACCAAACACTCTCTAAATACTCTCAAATCTCTCTCAAGTTCTTGGTTAAGAAAGGCTAGGGTTTTCTTCAAGGCAATCAATTAAGGCTCTAAAAGCGGTGGTTTCTCTCCATCTTCCTTGTTGACTAAGGCATGTTAATCATCCCTTATTGTTAGTTCAACTAAAATCATGTTTTAATGGATGGTTTTCATGGTATTGTTGTGGTAATATTTAGGTTTTGAAATATATGTTAGAGGTTTTGGTTGTTGTTGGTTGGATAATGTTTTCCCATGTTTTTCTTATAGTTTTCATGTTATAATTGTGGTTTGAAATATGTGGTTGCATGGGAATGGTCAATTGATACTTGATTTTGGTTTTGGAAATCTTATGCCCTCATTGTTAAAATGCCTAAAAGAATGGTTTTGTCACATAATCTGACTATTATTGAAAACTTTGCATTGCATAATATGGTATGAAACCTAAATTGGCTTAAATGGCTTGAAATAGATTAGAAAGGCCTTGGTGTCCATGGTTTTGATTTAACTGGAAACCTTGTGGGGTACACGGGAATCCACTAAGTGTTGGCTAATGACATTGCTTGCAAGCTTTAGTCGGTATGTTGATACCACTTTATAATGCCTTGGTAATTAAATTCTGGAATTGGTGGTTTGATTATGTGCTAAAAGCTTTAATTGGGCAATAATGGCGGGTTATGATAGCTAACCGTGAATGTGTGAGTCCAATGGACAAACACTGGAAACTCATGTTTTCCAACATGAGGGTTGGTCATGGTGACCATATACTTGTAGGGTACACGGGAATCCCTTAAGTTTATACTTGTATATATGTATCATGGAGGGCGAAGGGTATACAGGAGTCCTTGGCTCCTATGATATCTCAGGTTCTAGCAGCTACACGCACTGGAGAGCGTTCAGGGGGGTAACACTGGACCCATATACCCCTAGGTGATTTTAGTATGGTCAAGCTACACAACCCAGGTTAAGGTTTTAAATGAATGCTAAATCCGGTTCCCTTTCCCGGCATGGTATGTATATATATATATATATATATGTATGTATGTTGTTGTATATGATTATTTACCTTGGTTTTAAATGATGGCATTATTTTATCCTTATCTTGAATACACGCTAGCGTTCACCAGCTAACCCATCTTCAGCCGATGTATCCCCACTCGATGAAGGAACCGTCCATACTATTCCTCTTGCTCAGGGATCGTTGATTCAGAAATATCCATGTGTTGGACTGAAGTGGTGAGCTTCCATATTCCAAAAGATTTCCTTTCATGCTATGCACTTCTTTTCATACTTTTGTTTCTAATTGGATTTTTGTTTTAGCTATGGTCGGGGGCATGTCCCGATCGGATGTTCTTGGATTTCAGTTAGAGACTTTGTGTGACTACTATGGGCATGGGCGATGTCGGTGACAGCGCACAAGAAAGTGTACGTGGTCTACAAAGTAGTAAAGTGTCCTTCAAGAAAGTTGAATATCGATCCCACAGGGACTTGTGTTAAACAACTATCCAATTCTAGTTTAACAATTGAGAAAAAATAAACAAGAAGGTTTTAGAATTGTAAACTAAAAAGAAACTAAACTAATGCGGAAAAGTAGGGACTTAGGACAATCAATAGATAGAGATCCAGGGTTAAGGCTTATGAATAATCATACTACGTTATTGAACTTCATTTATTAAATCACTTATCTTGGTTGTTGATTCGTAGGGTTAATCGTATGATCATGGTCTCCTGACCTCTAACTGTTTACCTAACTTGGACATTACAACTACATCGTGGAGCGGGATGTAATAATCTAATTAAGTGATTTAAAGCTATCATTCTTCGTGTGAATCAAGTAAGGCTTCTAAGCACATCCCTGTACTATATGCTAATTCGAATTCCTTATTTCATAAAGAAACATGAACCTTACTCTATTTACCCCACGTTCTATCATCTTGTTCCCCCTCCTAAGTTTACAAGACAACAATAAGTGTATTCTAAGGGTGCACAATCCTTAAAATATTTATACATCCTTAAAATATTTAAAGCAAGTATAAATAAAAAACCATATGATAGAAATCAAAAATCAAATCAATTCAAAGCAATAGAATCATATTCTTAGTCTTAACCTCAAAAAGGGGGCTTTTAGCCACTAATAGACATAAGCGTAATCAAGAGTATGAATACATGATTAAATATATTAAAAATCTAAAGTAAAGAAATAAAAAGCCTAATTGAAGTGCTTTACAGCCTTTATCAAAGTTTCAATGTTGTCTAAGGTGTTTATCATCAATTACAAGTGCCCAATTTATAGGAGGTGAATTTGTTCGTCGGTGGAACAAGGGTCGAGTCTCGAGGGTCATTTGACTAGAGTAGGGGTCTCCAAGCACCCTTATAGAGATGGTACACTGTTTTGGATTCTTTATGAATCTTTTTATTTGTTGTACACGCCAAGATACCTTTCCACGTGCCCACACTCTCCCTGGACATTCCAGGTGTCCAAATTGAATCCAAGTTGTGTACTGTGCTTCTATTGATCCATTCCAAACCTTTTTGAGTTGTTTACACTTGATTTAAGACTTATATATCCTTCATATATTATCATAATCCATTCACAAAGCATCCTATATCATTAAACATACTAAGCACATGGATTATCCTCAAAACAAGGCTAAGCAGCTAGAATACATAAATACACCTAACATCAATCGTTATTGATGTCAGCCCTGGTATTGGTATTGTCATTGGGGATGAAACTATTTGGATTCTTGGTCGGATGTTTGAATTGGATTGTCATTAACTTTATTAAATATCCTTCAATTATAACTATTCTATCTTGTAATATGTTCAGAATTCATCTGACATAGGGTACAAGGTGGTTATGGTTGGGCATTTGGGGTGATCTCATATCTTGGTCGGACTTAAGATGTCTTACATGACTAGGCCCTGGTTTGGGTCATGTCACAAGTATTCGGATGGATCCTTTCAAAGCTCTAAGTGGGAAAAAATTTAGATCTCCTATTGGGTGGTTTGAGGTTAGTGGAACTAAGTTATTAGGGCAATATTTGGTTTATCAAGCTATGAAAAAGGTTAAGGTTATACGTGAGAGATTTAAAATATAAGACCTCACAAAGTCCTAGTTATTTTAGTCCTTGTAGCATGCCAAAAGAGGTCACAGACTTAGAAAATTTCAGCTAAATATTGACACTTAGTCTCATTTTTGGCCTTGATATTTCAATGGTATCAGTTATGATCTTTCAGGCCTTAGATTGTCAATTTTTAGATTGATTCATGATCAGGGTTATCTTTTGGTCATCTCGGGTGAGTTTTTAGAATTTTTGAACATCGTTCGAGATGCATTTGGATGACCAAAATAGCAAGCCAATGCGATCAGGATGCGTCGCGTTAGCTATCACATCATCACCATCGATACAAAACATCGGTAATCGTATCGATACCATGGACGCGGCGCATCGCCTATAGCATAACTGGGCATTTTTTAGCTGTTTAATCCTGAGTTCAGAGGGGTATTTCAATCTTTTCCCCCACATTAGCACAGGATTTAGGTCCCAAAATAATATTTTTGCCTCATTTATCACAATTCTCTCAAAATCAAAAGCATTCCCTTTCAAGAACAAACCCTAGCCCCTTTAATATTCAAGTTTAATTTACAATAAATCCATCTATAAATTCCAAGAATTCATCAATTAATTTATGTTTAGGTGTTCATCCTTGGGTTCCTTCCCCCAATGGAGTTCAAGAATCCTTTTTCAAGTACTTAGATTATGAATTACATTCTTGAATGGAACTATGTTGATGTATGTGATGTTGTGTGGTTTTCAAGTCAAGAATAATTTGGGTTTCATGTGAATTAACTAGAATGCATGTTGAATTATATAACCCCCATGTTTAATCTTTGAATTTTTGTGTTGAATGTGGTAGTCATGATATTCATATATTGCTCATTCTCATGAATAAGATTTATGTATCCAAGGTGTTTGACAAAATGTCTATGTGAAGGAATTATGCATGATAACCAATGTGCAATGTTTTTAGAGTTAAGACATGATTTCATTATCTATGCTGTCGAGTCCTGGGGGTATTGAATATCTGAAATTTAGCTATTGTCTAGTCTCCAGTCTGAATAGAAGGATTTTGTAGTATCCCGAATAGTAGCATTCGGTCAGTCAATAGAATCATTGTGAGTTCAGTCAAGCCTAGTATAGTTTAGTGATTAGTTCAGTGTCGATTCAGTTGGGAGTAGGATTCAGCACCAAGCGAACCCAGGGATAGGGGCATTCCTGTCATCAGAGGGTTTGACCCTTAGTAGCAGTCCCTGAGTTATAAAACTATGTAGCCAGTGTAGGGTAAATTGTCTTCCTGCCAGACTAGGGTTGTCATAACCATATATATCTCATAAGTCTTCCTGTCAAGTTGGGGTTGACCCAACTCATGTTAGTAATCCGTGGCACGGTGCTAACACCATTCTAACTGGGTTACAGGCTGGACCCCAAATCAGTCCATAATTGGGGTATGTCGGTTAGATGATAACTACTATATTACAGTTTTAGTATTCAGTATTTAGTATAGAACTCAGTTCATTTCTACACGATCATGGCTTGCAGTTATCAGTTATTCAGCTATCAGAAACTCAGTACTTCAGCTTCAGACTAATTCAAACAGATGATATATGCTTGGTATTGCATGTTCAGTACTTAATGTATTCCCACTCTTGCATATACTCTCATCCATTTATTTCATTATATTTAGTTAGTATTCTCATGCACATGAACCCATGCATATCAGCCTAACCTCACCTAGCATACCATTGTATTTAAAGTACTGACGCATACTCTTTCTTTACGCTATGATGCCTCATATCATAGATTCGGATGCTCGTGTTCTTGACTGTACTTAGTTAGATTCAGTTGATCAGCAACAGTGATAGCTGTGAGTCCTCATCCATCGACGACATGACTTTTATTCAGTTAATATATTATTTCAATATTTTAGTTATTTCAGATTGTAGTTGCGAGTTAGTTAGGTCCTTTCCCATCAACTCTTTTATTTCAGATATTTATAGGGTTTCACACATTATAAGTTAGCAATTATTCTACAAATGTATTCAGTTTTGATTCAATTTTATGAACCTTATGGCACTTTAGTTTTACTTTTGCATATACTTTATGATTATTATTCAGTGCTTACAGTAGATAACAGTCATGGGTTAGCTTATGGTCCTTCAGAGTCGTAAGCACCGTGTGACTTCCAGGGTATAGTCTTGGGGCGTTACATAAAACCACTCAGATTCATAAAAAATCTACCCGGGTAGGAGGTGTAGAGACTTAGAGTTTGAGATAAATGGTTGGATGTTCTTAAAGGTATCACCAATGAAGGATGTCATAAATTTTGGAAAGAACATAAATATTAGTCCTGGTTACATTGGTCCTTATTCTATTTTGAGAAGAGCTGAAAAAGTTGACTATCATTTAGATTTACCTATGGTTCTAGCCTTGGTTCATCTATTATGTTATGTATCCTTACTTAGGAAGTATGTGGGAGTCCCTACTTTTATAATCCCGACAAGGGATAATTGTGTGAAAGACTCCTTAAATTATGAAGAAATTACCATAGAGATATTGGATCATCAAGTTTGCAAGTTTATGTGAAAGAAAATTACTTTGGTAAAAGTGTTGTGGAGAAATCAAAAGATCTGGGAAGCTACATGGGAATAAGAGGAAGAATGAAGGAAAGATATCATTATTTGTTTGCTTCACAAGAGGAAAGAATTGAAGGTAATGATCAAAATCCTTACTTATGATTCTCCATAAAATTTCACCTCTCATTTTTAAAATCAAACTTCATGGAATGCTCTTCTTAAATCATGTTATGTCTAGTGCCTTTTGTTTCATGACTTGTGTTTAGATTTTGCTTGGTGGGCTGAATCTTGGTGGGTTGTGTGTATAATGTGAGTAATGGTGGTATATATAAATTTTAAGAAAGTTTCATTTTCTCATTCCCTAATTCTTGTGCGTAGTGTTTTCTTAATGAGTCTATAACGTTCATTAGAGGATGAATAACCCCAAGGGGGAGATATTGCTGCACCTTGCATTTTAAATGATGATTAATAATTTTTTTTAATGCAAAAATAACTTTATACTTTTGAACAGGAAACATTCAGTGGATGAGGGTATTTGATTTAATGAACTCCTATTAAATTGCTAAATAGTGGCTGCACTAATTATAAATTAATTAAAAGGCTTTCAGCTCTTACATTGCAAAAGTCCCTTCAAGGGATAATTTCATCCAATCCTTTTTCCCTATGCCCTTACATATTTAAAACCCCTCTCATTTCATTTTATTTGATATGTTTTCTTATTCCAACATCCCTCCCCTTTTTGTCTAACCAAAGTCTCAAGAATCCAATGAACGAACTCTGAAGAATCCAAAGAATTTGCATCAGGAATCAAGTATTGTTCCTATTTTTTGGTCATCAGTTCGTCTATTATTTTAAAGTATATAATACTATCTCTCTTTCTTTGATTCTATGGAGTTCATCTTCTCTTAGTCTTAATCGTTTCTTGTGACAATCTAGGGTTAACAGTAAACCCTTATGAAATTTTGAATTCTCTAATTCCCAAGAAGACTCCATAAACTCTAACTCCATGTCTTCTCATCTCATTTTTCACCTACGTTATATATTTCTATGTATTCCTCTATATATACTAATGGATTGGTGAACTATATTAAATTGACATGAACCTCATGAATTATGTATCTAAGACTACTTTCTTCATGTGTTCTTTTGAGTTTTATTTTTCATCTCTCGTCTTTGCTACCTATCTTATAAGCATTACTCATTTTTCTATACATAGGTGTAATGGATATTAAATAATTAGGTCTTAATGCACTTAAATAACTGAAAAACATCATTATTTAATGATGTTGCGACTTTAGATTATACTAAGTTAAAATGTTTAAGGGTGAAATCTCTTATTGTCCAATTTGCTTTAGACTATATCAAACTGTATGAGCTGTATACATAATTCTTAAGTGTTGGAAATATTTTTTGTTGTATCAATTTATGTAAATCCATGAATCTCTTGAACTATTGAAATATTGAACCTATTATTACGAATTCCATGATCTTGACTCATATTAGCTCTCAAATTTTTTGTATTTTCCAATGAATGGATTTTTTCTTGATTTTAATATGGATTGTTATATTTATTCTCCAACATAAAAATCATGGTTTTTTAATTGGATTAAATTGATGATTTGAGCCTTTCCAACATATGATGTGAATATGAATCTTAATAAGAATGTTTTTAATTAACTCATAATTTCCTCAAAAGCTACGGTAGACATATTCGTGAACTATAACATAGAGAATTATAATATTCCTCTCACATTTCTCCAATAATGATAATAACTCATGATTTATGATCTTATTATGGTTCTCTCAATATGAGCCTTAAAGTGGCATTTCATGACTATGAGAAAAAGGCTTAAACTATGAACATGAGGGTAACCAGGCTAACATTTTGATCAGAAATAATAACATAAAAATATAACACTCTGAGCTTAAGAGGGTATGCTTGATGAACAAGAAGTCATAGGTCTAACTGAAAAATGCCCGAAATTATATTTGCCAACGTACGATAGAGGCTATTTCATAAGTCAAATGACTCTTTTACATATGTCCCGAAAGAGGGATAATTATAGATCCTTGCTAGAAAATCATATCATGTCCTGTCGTATGCCGGAAAAGGTATAGTATGGCTTAGCTTATTGGTCTGAGATTAAACTCCATGACCTCACATGGTGGTTTATTTCGGTTCATCACTTTCTCGCAAAAATAAATAAAAGAATTAAATTTACCTACTTTGTCAGCTATAAATTCAGTTTATACTCTTGTTCTTTTCCAGCTCGTCTTCACTTAAATTTGAGTTTCATTTACACTGATAATCTACTGCTTTGATATTCTCCTAGAATGGTTTTACATACCATACAATCCACATATTGATGGTCTTTTGTGCTACATCATTCATAATGATGGTTCAGGCTCTCAAGTCCATGACCAAGTGCATCATAGGATCTCTATCTTATGCCATTGGTGAGCCTCTTTTCTACTTGGGGGAAGAATGAGATATGATGATTTCTTTATATTTTTCTTTCAGTATTCATACTTATTAGAGGCTTCTTAGGCTCGTATAATTGTCAAACAAACTTTGTAATTTTCAGTCTTTATCACAAATATTAGTATTGTTTAATATTAAGTAGTGCTAATAAACCTTCATGAAAGTCAATCTCCTATTGTTTCAGTTTTATTCTTTCAAGTTGGTCGCCTACTCATGTGTTATGCGAGAACATTCACTTGTACTAGAAATAGTATTAGGTACATGCCACGTCTAGGGTCTTGGCTCAAAGCATGAAACGAGAGTAAAAATTCAAAACCTCTCCCTAATTGTGTCAATTTCACAATACATTTCTCTAATTAAAACATTGTGAACCAATCATTCCACGATAAACTCTATACCCGGAATTCTATAACTTTGTTTTATGTACCAAAAGTTGCTTGGGGTTCCTAAACTTGTTATCTGTCTAGAAATATAGTCAAATATCCCCACTAACATTCATATCAAATTTTTGTTGAGTAGTACACCCTGGAAATTTATCGAATACTAGACCTTCCCTAAATTTCATAAAAATTACATAAGTAAAAAATTAACGTGGTTTTCACTTCCAATTTTAGTGTAATGATGATTTTGGACATTAGATTATATACAAATTTACCCCTTATTCATAATTGAATGATAAATATATTAAGGTGACCAAATTAAGCAAGAATTACCTGGGTCAATGAATAAGTGGGGGCTATCTGTTGTACATGTCAGCCTCTGTCTCCCAAGTTTCTTCTTTAATATTATAGTCCCTTCATTAAACCATTAAACATGGAATAAATTTGGTTCTAAACTTTCTCACGTCTTTACATAATATTCCAATTGGTTTCTCTTTGAATGATAACTCCTAATCAAATAACTCAGGGTCCCAATGAGTGATGTTGAAATACCCTGGTTTCTGGACCTCAGAAAATTTTCTTGATTTCTGATTTTTGAGAAGGATACGACTTAGGAAACGAGTCGTACAATAGGATACGAGTGGTATGGGTTAGTCATATGTTGACCAGTGTTGGTTGGTGAGATGGATTTAGTTATTGGAGTATGTACGATTTGGGTGGTACGAGTCGTATCGGTGGATATGGGTTGTTTGGTTACTTTACTTAACCTTGAACTTGGTAACTTAGGTTGGATCTGAGTACGAGTAGATCACCATAAGCCATAATCTAGGATTTGAGTCGTACCCAAGATTCGTACAGGGGAACAGTGTTCAAACCTCCTGAGATTCTATTCTGCCAGGGGTACGGTTTATGGTTACTAGTCAAACACATGGATATGAATTGGTTTAGGTGAGTCGTACCTTGGACAATGTTGGGTCTAAGGGGTAAAGAATAGGATACGAGAGGAGGGTACCACTCGTATAGGATAGGTACTACTCATAAGGGTCAGTTGTACTCTGTGACAAGAATTAAGTGTAGTTTAAGTGAGAGCAATCTAGACATTTCCACACTTTTCCTAATAAGGTCCCACTATATTGCACTTGGGAGGTTATTTTCCCCACTATTCTATTTTTAACAACAACAACAACAGACCCATTGTATTCCAACAAAGTCAGGTCTGGGGAGGGTAAGATGTACACAGTCCATACCACTACATCCGAAGAAGTAGAGAGACTATTTCCGATAGACCCCCGACTCAAGATGGAGAATAGTACACCAAGATCGTAAAAAAACATGTAACAAGAAAATATGGCATACAAAAACAAGACATAATAAAGATAATTATCAGAGAAGTACAAAAAAGATAAGTACGAGTAATTAAAAATAAGAAAGAACAACTAGGACACCACCTAATAGAAACCTACATTCATAAACCTGAGTCTCCTCCTCAAGGACACAGTCCTACTAGCATACAGTCACCCACCCCACCAAAACTCACCTAACTAAAGGCCCCTACTCAAGCACACAGACCTAGGATTACTGCCCACCTACCTAATCGATCTCCTAACAACTTGCTACAATTTACACACTCACCCTAACCTTCTACCCTAATTCCTAACCTCCACACCTTCCTGTCTAGTGTCATGTCCTCAGTAAGCTGCAGCTGCTCCATGTCATATCTAATCATCTCCCTCCAGTACTTCTTTGTCCTAACTATACTCCTCTTAAAGCCATCCAAAGCTAGCCTCTCACACCTTCGAACTGGGACATCCGTACCCCTCCTCATCACAAGCCCAAACCATCTCAACCTTCCTTCTCGCATTTTATCCTCCATCGAAGCCACTCCCACTTTCTATCAGATTATCACATTCCTAAATCTATCCACTCTAGTAAGTCCACACATCCAATACAACATTCTCATTTTCGCTACCTTCTTTCTTTGGATGTGAGAGTACTTGACTGGCCAACAATTCGCTTTATACAACATGGCTGGACGGGCAGCCACTCTATAGAATTTGCCTTTAAGATTAAGGAGAGCCTTCTTATCATATAACACTCTGAACCACTTCATCCACCCTGCTCCAATACGTTTAGAGACATCTTTATCAATCTCGTCATTTCCCTGAATCATAGACCCAAGATAATTAAAACTATCACTCTTACAAACATCCAATGAATCTAACCTCACCACCACTTCGTCCTCCTGAATCACATCAGTAAACTTGCATTCAAAATACTCTTTCTTGGATCTACTCAACTTGAACCCCTTAGACTCGAGGGTTTGCCTCCAAACCTTCAGTTTCTTATTCACACCCTCCCGCATCTCATCAATCAGCACTACAACATCCACAAATAACATACACCAAGGCACATCACCTTGAATACTCCACATCAACACATCCATTACCAACACAAAAATGAAAGGGATAAGAGTCAATCCCTGATGCAATCCTATCTCGACCGAAAAATACCCTGAATCACCTCCCCCCATCCTCACCTGAGTCTTTCCTTCATCGTACATATCCTTAATAGCTCTGATGTACGCCACCAGAATACTTCTCCAAGAATCTCAAAAGAACCTCCCTATGGACTTTGTCATACGCCTTATCCAAGTTGATGAACACCATGTGCAAATACCTTTTTCTTTCCCTATACTTCTCTACCAATCATCTCACCAAGTGGATTACCTTTATCGTCGAGCGACCCGACATAAAACCAAACTGATTCTCCAAGATTGACACCACCCTCCTCAATCTCCGTTCGACCACCATATCCCAAATCTTTATAGTGTGACTCAACAGATTAATACCCTTATAGTTATTGCAACTGTGAACATCGTCCTTGTTTTTGTATAATGGGATCATCGTACTCCATCTCCAAGACTTAAGCATTCTTATAGTCTTAAAAATAATGTTAAATAAATCAGTCAACTACCTTAAACCTGCACCACTAGCATACTTCCAAAAATCCATCGAAATCTCATTCAGACCTATTGCCCTGCCCTTCTGCATCCTATGAATAGCCTCTCTGACCTTCTAAACATTAAAACATCTACAGTAGCTGAACTCACGGCTCTCCTCCAAACGCTCCAGCTCCACTAACACAATGCCTCTGTCCCCTTCTTCATTTAAAAGTATATGAAAATACTCCTGCCATCTCTTCTTGATGTGAACATCCTTCACAAAAACTCTTCCGTTCTCCCCCTTAATGCACTTTACTTGATCAAGGTCCCGACCCCTCCTCTCCCTAGCCTTAGCAAGCCTATAACCTCTTTCCCTACCTTTCTTCTCTAATCCCATATATAAGATCCCAAATAGTGCTGTCTTAGCCACCGTAACAGCTAACTTAGCCTCTTTCTTTGTTACTTTGTAAGCCTCCTTATTCACTCGCTTCTCCTCTTCATCTTTACTCTCAATCATTTTAACATATGCCCCTTTCTTAGTCTCTACTTTCTTCTTAACTTCTTTATTGCACCACTAGTCCCCCTTGTGTTGGCCTGCCCGACCCCTCAAAACACCTAATACCTCTCTAGCCGTCTCCATGATACAGCTGGTAGCCTTATCCCAAATACCATCCACGTCCCCCCTACACTCCCATGCCCCTATTCCTACCACCTTTTTCCCTATCTCCAGCACAGTGACTAGCATTAAGCCACCCCACTTAATTATAAATTAACCTTCTCCGACCTTTATCTTCCTGCTTTTCTTGATAAACAAGTCCATTACCATATGCCTGTGCTGATTCAAATGATGCTCACTCGGAATGACTTTATAGTCCTTACATAAAACCCTATCCCCCTTCCTAAATAGCAAAAAGTCAATCTGAATCTTGGCTAAAGTGCTTCGAAAGGTAATCAGGTAATCCTTCTTCTTCAGAAAGCTAGAATTCGCAACTACCATCCCAAAGGCTCTCACAAAATCCAATAGGGCAACTCCCTCACCATTTCTATTGCCGAAACCAAAACCTCCATGTACATCGTTATAACCTCTTGGAATGGCCCTAATGTGCCTATTGAAGTCCCCCACTATGGCAATCTTATCCGAGATAGGCATGCCTCTCACCACCTCTTCTAACGTCTCCCAAAAAATTGCCTTTACCTCCTCATCCAAGCCTACCTATGGCATATAAAATCTATACACATACATTATAAACCCCCCAATGATAACTTAATTGTCATCATCTTATCACTGACCCTCTTTACCTATACCACTTGCTCTATTAGCTCCTCATCCACTAAGATGCCCAAATTATTTCACCGTTTGTCACTACCTGAGTACCATATCTTGTACCAATCCACATCCCTAGCATTAGACCCTACCCACTATGTCTCCTGAACACACGCAATATTAATACTTCTCTTCTTGAGAATCTTTAACAACTCAATGGACTTACTTTGAAGGGTCTCAATATTCCAAGACCCTATTCTCAACCTATCACCTTTCGCCTCTCGCCTACCTCTCCGACCCCTCATCAAACTAGCTTGAACACCCAACCTAGAACCCATCCCCACCCCTGTCCTCCCTTTCTATCCCCCTCTAAAAATAACTTCCAACCCTAACCCCCTTAGACATGACCCTATTCCAATATCAACCCTCTCAACCATACCTTAAAATCAAAATACAACCCTAAACCGACCAGCAATAAACAAAAAAGAAAACAAAACAACAGTAATAAAAATAGTATGAATGTAGCAGGCATGCACAAGAATACACTACCATCCTAGTAGCTAGAATAATACGAAACCAAAAAAATAAAAGAAAAGAAAACAAAATATAAAGAAACTATACTGTAAGGAGTAACTAAATAATAAGGTTCAGATATCACCGGAGTTCTCCTGCATTTGCTGGTTGCGTCAATCTTGATGTCGAAAGTGGTTGTCAGACTAGAGTCGCCAAAAATAGTCCATCGGGACCTCGCCAGAAATTCGTTCGTGCGTCTTGTTTGTATTATCAGCAGCTGGTTGCTGGTTGCTGGTTGCTAGTTGTTGTCATCGCACTATTATTTTAAACCAGTTATGGTCGGAGCAACAACCTACATCATTGATGGAGTCGAGCCAACAAAACCCTAAGTCCTCCGACGATAGCAGTGACAATGATGGAAAAAAATCAAGAGAGAGATCGTTGGGAAGAGAGAGAACTTAGAAAAGAGATAATGAAGGAGAAAAATTAGCCCTAACCAGTGTTGGTGCATCAATTTTGTCGCCGACGTTGGAGTCGTCGATCAGTCACAGTTACCATTTGACGTGAAGTGAACGTTGAAAGAAAATTATATCGATTGATTATATTTCTTTTGTATATCAAATAAAAGAGAAAGAGTTCAAATAAAAGAGAAAGAGTTGAAAGATTATAGAAAAAAGAAAGGCTACTATTCTATTCTTAAATACTTAGAGAATACTCTTAAATCCTCTATAGAGTTCTTGGGCAAAGGAAGCTAGGGCTTCATTTTAAGGAGTAAATTGGGGATTGTCTTGGTGATTTATATTTATTATCATATTGGTTTAAGGTATGTTCTCTTCCCTCATTGTTAGTTTCAACTAAAGGCATGGATTTTTATACAATGTTTTCATGATTTGAATGTTGTATGATTTTGGGTTTTCAAATATGATTTGGGGGATTTGATTATAAATGCTTGGTTATGGTTTTCCCATATTTTAATTATGCTTTTATATGCATTAATGGTGGTTTTGTATAATTGGTAGCACCCCATACCCATAGGAGAGAGGTTATAGGGCATTTAGGTATGTTTCACTATCTTGGTATTCTTTTTTCGAGCTTGGAGTCTGATTCCTGGAATTATTCTCTAATACTTGGTCGTTAAATTTTTAGATCATGCCTCAATGATTTAGAACACAAGGAAATTCTTCTGTCCCACTTGGGGATGATATTGATGGGGTATGTCCTACACCTAGAGTTCGTACTCATTCTCAGAGTTCTGTCCATGATTGTTCTAGAGTTCCCTTAATTGCTACTATTCCTCATCTGGTGAGGTGACTAATGTGGAATATTATCAATCTATTCATATTATTACTTAGTTGATTGCTGCTCAGGTTGAGCGAGATGCATCAGGTGGGTTGTCTGCTGAGGCCATAAGGGTTGGCCAGTTTATGAAGATAAGTCATCCTACGTTTACTGGTGTAAAGGTAGAGGAGGGCCCTTAGGCTTTCTTGGATAAAATGGATAAGATATTCAGGGTGATACAGGCCGCAACTGTGGAAGGTATAAATTTTACAGCTTATCAGCTCAAGGATGTTATGTACTAGTGCGACAAAGAGCGGGATAGGGATAGAGGTGATGTGGAGGAGTTGTCCTTATGGGATACTTTTTCTAATAATTTTCTAGATCATTTCTTTTCTCAAGAGTTGAGGGAAGCAAAGATGTAGGAGTTTATGAATCTTAATCAAGGTAAAATATTTGTAAGCAATATTCCTTAAAGTTTTATCAGATGTCAAGGTATGCTCCTAATTTTGTGGCCGCCATAAGTATGATAATGAGAAAGTTCACTTCTTGGCTATCTCAAGATCTGATACTTAAAAGTAAGATTTCTTTGATGATTAAGGATATGGATATTTCAAGGTTGGTTGTCCACATGCAGTTGGTGGAGGAAGAAAAGAGAAAACAAGTGGAGTTTAGGAAAATAATGGGTAAGGGAAGTACGTTCTCTGAGTAGGGTAGTTCTCAGCAGAAGGGTATTTGGGATAGACGTAAATGTCCAAAGAAAATGTGGAGAAGTTTGGGTTTCTTCTCTTCTGCTAGTGCTCCTTATCTAAGGTAGTCGGGTGATAGATGTCCGCAAGGTGGTGATAATTATTAGGCACAAGGTGCCCAATCTCAGGCGAGTAGGGGGTCAATCAGATTCTTCATGCCCTCCTTGTCGGTTCTGTAGTCATCTTCATTGGGGATATTATGATAAATTCAGGGATAAGTGTTTTAAATGTCTAGTTAGGCTATTTGCTCAGAAATTATTCAGTCAAAAAGGGTGTATCAGGAGTGGTCAGAGATTTGGTAGCTTCATCTTCTGCTCCTACTTCTGGTACCAGTATAGGACAGAATAGGTTGTATGCTTCTGTATCTCGATGGTAATCTGAGGCATCACCTGATATCATTACTAGTACGTTACAACTCTTTTCTCATGACGTGTATTATCTACTTGATCTAGGAGTCACTCTTTCTTATGTGACCCTATTTATGGGTGTATGTATTGGTTTTAATACTGAGGTTGTTTCAAATCCTTTTTTATTTCTACCCCAATAAGTGACTTGGTTATTGTTAAAAGAGTCTATAGGGGGGGTATTTATTGGTAGCAAGTAGACCTTGGTATACTTGTTTGAGCAGGATATGGTGGATTTTGATGTTATTTTGGGGATGGATTGGTTACATTCTTGTTATGCTTCCTTGTATTATCGGACCTGTAAAGTTATCTTTAGGTTCCCTAGTGAACTGGTTATGGAGTGGGAGGGTGGTTCCCTAGATCCAATGGGGAGGTTTATTTCTTATTTAAAGCTCGAACGTTAATTTCTAAAGGTTGTCTTTATCACTTGGTCTGGGTTAAAGATTCTAACTCAAAAGATCCTTCTCTACATTCAGTACTAGTTGTAAATAAGTTTCTTGAGGTCTTTTTAGATGATTTTCCTAGTGTTCCTCTAGATAGGGAAATAGAGTTTGGCATTGATTTAGTTTTGGACACTCATCCAATATTTATTACTCCTTATAGAATGGCTCTGATTGAGTTGAGGGAACTCAAGTAGCAACTTAAGGATCTTCTGGATAAGGGGTTCATCCTAGTGTATCCCCGTGGGGTGCATCGGTATTGTTCGTGTGTAAGAAGGATAGTTCCCCTTCGGATGAGCATTGACTATCGACAATTGAATAAGGTGAAGCTCAAGGACAAATATCTTTTCCTAAGGATAGATGACTTGCATGATCAGTTGCAAGGTGACAAGTTCTTCTCTAAGATAGATCTTCGGTCTGGGTATCATTATCTTAAGATTAGGGAGGATGATATCCCTAAGACGGCTTTTCATAATTGGTATGGGAACTTTGAATTCTTAGTGATGTCATTTGGTTTGACTAATGCTCCAACAATATTTATGGACTTGATGAATAGGGTTTTCAAGCTGCTCTTGGATCTCTTTGTCATTGTGTTTATTAATGACATTCTGGTTTATTCCAAGAGTGAGGTAGATTATTCTAATAGCCTCTGTGTGGTATTACAAACCTTGAAGGAACATCAGTTGTATGCCAAGTTCTCTAAATATGAGTTTTGGTTGAGCGCTGTGACTTTCTATAGTCATATTAATTCTAGTAAGGGGATAATGATGGACCATCAAAAGGTGGCAGTGGTTAAAAGGTGGCCTAGACCTATGACTCTAATCGGCATTCAAAGCTTATTAGGTTTAGCTGGATATTATCGGTGGTTTGTGGAAAGATTTTTGCAATAGCTGCTCCTTTGACTAAGTTGACTCAGAAAAAGTGAAGTTTTCTTAGTCGGATACTTGTAAGAAGAGTTTTAAGAAGTTGAAAGATAAGCGTACTTCGGTTCCAATTTGAAATTGCTTGAGGGTAGTGAGGGGTTTGTGGTTTGTTATGATGCATCTAGAGTGGGACTTAGTTATGTCTTGATGCAGCATGGGAAAGTGATTGCCTATGCTTTTAAGAAGTTGAAAATACATGAGAAGAATTATCCTACTTATGATTTTGAGTTGTTGCGGTGGTTTTTGCTTTGAAAATATGACGACATTACTTTTATGGAGTGCACGTAGATATCTTTCCTGATCATAAGAGTCTACAGTATGTGTTTACTCAGAAAGAGCTAAATCTCAGTAAGAGGAGATAGTTGGAGCTTTTCAAAGACTATAATATGAGTCTTCACTATCACCTAAGTAAAGCTAACGTGGTTGTTGATGCTCTTAGCAGGTTGTCCATAGAGAGTTTGGCTCATGTAGAGAAAGTATAATGGGAATTGGTGAAAGATATTCACCGCTTGGCTAATCTTGGAGTTTGTTTCTTGGACTTCGGAGGTGTGGTGGTACATAGAGTTGTTCGATCGTCTCTTGGTGCAGAGACTAAGGAGAAGCAAGTGCTAGATCTAATCTTGATAAAAATCAAGAGCAATGTGGGTATGCAAAAGGTATTAGCGTTTGATATCTGTGGTAACGGTACTTTACGGTACCAAGGGAGGTTGTGCATTTCTTATATTGATGGTTTATGGAAAAGAATCTTGGTTGAGGTGCATGAATCGCGCTACGTTGTACATCCCATCTCAATGAAGATGTATCATAATCTCAAGGTGATGTATTGGTGGAATGGTATGAAAAGGGATATGGCTAATTTTGTGGCCAAATGCATGGTGTGTCAATGAGTTAAAGTTGAGCACATGAGACCTAGTGGTTTGTATCAAGAAATTGATTTGCCTGTATGAAAATGGGAGGTAATGAATATAGATTTCATTATCGGTCTTTCTCAATCTCAAAACTAATTTGATTTGGTTTGGGTCATTGTGGATACGATGACAAAGTTTTCTCACTTCTTCCTGATGAGGAGTACCTTTTTGGTAGAGGATTATGCGCGGTTGTATCTATAGGAGATTGTAAAGCTGTATGGGGTACTTGTTTAGATTATCTCTGATAGTGGTACGTAGTTTTCATATCATTTATGGTCTTTTCAAAATGGATTGGGTACTAAGGTAAGTTTTAGTATTACTTTTCATCCTTAGACGGATTGGCAAGTGGAAAGGACTATCCAGACATTGGAAGATATGCTCTGGGCATGTGTGATTAATTATGGTGGCAGTTGGGTTGAGCATATACTTTGGTAGAGTTTGCTTATAACAATAACTATCATTCTCGTATTGGTATGTCCCATTTTGAGGCGTTGTATGGTAAGAGGTGTAGATCTCCTATTAGTTGGTTCGAGCTTGGTGAGGTGGATATGTTCGGCCTGAATTTGGTCTATTAGGGTATGGAATATGTGAAGGTAATTTGGGATAGGCTTAAGTCTACCCAAAGTCACCAAAAGTTCTATACGGATGTAAGGCGTAGAGACTTGGAGATTGAGGTTGGGGATAGGGTGTTCTTAAAGGTATCTCCCATGAAGAGAGTAATGCGGTTTGGTAAAATGGAAAAGCTCAACCCTGATATATTGGTCCTTATTTGGTTTTGCGAAGGGTTGGTAATATAGCTTATGAATTGGAGTTGCCTTCTTGTTTGAGCTCCGTTCATCCGGTATTTCATGTTTCCATGTTAAGAAAGTGCATTTGTGATCCTTCTTTGATTGTTCCTTTGGAGAGGTTGGGTGTCTTGGACTCTCTGACTTACAAAAAGATCCCGGTTGAGATCTTGGATAGACAGGTTCGTCAGTTGTGGACCAAGGATATGGCTTCAGTTCAGGTTCTATGGTGGAACCATAAGGTGGAAAAAGCTGCATGGAAAGGGGAGGAGGACATGGAGTCCAAGTATTCATATCTGTTTGCTGCTCCTGGAATTCGTGCGGAAGGTATGTGTTCTTTAACATATCTTTATTTTCTGAGTTTGTTAAAGGAAAGATTAATATCCTTGCATCATTGTTTTCAAACTTTATTAAAGATTGGGAATATATTTGATAATACAAATCACTCGTGCGTGTGGTTACCCCTACCTTGTCCATTATTCGGAGACGAATATTCCTATTGGGGGAGATTAAAACACCCTTTTTTTGGACTTTAGGAAATTTCCTTAATTTCTGGTTTTTGGGTAAGATACGACTTAGGAAATAAGTTGTACAATACGATATGAGTGGTATGGGTTAGTCGTATGATGACCAATGTTAGTTGGTGGGATAAATTTAGTTACTGAAATGGGTAAGATTTGGGTGGTACGAGTCGTGTCAGTGGATACAGGTTGTTTGGTTACTTCACTTAACCTTGAACTTGGTAACTTAAGTTTATCTAAGTACGAGTGGCTCACCATGAGTCATAAGCTAGGGTACGAGTCATACCCAGGACTCGTACAAGGGGATGGTATTCAAACCACTTGAGATTATATTCTGCCAGGGGTACAATTTAAGGGAGCTAGTCATACACTTGGAGACGGCTTGGGTTTAGGTGTGTCGTACCTTGAGCAGTGTTGGGTCCAAGAGGTAAAGCCTAGGGTATGAGAGGTGGGTACCACTTATACAGGATGGGTACGACTCGTAAGGGTCAGTCGTACCCTATGATAGGAATTAAGTACAGTTTAAGTGAAGGCAATCTAGACATTTTTCCACTTATCCTAATAAGTTCTCACGACTTATATTGTACTTGGGAGGTTATTTTCCCTAATATTCTATTCCTAAACACTTAGAAAACACTTTTAAATCCTCTCTAGAGTTCTTGGGAAAAAAAAGATAGGGTTTCATCTTAAGGAGTAAATTGGGGCTTGTCTTGGTCATTTCTCTCCATCATCATCTTGGTTTAAGGCATGTTCTCTTCCCTCAAGGTTGGTTCCAACTATAGGCATGAATTTTATACAATGTTTTCATGATTTGAATGTTGTATAGTTTTGGGTTTTCAAATATAATTTGGGTGTTTTGGTTATAAATGCTTGGTTATGGTTTTCCCATATTTTAGTTATGTTTTTATATGCATTAATAGTAGTTTTGGATAATTGGTTACATGGGAATGATTTCTTGGTAATTAGATTTGGTTTTGGTAATACTATGCCCCCAATATATTTTATAAAATGCCTATGATAATGATTTTACTATGTCATTGGATTTCTAATGGAACTTATGCATGGTTAAAACTTTATAATGGAACCCTAAATGATATGAATGGTTTAAATGGTTTTGGAATGATTTGAATTAATAAACATACTAGTGGGGTACACTGGAATCCCCCAAGTAATATGGTAATGAATGCTTGTGGGGTACATAGAAATCCCTCAATTTAATTGATAACAGGGTCTATAGGTACATGGAAATCCCTTGACCACTAAAAGGTTTGGCTAAGGACAATACTTGTAAGTTCTAGACGGTATGACGATACCACTACTAATAGCCTTGGTTACTAGTAATGAAATAATGGTTTGGTTGGAATATAATTGTAATTAGGCAATAATGGCGGGGTGTGAAAGCTAACCATGAAGGTGGGAGTCCAATGGACGAACACTGGAAACTCATATTTGCCGACATGAGGGGTAGGTCATAGAGACCTTATATGATACTTATTAGGTACACGGGAATCCTCTAGGTACATTGCACATATGTATCATGGAGAGAAAAGGGTATATAGGAATTTCCGACTCTTATGGTATCTCCAATTCATGTGGCTACACACACTGATGCCTGTTCAGGGGGTTACACTGGACCTATAGCCCGTGGGTGGTCATTTCACATACCTAGTTTTAAGGTTTTAAATGCATGCTAAACCTAGTTTCTTTTCCCGACATAGTTATATATATATATATATATGAGTTATATGCATATGGATAGTTTTACTTGGTTTTCTTAAATGGTATTACTTTATATTTATCCTGAATTCATGCTAGCATTCACCTGCTAACCTATCTTTGGGTGGTTGTATCCCCAAGCGATGCAGAAACCGGTCATTCTACTCCTTCTGCTTACCATTTGGACATTTAGGTGTCATCTTTGGATTGAAGTGGTAAGCTTCCATTTTTTTTGAAAGGCTCCATTTTATAAATGTTTTTCATACTTTGGATTATTTATTGATATTGGTTTTGACTATAGTTGGGAGGGTGTCCAACTAGATTTTTGTGTTCTTTTGGTTAAAGGATTTTGTAGAACTACTATGGGTTAGAATGGGCGAGATCGGTATTAGTGTCATCCTTAGTATTGGCATTAGTATTGGGGCTGACATGATTGGACAAAATTTCTCACTGTTCCATCGTATTTTATTTTGGGATTACATATTTAATCATTAATGGAACTTATTTGGTTATGGTCAGATTTATGATTTTGGTTTGGCTTGGTATGGTTGGACAATTGGTATGGGACGATTCGACTCGGTTGGGTCGGTCACAGTCGTGATCCTATCCCAGAGTCTTCATTTGAGCTATTATGCTATCTTGTTACATATTCAAAATTCAGCCAATCAGGGCAGGCGGCTGAAGGTTGGGTTGGGTAATAGGGGGTCTCCGATCCCGATCGGACTTGGGACGCTCATTACGACAAGGCCCCAGGTCAGGTCGTGTCATATGTAGTCCGCATCTCAATTGAATTTATTTAACATAGACACATGGAATACCAGGTGAACCCAAACATACTAGGATTCAATGCCCATTTGTAAGCTACTACCCCTATCCCCTTCAAGGCCTCAAAGGGTACGATGTACCTCAAACTCAATTTTTCCTTCTTACTAAAATGCATTACACCCTTTATGGGTGACACTTTCAATAATACTTTCTCTCCCCATGCAACTTTATATCCCTCACCTTATTGTCCACTTACTTTATATGTTGGCTTTGAGCTGCTATGATCTCTCCTTGAATAAAGCTTACTTTGTCCATTGAGCCCTTGATCATATCAGTACCCCAAGGCCTCACTTCAAATGCATTGAACCATCCAATTGGAGACCTACATCTACTACCATATAGAGCCACAAAAGGATCCATATCAACACTAGAGTAGTAGATATTATAGTAGGCAAATTCATACAAAGGTAGGTATTAGTCCCAAAGACACTGAAGTCCATTACATAAGCTTGGAGCATGTCCTCCAAGCACCTGAATGGTTCACTCCGCTTGCCCATTGTCCTGTGGATGGAAAGTTATATTTAGGTCTAATCTAGAACCCAACTTTGACTAGAACTTCTCCTAAAAAATTGCAGGTCAACTCGGTATCACTGATTTCTAAAATCAAAACCAGTACTCGATGCAGCCTAATAATCTCATTCACATAAATTTTGGACAAGTTAGTCGCGTTATAATCCACCCTTACAAAGATGAAGTGAGCCAATTTAGTGAAATGATAAAAAAAATACCAATATAGAGTCACACATCCTTAAGTTTTGGACTGGGTATCATTTGAATACCACCAGGTTTTGGGTTTTCATACTTGATATACTGGAAATTTGGACATTTGGTCACAAAATCTACAATAACATGCTTAATTTTTTTACCACCAACAATGTTGCTTATAGTCCTTACATATTGCTGGCACCAAGATGTATATTGTACTTAGAGTTATGAGCCTATGCAAGAATGGTTGAGATTAGATTGCCCACCCAGGGTACACGCAAGCGTACTAAAATCCTCAAAACTCCCTCATCATCAAAATATTCCTCTCTAGCCTCACCTTACAATACTTTTTCTTTGAGATTGCTCAGCTTGTTATCTTTGAATTGACTACTTTTGATTTGGTAAAAGAATACGGATCTGACTTCCTATTGTGCCTAAGTGCACATGCAAGTGTACGTGGTTTCACCAAGTAATACAGTGTCCTTAAATAAAGCCGAATATTGATACCTCTGAGACTTGTATAAACAAATATCTAATTCAAGTTTTAACTATTGAGATAAAGTAATTAAGAGAGTTTTAGAGTTCTAAACTAAAAGTAGAGTAACTAATATGGAAAAGTAAAGACTTTGGACAAGCAATGGATGAAAACCCAGGTTTAAGGCACTGTGAACAATCATACTATGTTATTGAACTTTATTCGTTAGATTACTTATCTTGGTTGATGATTCATAGGGTTCATCGTATGATCATGACTTTCCAACCTCTAATCGTCTACCTAACTTAGACATTACAACTACATCGTTGATCGGGGATGTAATAATCAAATTAGATGCATGAAGCTATCATCCTACATATGAACCAAATAAGGTTTCTAGGTATATCCCTATCCTAGTCGCTAATTCAAATTCCTCATTTTATAAAAGAATAAGAACCTTGTTCTATCTATCCCCATGTTCTATCTTCTTATTCCCCCTCCCGAGATCACAAGGTCGACAATATATGTATTATAACATTAGATACTCCTTAAAATAGTTATAAAAAAGGACAAATAAACAACCAAATATGATAATAAATCCAAACAAATTCAATTCAAAGCGAAAGTAAACATGTTCTTGGCCTTAACCTCGGAAAAGGGTTTTAGCTACTAATGGACATAGTCGTAATCAAGATAATTGAATAAACGATAAAGTCCATTAAAAATCTAAATTAAAACAATAAAAACCCTATTTGAAGTGTTTTACAGCCCCTCTTCAAGTTTCAAAGTCGTCCAAGGTGTATAACATCAAGTACAAGTGTCCTATTTATAAGAGGACAAAACTGCCGATTTTTGCACTAGGCCGTATCGCGGGGTTAATTTTGTGCGTCTACATCCGACACGCTCCCTTATCAAGGATACACACTATTTTGAGTCCCTTAGGAATCTCCCCTATGTATGGACCTCTCCTTAGGTCCTTTGATTTGGTCCATGACGCACCCTTGATATCCCAGGTGTCCAATTCACATCAAGTTGTGTCTTGTGCATTCGTTGATTCATTCCAAGCCTTTTTGTGTTTTTCCCACTTGATTTGAATCTTTTATATCCTTAATATATCATCATAATAAACTAAACAAGCACCATATAGCCTTAAACAAAACAAATTAGAGCTCAAAACAACACAACATCAAAGACGACGAACTAGAAACTTAAGCTAAAATACTAGTTTTCCCTCTTTTGATCTTAAAAGCGGTTTTGACTCTTGGCTCGATTCAATTGCAATTTAAACACTATAAACAAGTTGTTCCAAACATAAATACACAATAATACCATGAGGAACTCTTTATACACATTAGAATCCATTGCGATCAACTAGAACCTAAATTGCGTGGACTCGGGTGCGGGTATCCGAGACAGGTGCGGATCCGAGAGTCAGATTTGTCAAAATTTAATCTTTAAGATTCGGGGGTGCGAATCCGATTATGGATACAGGTTCGTGGATTCATCTATAAAATTAAATATTATAAATATAGTTCTATATTTAAACAGTCATTTCAATTTACTTTTTCCTATGTGTCAAGGAAATTTTATTCCTAAAAAAACATTCTTTACTCTTTTCACTTTTAAGGTAATTTCTTTTAGTTACTTTTTAAATTAGGAATAGTATTTTTTATATGGAAAAAATAAATTCTTTTTAATTAGGAGTAGTATTTGAAAAGTCAAACACTCACCAGATCTGCATATATTAGGTTTACCTTTTTAATATAATTTTTTTCAAAAAAAATATAAATATTAAAAAATAGGACCACCAACACTGAGCATTCCAGCGAAACTCCGACGACCACCACCAGATCTGAGAATTCTACTCTTTCTTTCTAACAAAATTCCGGCGATGATAACACTTCCGTCAACGACAACCCTTTCTCCATAAACAACCCACAATCACAGATCTAATTTTTTTTCTTCCCCATGAAAATTTCAGTGACAACCTTTCCGTTGGCCAACAATCACAGTCGTCGATTTCCCCCATTCGATAACGAAGCCACTTTCTTCTTGATGTTGGTTAACGTCTCCGGATTCGTTTGACCGAATCTGAGATGAATCCCGTGCCGGCGTTCACACCGATGTCGCTCGGGACGGGTTCGACGGCAAAACCGCCGAGTCCGAGCAACATAGACTAGAACAACTCCTAGCTCAAGCTAGTAACACTAGTTTTCTCATATGAACTCTAAATGATCAATTTGAATCCAAACTTGTTTGAACTGCACCTTAAACATTATTATCAAGTACTTAAACACTTAGATGATCATTTATATCATCATTGACTCATTAAGCACACAAAAAGTCCTCAAAAGACAGCTAAATAAGCTCGGATAACAACACTAAAGTGCATAAATCCACCTCAGATCACTTCCACATGTGCTAATACTCTTTATTTGCTGATATCCTGCAATCTTAAAAAATCATTAGACAAAGGCTATACCTCTTTTGCCAATGGGCGCCTTAACACTTTCAAATTGCTAACCTTTCTATACTCAGCGATTTCCAACTCAGAGCATTTGTCACCATATTGACCTTACCAGAGTGATTTAGAATTGAAATGTTATAGTCATTGATCAACTCCCTCCACCTTATCTGTCTCACATTCAGGTCTCTCTAAGTAAACATATGCTGCAAGCTACGGTGGTCTGTGAACACTTCATACTTCACCCCATAGAGGTAGTGCCTCCACAACTTTAAATCAAATGCAACAACTACCAATTGTAAATCATGTGTGGAATATTTTTTTCTCATAAGATTTTAGTTTCTTCAAAGCATATGCAATCACATTCTAATCCTTTATCAAAACAACACCAAAACCCAACTGTGAGGCATCAAAATACACAATAACATCTATACCTTCAATAGACAAGGTGAAAATTTGGTCTGAGGTTAACAAGGTATTGAGCTTTTGTAAGCTCTCCTCACACTTGTAATCTCACACAAATGGAACTTCCTTCTGAGTTAGGTCGGTCATATATTAAATAATGTCTGCAAACCTTTTAATGAATTAATGATAATAGCTGGACAACCCCATAAAACTATGAATTTATGTCACATTCGCCTGCCTGGACCGATTCTTAACAACTTCTATCTTCTACAGGTATTCTACAACAGCTTCTTTAGAAACCATGTGCCCCAAGAAGGAAACGGAAGATAGGCAGAACTCACACTTTGAATATTTAGCATATAGTTACTTTTCCTAAAGCAACCCCAACACTGTACACATATGAGTTTCATGCTCATCTTTGCTCTTGGAGTAAACTAAAGTGTCATTAATGAAAATGATAACAAATGAGTCCAAGAATAACATAAAGACCCAATTCATTAGACTCATAAAGGCAATTGAGGCATTGGTTAAGCCAAAATACATAACTAGAACCTCATAGTGCCCATTATAAGTTCCAAAAGTAGTCTTTGGGATGTCCTTCTACCTAATATTGAGCTAGTGATAGCCTCGATCTCAAATCTATTTTGGAGAATACTGCATCTCCTTGCAATAGGTCAAATAGGTCATCTATCCTAGGTTGAGGATACTTGTTATAAATGGTTACCTTGTTCAATTGACAATAGTCTATGCACATCCACAGGCTACCATCCTTATTTTTCCTAAACAAAGAAGGTGCACCCCAAGGAGAAGCATTTGGGGTGAATAAATCCTTTCTCTGACAATTCCTACAACTTTGATTTCAACTCCTTCAACTCTGATAGTGCCATATGATAAAGAGGGATAGAGATGGGTCAAGTTTTGGGCTCTAAATCGATACGGAAATCTACTCTTGAGTTAGAGGCATATAAAAAAGGTAATGAGGAAACACTTTTAAGAACTCAAAAATAACTAGATTGAATCTATAAGAGGAACAATAGATTTATCTTATCAAATATAGGCACAAATAATTGACACAATCCTCACAGGAGTAGGCTTAAAAGTATACTCCCACTCTAACTTCTCCATCTCGGGCATCATTCCATTGATGATTTTAGCATAACAATCAAGAATGGAATGATAAGGAGACAACTAACTCATCCCCAAATAATATCAAATTTCTCCATGTCTAGAATCACTAAGTCGTCCAAGGTCTAAAACCCTATAAACATCACAAGACACACACGCTCCACCTGATCAACACAACAGTCACTTCAACTGGTCTGGATACATACATAGAAATATCAAGACATCTATAGTCTAAGTCCCAACCCAAGGAAAATTTATAAATACATAAGAGAAAGTGGAACTGGGATCAAAAAATATAAAAGCCATTCAAACACATACAAGAATAATAACTAAGATCATAACATCAAAAGCTTTTGTTTTAGGATGAGCCCAAATAGCATGAAAATGAGCCCTATCACCACTCTGATTGCTACCTCTACCAGTTTAAGCACCATTTTTACCAACCTATCCCCCACCTTAGTTTTATTGGTTTTCACTCTTACCTATAGTTTTGTCCCATGCCTACCTTGTTGACCCCTACCAGTTACTCCACTACCACGACCTACCAGAACTAAAGCACTAGAAGCTAATTACTGAGTCAACTGACCCACAAAAAAATTTAGGAAAATACCTTTTGTCGTGGCCTAAACCCCCACACTAAGGGCACCTGATGCCTAAAGCAAGCTTATGAACTAAAGAGAATGAAGATATATAGTTGTCTATCCATGAAGGCTGATAATTGAACCCAGATGGGCCTCCAGCATACACAGGCATGGATAATTATAAGGTTGAGAAGAACTAATTCCTCTTCAAGAAAGTACCATTGAACTGGCCTGAGGTCCGAGCTTTATTCTCTTCTACTTTTATTTCTCCCTGTTTCTCTAGTGCCTCAACCTTCTCACAAAACTTAACTAACTCTTTAAAGGAATTACCAGATGCAGCCACAAATAAAGTAACCATCTCCATCCTAGAATTTAGACCCTTAACAGAGTATCTCATCTGCTCTTTCTATAAGTTATCAATTATAGTGAATAGTGAGAAAAGACATGAAGTTTGGCCTCATAGGCCGCCACAAACATGTTACCCTTCTCCAACCTCAAGAACTCGTCCTTTTTATGATCATGATAAGTTTGGGGAACAGATTTCTCAAGAAATACATTCTAAAATTATACCCAAGTAAGTAGAGTTAAGGTAAACAAACATTCTACAAATGACCTCCACTATTGCTTAGATTTTCCTTACAAAGAAACAAACTCCACAACGTACCTTTCAATAACAACGATCTTAAGCAGAATTTCATGAAAATCTATCAAAAGATTAAATGCATTCTTAGACTCTGTACCTTCAAATACTAGGGGTATAATTTTTACAAACTTGCCAAAAAGTCCATGTTCATTATCAGTCATCATTGTCCTAAGTACTTAGCGGGGATACACCTCTGTTTTAGAGCCTTCATACATCTTTGGTACTACAACGACTTATTATAAGGTTGGGTGCAGAAAGGCTGGAAAAACTAATGTGCTACTGGTGCTAGCCAAGCTACTCAGAAATCCAATACTTATTGAATCACTTTCATATACCGAGGCACCGAGGCTACACTATTTGGTACGGGCACCACAATCTCTAAAACTACTATCTCTTCCTCTTTAGTTAACCCTTTTTATCCTGGGAAAAGTCTGGAGCATCCTCTTTTAGGTGAAGGGGTGATGATCTCTATCTAGATAGTCCTCCAACTGCCTGGGCTATACCCCTAATAAGTGTTGCCTTCCGTATCATTTTCTAGATCTACCCCTATCTTGATGCCTACCCCAAACTACAACCCCAACAGCTAGTGCGGGTGTAGGTACTGTTGTGGGTGCGACTGTTGCTGCTTTGGTGAAATGAGTATTCACCATCTGCGAACAAGAATGAATAATCTAGATACCAAACTGGATCACCAAATACCAATTGAAATCAAGTAATAACACGAAAGAAAGAAATTTATTTCGTAAAGCCCTGTATCCTTTCAAAGAAAAGTACAGACATTTTTGTGTCATTCCACAAGACTCTACTAGACCGATTCTTGTATGATGAGATCTAGAACACCAACACTCAGATAATATCTTTGTCACTATCCAAATGGTCATGATTGACACCTACTTGACCTATGGCGAGAGAACTATGCTTAACCCAAACCATTAAGTAACCCATTGCCTCATATACATGCAATTTACAGAATCCCATTGTTAAGAAGTTCTAAGTTGTCATCATAAAAAATAAGTAATCAATATCAATCAAAATAATCATCACACTACTAATAGAGTGTAAAAACCTCTATTTATTACAATCCCTGAGACTTGAAGTCATCGTACAATAATATCTAAGAGTATTCAAGTCAATAACCAAAAAAATAATAGAAAATGCAGAAATTACAGAAGAGTATCTTAGTCCCGAGACAAAGAAGATGAATATAAAGCTGAAGATTCAAAAGCTACCTAGTCATAGTGCTCACCATTAGATCAAAATTTAGAACTGTTGGCTAAAGCCAAAGTATTGTCTTAACCACTAGAACACGCTTGAACTCACCAAAAATAAGAGCAGAGGTAGCATCAGTACATCAACAAGTACTGGTAGGAATCATAGGTTGACTCACTCTACACTATACAAATAAGTAAACTAAATAAATGCAAGGAGATCATCGCAAAACTCATAATCAAGACAACTACACAATTGTAACACTTTACCGTAAGGGAATACATGCACAAATTTATGTATGTTTACACTTAGAAAATTTCAACAATAAGTTATATCACGATATATGATCATAACTATTAATTCAATTCACATGAATGAATGTACGGGGTGTGAACCATCTCTTTCTCTTCTCAGTGTCATCATCATCAACAACAACATCAGTAACAATATGATTTTAATATCCTCATAATTTTTATTAACTCATCATTATCAATGTCACCAACAATATCATAAACATCATAATTTCGACATCACCATCATCATCAATATCTTGTTATCATCTTTAATATGTACGAATATACAAATGCAATCAATAATCACAAGTAGTACCTAAACCAATCACAATTACTCAATTCATATATAAGCATAGAGTCAAGCAAGTCTAGTTTCTATAATAAACCATAACATATCTCAATTCCTTGATCAAAGTCACTTCTAGGCCATAAACTTACCCTTTCTTTCTCTTCACCTAGTTCTTGATCTATAACAATAATCTTACACACCTATTTCAATTAATTTGTCTCTTTTAAATACTAGGAATGAATAACTAACTACTTTTAACCATAAATTTTCCTAATTCATCATCTGAGGGTTTTCTACTCCTTAAACCTTAAGAAACCTATCTTAACAATTACAATTCTATTTTCATTAGTGTTTCCTAACACCCTATAATCATTGTTTACTAATTTTATACTTATTGCCACAGATTTGCATTAAGTTCTCGAATTAGGGTAAACCTCAATTTCAACAGTGAACTAGTTTCCAATGATTTTTAATAATTCTAAGAAGTATTTCAAATTTAGAATGTAAGAAACTTACCTCCAAAGATAAAAAAACTCTAAAGATATGTAGAAAATATCCTTCCTCAAAGTTTTGGTTTATTTTTCAAAATGTGGGGAGTAAAAAACCTTTTTGGATTATTAAAATTGCATTTTCATGTGTTTTGCTGCTACAATGATAAAGTAGCTCGCGATGAAATAGAGGTTTTTGCTACAACAATACCTACTACATCAATATCACAATGGTTTTATTTTTGTTGTAGTGGTCCAGATAGAAAATCTGGTCCTCTCCCAAATTATGTTCATTTTACAACACATTTGTCGAATTACAACATTGCAAATAAACCCTTCCAGGATAAACTTTATACCCATAGTTCTATAACTCCATTTTACGCAATGAAAGTTGCTACGACTTTCTAAACTTATTATCTATCTATAAATCTAAACATCGTAACCAATGTTCACATCAAAATCAAATTTTCTTAGATTAATACACCCTCAAAATTCATCGAATACTTGCCCAACCCTGAATTTCTTAAAAATCACATAGGTAAAATTTGGTAGGGTTTTTACTTTCTATTTTCAGCGTAACGATGATTTGGGTCGTTATATTTTGGAATTAGATATCGAGTGAATTCTTTTACAAAAGTTATACTCAGAGCTACCACTTTCTGTTTTATAGTTGGATAACCATTAACTAAGTAATCACATGAGTAGTTCCTCTCTTTAGTCTTACTCAAACGAATTAGGGCATAACACAAATATAATTATAACCGCATCTGAAACATGAATCTCTACAGGACTTTTATCTGCAACCAACTATAAATCCACAATATCATACTCACTAAGCTACCTAATCCCCATACTCGATCATTATGTGACTGGTGGTAAATAAGTAAAAGTTTCCCCTTGTGGTCCAATGTGAAGATGTCGATTATAAGTAGGATTTGATGATATTAAAGTAGAGTATGGATCAGAAGTAGCTTCATATGATATAACTTATTTTCATAAGATGTAAATCATGGAAGGAGGTCATAACTACAAAATGCCTAAGCAGCTCCCCTTTTATAAATGTGGTGCACAACATATCCATAAGTGGAGCTTTACTATTCACGACTGCATATACTCCCTATAATACTTGAACCTGACTCTGATTCCAAGTTCGTCACAGCCTCTAAAGGGTAGGAGAAGACAAGAACTTTATGAGCAGCTTCTTTACAAATAATCTATGACCTATACAAAACTATATAAAAATAAATGAGCAAAAGATCTGTTGTGACTTGCATACACATACTATAGAGCTATCTAGATAAAAATTATAGAACACGTCACTATATAATAACTAGGAAGCCTTTAAAAAGTTTACTACACTGTGTTACAAATAACTAGTTGAGATAGGCCTAGACGTTCCGAACTAGCAACCTGTACATATAGCAAAAAGTACTAGACATAATTTGGCTCTAAGTATAGATGGAGCTCACCAACATACTAGTTGGGGAGGGAAAGGAACCTAATATGGATGTCTGTTCACCTATGGATCTGATCATGTATTTATAAAGATGCAGCACCCTCAATGTAGGAAAGTCAGTAGATATACAACATGTACTAATATGTAAGCAAACAGAGTAAAATATGGACATATAAGAATGCTCAATGAATAAAGTAACAAAATGATTGACTGTACACAATTGAATACTATAAACTCCTATTTGAAAATATAGCTTATTAGCATATAAGTGACAGATATATAATATAGAATGGTAGCCTTTGCATTTGCCTTGTTAACTTGTCATATGACATTTTATGAGTAATTTTTTTATGAAGCACCTAGTAATTTGCCTAGGTGATGTCCTTGTCGTACTCTTACTACAAATAATCATATAATATCCTACCAAAGGCAATATATTTCAAATATATAATATATGTTGCCCAGATACTCATTGCTATGATATAGGGTATGCCTCTCATGTACTCATTACGAGGGTCTGCCCAACAGGCCATATGTTCCATATATTAGCAGACAGAATAACATATGGACATATAAGAATGCTCAATGAATAAAGTAACAAAATGATCGACTGTACACAATTGAATACTATAAACTCTTATTTGGAAATATTGCTTATTAGCATATAAGTGACAGATATGTAATATAGAATGGTAGCCTATACATTTGCCTTGTTAACTTATCATATGACATTTTATGAGTAATTTATCATTATGAAGCACCTAGTAATTTGCCTAGGTGATGTCTTTTGCCTATTCTTACTACAAATAATCATATAATATCTTACCAAAGGCAATATATTTCAAATATATTGTTGCCCAAATACTCATTGCTATGATACAGGGTATGCCCGATTATGAGGGTCTGCCCAACAAGCCATATGTGCCATATATTAGCTCAAGTCAAGATAACTAGTACATATCAAAGACTTACGGGCAAACTTATGTATGTTACTATCACTAGACCTAATATCAGTTTTGTTATACATACACTTAGTCAGTTCTTGCAACATTAAAAAAGGTCTCCTTGGGAAGCTGTTACTAGAGTGGTGAGGTATCTCATAGATACAGCTGGGAAAAAAGTTTGGTTAAAGACTCAAACCTTTCACTTCTCTTACTTGTCAGTGTGATTCCCTGTCCCAATACTAGAAGATCAGCCACAACCTATGGGTTCATTTTGGTGATTCTTTGATCTTTTGAAAGTCAAGAAGCAGCACACTGTATGCAAAAGTTTTGTTGAGGCTGAGTACAGAAGCATGGCCACAGTTCTTACTGAAAGACCTGGTTAGTTATATTGTTTCAAGAACCACTACAAAAAATAGGTCTAGTTACGGGGCTTTTTGTGGAGATTATTTTAATATTTATAAAATTATATTAAATACGGAGTTTCAATAAACATTGCTAAAATTTATAAATTTGCGGGGGGGGGGGGTTAACCCCCGCTGTCCATCAAAAAAATATAGCGTCAAAATCAATTTCATGTTCCCTTTTTTTTAAATTGGCCAAATCTCATTTTTTTTAATTTCATTTGTTTCTTAATCTAACCCTCCCCCCCCCGCGCGCGCTCTCCTCCCCCCCCCCCCCGCGCCCACCCGCAAACCCTTGATTCTCCCCCAAAACTCATATT
The DNA here is from genome assembly GCA_030864225.1 of Capsicum baccatum var. pendulum. NCBI lineage: Eukaryota > Viridiplantae > Streptophyta > Magnoliopsida > Solanales > Solanaceae > Capsicum > Capsicum baccatum. Next base: position 239,009,949 of record CM061552.1, on the reverse strand, counting down.
TTTTTTACCCAAATGTGATCGATTTTAGCACCTCTCTGATCGATTTCATTCACCAAATTAGTTTCTAGTACTGATTCTGATTGCTTCACTGAAATATCTATCGATTTTATCTTGTAATTGAAACAAAATCAACTCTCTGATTGATTTCATTCACCAAATGGGTTTCTAGTACTGATTTTGATTTCTTCTTTGAAATATCTACCAGTTTTATCTTGTAAGTGAAACAAAATGAACTCTCTGATCGATTTCATTCCCCAAATGGGTTTCTAGTACTGATGTTGATTTCTTCTTTGAAATATCTACCGATTTTATCTTGCATGCGATCTTAACCTTAATTTTTTACTGATTATGGTGTGGATTGCCGAAACAAGAATCGTTTTTATCCATCTAGTTTAAGCTGCCTATCTCAGGTAAAAATTCACATATTTCTTTATAAAGAGTTATCTTCACATACCCATGTCTTTGCTTGGTTCTGTTTTCTTTTACATGGTTAAGCTTGTTTAGTTGAGAACTTTATATTTTTATTTTGGTTGTTGTAGAAATAGATATTTTAGTTTGGTGTTGAACTGTTAGCTGAGGACTGTCATCAGCTAGATTATGTCAAATTGGTCAAAGCACTCTGTGTTTATCATAATGTCAGTTTGATAACAGTCCCAAATGCAAAAAATCTTAGCGAATGGGCTGGTGTAAATTTATTTGTGGTTGTTACGTGCTACTTTGTAGATATATGGGTCTCTAAGTTTTACTGTCCGCCACTATTACCTTTTGTTTTGAAATGAACTGGAATGCGTTTTGTTATGAAAGTGCCCTCACCAATAAGCCTACTGATTGTCTAGTGGTACGAGCACAACACATAATACTGTGTGTGTTAGGAGTATGCCTTGTTGAGAAAGAGTAGAGAGGCAGACCCATTAATCACAGAGTTTTGACTTGTGTGCTATTAGTCCGGGGATTTCTTAGTTACTACAAAAATGGACTAGCTGTTCATGGAATGTTTACTGTTAAATATATGAAGCTGAATAATTTTATAGGATAAAAATGTAAGCTATCAGGCATTTACCCATTTTCGCCAACACCAGCAAGTTTGATTAGTGCCAGTCATTAACTAAAATGGCAACTGGAAAGTATTGTAGCTAACTAAAATGGATGATCAAATGAAAGGTTGGTTCAGTCAAATAACTGATATGTTGGATACTTGTTGCTCAATGCTTCCATCAAGCCAGTAGAGAGCTTGGTAAATCAACAAGTGCTTTTCATCTGCCCGGGAATTGGTTTCTCGCTACCCATATTTAATGAGGAATAATAGGCTGACCACAAGGAGGGACAACTTGGGATTGAAACATAATAGTTGTTCTAGTAGGCTTACCACAAGGAGGCCTGTTCTGTATTGAATTTAACGATAGAAGTCTGGTTAGAATTTGGAGTTTATACCAAATACTTCTGATCCTGCTCATAGCAACGGCAGTACCTAAACAAGTAGTGCCATGTAGTGGTGGTTTGCCTCCAAGTTTTTGATATTTCATACTGATGTATTCTCTGCAAGGTCATCGGAAGGATTACTACAAGTAATCATCCATATATAGTAAGATTAGTAACCTGGAAAATAAGATAGGTTACGTGCTACAAATTAAAATATGTTGAGAGTGGAAAAATTCTTACCAGTTGTATGTAAGTTAAATCTGAACTTGTAAACTTAGGACAAGAGAATAAGGTTACTCCCAGACTCCCCCGAACTGTCACCATAGTGTATGATCACAGTTTATTTAGATCCTTCACAGGCTTGTTTCAGTGAATTGTGTGTAACTATGCCCCATATTCATCTGACTTACACCATTTTAAGAATGTTTAGCATAAAACAAGTAACTTGAAATGGTAGCTGGAATCAAACATATGATGAGACGAAAAAGATTCACAAGTTAAAACAAGAGTTCATAATAATACCATGCAACGAACTAATGCCCGATTCACACCCCGGAAGAATGGATGCTTAGGAGAGTATGGCCGATTAGAAAATATCTAAAAGGCATAACGGATATCCGAGCCTAATTCATCTGTCTTTAAATGACTAATTCAATACTTTCTTATGTTGCAGGCATATGTTCAACAGTTGGAGAATAGCCGACTGAAGTTATCGCAGTTGGAACAGGACCTTTAGCGAGCACGTCAAAGGTATTGGCTTCTTCCTTTCACGTGCTTTCGAGAGGACCACCTGAGGAGGTTCCACAATCTTGTCTTATTTTGGGTTCTTGTCCAACTGAAGGGAAAGTACATTTCAAACATGGGAGATTAATCAAACGGAGTGGGCGCCAGTGATATGCCTTTTTCTTCTCACTGAACTTATGTGCCTAACTTCCTTTTCATTTCAACAAACAAGAAACTTGCTGGGCTTCCTCTAGATTTGTTGAGGAAGTATCACTTCTTGACACCAAATTGAGCTAGTATTGGGTTGTTATTTCATGTTAGTGTAACAGCTAAATTTTGCCAATACTTTTTATTGTATCAGCTATAATATCATTAAGATCATCTAGATGTGCTTCTTGTAGGTGACAGTGATAGGATTTGGGTAGTTCTAACCTCTAGGAAACTTGGATGGAATTGGAATAGTTGGTTTTACTAGAAAGAAAAATGTCCACCATATTGCTGTCAAACAGATACTCATACATGATGGCTCTCTCTATCTTAAAATAGTCCAGTATGCACTTTTCAGCTTTTCCTAGAACAATTCGTCTCTCATATGTTGTGCGTTGCATGGTCTGTGATTAGGAAGCAAGTACGACTGAAATAATGTGTTTGTCCTACTTAAAGAGGATAGTAGAGCTTCAGTTTTCTTGATTTTCCCTCATTAACTGAGCCCAGTGAATGAGATAACTTGGGAAATCTATCTGCACTCAATACGCTGTGGATGACATTACATTTGTAATTGAGGAACAAAGTTAACTACAGCTTCCAGTAGGTCCTCAAGGTGCATGGACTTGATCGATGTTTATAATTCTCACACTTGTGATGGTTGTTATGATAAAGATAATGAATGAGTCAGTTGCTGCTTTACGCATTCAGTTTAATATTACACTTTTTTGTATTAGGCTGGCTTATTTTAATAAGATAATGTTCAACCACTTATCTAGTTTCTGGTTGCACTCAAAAAGTTGTTTCCTCGTGCTAAGATAACCTTTCAGATTCTGCCGTTCTGCAGGGACCTTAGCATTTGATGCAGAATATAGTCAATGGTAGAAGAACACAACAAGAACATCAATGAGTTGAGGAACACTGTCAATTCTCATGCAAGTGACCCTGAACTGTGAAGTATTGTGAATAATGTCACTGCACATTTTGATGAGGTCTTTAAGGTGAAAGGAAATGCAACTAAGGCGGACGTGTTCCATGTCTTGTCAGGGATGTGGAAAACCCCTACCGAAAACCCCTACCGAGCGGTGTTTATGTGGATTGGTGGCTTCCTCCCCTCAGAACTTCTTAAGGTAACCTGTTCTTGCTCTCATATGCATGCAATTCTGCATCTCTTCTTCCACATTTCCCATATAGTCTTCCCCTGTATATGATTATAAGAAGCTTTCATACTTTTTGATCATGTATGACAAGGTCCTGATTACAGATTCCTTCTCTATTGCTTATATGAAATGATTTGATCCCATAGAAGGGATTAAGGATTTACCTATATTTATCAGTTATTTTTCTCTGCCTTTGTGAGGTACTTTGAGTTAGACAGTGTTAGCAATATGTTTTCTGCCAGCAATAATTGATTTATATGTCTCTTAGGTGTATTCTTTATCAGCCAAATGTATTTGGTTGTAGATATCAAGTACAGAGCCCTTTTAGTTATGTTCAACTCTAATCACTGTTGTAATGTTACAAATTCAGTTCTAAATTTTGTGCTACTATAATGTGTTCTTTTTTATATTTGCTTTTTATCATTGATAATGCAGATGATTAGTCTAACTTGTCCTTTATAATAACGACTGAAAGTTTATCTGATTGATTTTTATACTTTGCATTTTTATGTAGCCAAGTGATACGGCTAGTGGACTCATTTCGCCCATGGATGCAAGGAGACGTGATGATAGTGATCCTAATGACAGTCGTTGATTTCATTGCAAATTTTCTTGGGTATTCAATTAGGATGATGTAATTATATGGTTGGAGTGAATCTTAGAATATTGAAGGTTTTGTGTTTAAATTTGATTTTAGAGTTTGAAGATACTAGTTAATGTTGAAAATTTGGAGTTTGAAGATGATAATGTTGAAAATTTAGTTTTGAAGTTTAATGTTCAATGTATTTTTGATATGTTTGTCAATTATGATGTTTAATTAGTCAGGTTGTGTTAATGATATATGAATTGAACAAATTTTGGGTTGTAAGTTATGTCTAAAGAAACAATTAAATTTGAGCTAAAATTAGAATTTATAATTAGTTATTAAAAATTGATGGGCTCCACTAAATTAAAAAAATAATAAATGCGGAGGTTTTAAATCGTTGCAATTGTTAAATTAAAAATTATTATAAAAAGAATTAAATTTAGAATAACGGGGGTCGATCGCCGCAAATTAATTATGTCGGTCAGAAAAAAATTCCTGCAAATTGATTGTGATGGCTCGTATTGTGGGGGTTTTAGGAACCCCGGAATTGAAATTTGCGAGGGTGTTAAATCCCCGCAAATCTTAAAATTAACCCTACAATTTGATCCGTTTTTTATAGTGAACTCAATGTTCCTATTGATATGCTAATCTCAGTGCTTAGTGACAACAATTCAGCCATTCAACTAGCCCACAATCCTGTGTTTCATAAGAGAACCAAATATATTGAGATTGATTGTCACTTCATCAGGGACAAGATTAAGAGTGGTTTAATCCATGTTGTGCATGTCCCTACTCATGATCAAGTTGCTGATCTCCTCACTAAAGGTTTGAGTTAGGCTCAACATTCACATTTGCTAGGCAAGCTTGATGTGCTAAACATTATGCACCCTGCAGCTTGATGGGGAGTATTCCAATATGTATACTAGTAGCCTCATTCTTATTCCACACAGTTATCATAGTTGGTTATTACTATATCATTGATTGTAGTGATTAGCCGGTTAGTGTAGTTAGTTAGTGAGGTTGTTAGGTAGTTGGTTGGTGGAGTAATTAGCTGTCAGTTAGCTGGCAATGAGCTAAGATATTTTCTTAGCTCAATTGTCTTGTCTATAAATAGCAGCAGCATTACATTAAACGAGGACAATTTTAGAAATAAATCCAGTTCCTTTCATTTTCTCTTCTCTGCTTCCTATGCATCCTTCAAGGGATGTACAAGCTGGATGGCTTGTTTTAATTGCGTCTTCAATTAAATATTTTTGTTCTGGCATTCGTTTTTCACAAACGCATTAGACTCATTCTTGTAGTGCATTGGACTCGAACACATTAAATATAATTATAAAGTGTACCTTTTGACACTATAATCTTTTCAAGTGGTTTATAGGTTATACACACGCACTATAGAGATATTGTAGCAGTAGAGAAGTCTATATAATTCTTTGTTTTGAGAGTTTAACACTATTCTTCAAGTCTGTGCAATGGACTAGGTTGGAGAGCTGATCTATTTCATGTAGTCAAGTTTCAGTTCGATTTTTACTAGGTTATTGAGTTGTAATTATGTTACCTAGAAGCTGTTGTGGATTCTTTTTTTATTATTATTAGAAAATAATTTGCCTCAAGTCGAAGTAGTTTTAAGGGGAAGGATGCAACGATGGAGCGATTGTTGGGGCAAGAGTGAGTTAAATCTTAGGATGTAAGTGATGTGATTCGAATTTGAAGCTCATTTGTTTGAGTGGAATTTCAAGTGGATAGATCATGATTTTTACACATGACGGGTGATTTTTCATGAAATAATGATATAATTTCACGTTTCTTATTCTTCCACACTTTACAGCTGCTAGTTGGTTTTACAAGAGACAAATATACGAAACAGGTTTTTGCAAAATCAAAGTTACACAAATTTTAGGAGTTCACAAAAAGCTGGTATCGGTGGTGGAGCCGTCTTTGACATTCCTTTTCTAGAAAATTACATTGTGTAGATAGGTTTAAAAAATTACTCTTATGCATATATTTTATATGTTGAATTTCTTTGACTTTTTCATATGTTTACTTTTTTATATTTTGACTTCTCTCCATAGAAAAAGACAGCCTTTGATACCATCTAATTCACACCCTCTTGAAATGTATATTTGTATTAAATTTACAAGTTTCAAGTTCATTGACATATGGCTCATATCTGTTTCTTTCTTTTCGTTCCTTTTGTTAGGATTCGTAGAGTGTTTGTTTTCTTATACATGAATTAGTGAACTTTTTCCACATATAAACACTTGGTCATGTAGGAATTAGGATGGTGCTTTAGTGACGAAGAATACTAGACTTCTTTTGTTCTGTACATTGGTGGCAACAAAGCACCACGAGTAATGTCCCACACAACATTACAATTTACAAAGGTCTCGAACAATGCAAGATTCCATTTTCTATAGATAAGTAGTTGCAGACTCAAAGGGATTGTATATTCATAAATATTCTATATACTCCCAATTAAGTACTTAAAATTATGGCACATAGAATTGAAGAAGAGCATGTTGAGACACTTTCAATGAATGGCAACAACAAAATGCAAGTCAAAAACTTCATATGGTTCGAGGAGGAATGGCCTACACTAAAGCATGATGATTTTGGAGACGTTGAAGGGGATATTCCGGTGATTAGTCTTAACAATCTTATTCGTGGCAACGATGATCAACAACTTTATGACAATTTCTGCCAAGGTATGGTGAAAGCAAGTGAAAATTGGGGATTCTCTAAGCTTGTGGATCATGGGGTATCTAGTGAGATTGTTGAGAATTTTACTACCCGATTGCATGAGCTTTTTGATCTTCCTATGGAACAAAAGCTCAAAGGTGGCAAAACATCAAGTTTGCCATTGGGGTATTATGCTTTAAATCCTGAGTATGGGCAAAATTTGTCTTGGGCTGAAGTCCTGCAGCTGCTTCAATCGCCAGAAATGGTTGTCGAATTTGCGAAAAAGGTATACGGTGATCAATATCACAGATTTAGGTACGTACACGAACATACACCACATATTTCTCCATCTAAGGTGAAACATTCAGTCTGCTTCACCTTGTAGCACGACGTTTGAACATGAAAATGCATGTTTAATTACATGTATGAACTTATATCTTGTCAAATTATCCCGCCAGGTAAGTGGTTGATGTCACATCAACTTATCCCACATGGTGCGTATTTGATGCTGAATTGTCGAACAGTCATAGAAGATTATGATGTTTGATAAAGTACAGTTTATTTATTTAATTATATTCTCAATAAGCTTCTTTGCATGAGATTATAATATCCTTTGATGGGGTAAGTACATGAAAGTCTTTTTGATGAAGGGTGATTGTGAGAGTTTAACCCAAAATCTCGTCATACTCTATTTTGTTCTCCCTCCATCCTAATTTATGTTGCACTATTAGATTTCAACAGTTAAATAAGTTTTTCTTCGACTAATTTTTTCATATCTTCTAAATATTTGCAATTGTCAATTATCTTATTGCGACTTCTAGTATCTTGTACGTAGCTTTTAAATATGTACATTTATTTTGAAAAGCTTAAAACTTCCATATCCAAATTAATGATCAAAATATAAAAAATCACTCTCAAAATCCAAGCGATGTCTCAGAATAAAGCTAGGGAGTACCATATTAAATTTCATGACCATATTTCACCTAAGTTTAAGATTTACTTGATCATTTTTTCAGTATTGTTTTACCGTAATATGACATAAAATCTTCCCTTATCCTGGGACAACATGATATAATAAGCTAATAATTGGCTCAGCATTAATCAGTCAAATCTCTCTTAATTAATGACATCATTTTGCACCAATAGTTTTTGGCTTCTATAGCTAAATGTTATTATTAAGAATATATAATATACATGACAAATAAAAATCGGTTTCAAGAAAAACTTGGATGTTATAATATTAATATTGTTATAGATGATGGTTATTATATAATAGTTCGACCGTATAATTCTGCCAAAAATACTGATTTATAGACTCTGATAAAGCAGTAATGCAATGATAGAGTACATGAAAGAAATGGACAAGCTAGGAATGGTTATATTTGAGATGTTGGCACATGGATTAGGCCTTGAAGATGAGCACTTCTTCAGCAAGAACTTCAAAGAAAAAGAGGCAACTTACTTTAGATAAGTAGATATCCTCCTTGTCCTCTCCCAGAGAAGATTGTTGGGATAGGGATCCATTCAGACTCACAAACTTTAACCATATTGCATCAAGACCAAGTTGGTGGCCTTCAAGTCCTCGAGGATGATAAATAATGTGTTGGAGTTCGACCTATTCCCAATTCATTTGTCATCAATATTGGTGACATGCTTGAGGTTACATTCTCTCTCTTACATTAAAAAAGAAAAAAGAATAAGTGATAGATTCTATAGCTAAACAGTTTGTCACTAATCTTATTAATCAATAAACTAGCGACAAGTTATAATAAATAGTTTAAGCTACGAGAAATTTGATGATGAATCAGTGAAACAATTTGTAACTAATTTCAATCTTTCAAAGTAATTTACTCTTTCTCCCACACAAAATAGATCAAAAATTAAAAGAAGATATCATCCCTACATGATAAGGCTCTTCTCTTAATCTCAACATGTTTAATATGATGGAAGTTATTTTTTTAAAAAAAATATTTTCCATACAAAATCTAATTTTTGGTTACCATGATTAAGGATAATAGTTTGTAAAGCATTAAAAGGGAAAAATGACTTTCCTCACTCGTGGACAAAAGTCATTTTTCTTACCACTGCTTTTAACTTCACGCGTTAATCTCATTACTTCAATTGAACATCTAGACAATATTGTTAGTCTTTATTATCCAAAAAAGAAAATTTCAAAACACTATCTGATTTTCTAATACTATTTTATTCTTTAGTACTTTAAGTCACCAATCAAACATCAGAGAATACACATCTTTCAGGAAAGTAATTATTCATGAACAATGGCTTTCATCATATCAAAGCTGACTTTCTTCACTTATGGATAGATGTCATTTTCCTTACAACTCTCTTAATTTTATTTCTTAAATGGTCCAACTTGGAAAAATCTAATTTTTGGTTACCATGATTAAGGATAATAGTTTGTAAAGCATTAAAAGGGAAAAATGACTTTCCTCACTCGTGGACAAAAGTCATTTTTCTTACCACTGCTTTTAACTTCACGCGTTAATCTCATTACTTCAATTGAACATCTAGACAATATTGTTAGTCTTTATTATCCAAAAAAGAAAATTTCAAAACACTATCTGATTTTCTAATACTATTTTATTCTTTAGTACTTTAAGTCACCAATCAAACATCAGAGAATACACATCTTTCAGGAAAGTAATTATTCATGAACAATGGCTTTCATCATATCAAAGCTGACTTTCTTCACTTATGGATAGATGTCATTTTCCTTACAACTCTCTTAATTTTATTTCTTAAATGGTCCAACTAATTGTTTGACATTATAAATAATTTTAAGGACTCAAAATTATTTCAAACCATTTGATTTGCTAAAATTATTGTTAATTTTAGTACACTAATTTTCTAACATTATCTTAATTCACCAATCAAACATGAAAGAATACACATATCTTTGAGAAAAATGTTTTAAAATATTTTTCATGAAAAATGATTTTCGTTGTGCCAAATACCAAGTGATTATAGTTTTGAATAATTATGATCAAACCTATTTATTTTTATTTTACAGGCTTAGACAAATGAAAGGTTAAAGAGTGTTATACATAGGGCGGTGGTGAATAAGGAGAAGCAAAGGCTATCAATATCCTATTTCATGAGTCCAACAAGTAGTGCAACTATTGAATACCCTCTTCAACTAATTCATCCAATTTCTAATCCAAGAAAATATGTACCTTTTACATGGGTTGAATTGAGGCACCTTTTTTTGACTACAAGGAGGGTTAGGGGTAAAGCTATTGCCCTAAGTAAATTTCGTATCTCTAATTGAAACTCTATAATCTTCTATCATTGAATTGCGTGGAACAATATTTTTGTGGATAATGAATTTATTCACTCTTTACATGATTATGAAAAATGAACAAAGTGTGACTAAATAGTCCATACATACTTGCAAGTAGCAAGGCAAATATATTACCACTTGTAGATGCTCTTTCATTGTCATAGAACTTGATCTTTCTTGATTATCATATCATTTTGTTAACGAAACATTTTGCCATCGTGCATACATAATTCTAATAAAAGCATACTCAGATCAGAAGTGAGTTTGCTTTAAATACTTCACAAACATATTTTCATATACTTTACAAACATATTGTCATATATTTGGGATTAGTGTTCGGAATTTGAAAGTGGAAGGGGGTCATATGTCAAGTCAATAAGCACTCTTTTTACACGTGCATGCCATTTTATTATAAATGGATGCATGAGATTTATTCGGAGTTTTCTTATGCGATGTGTCAGAATTATTCAGTTAGGGCTGAGCCAGTTTGTTTCCTTGTTATTAGTTGGGTTGTTGATAAATATACCAACAAAAAGGGAGCTGAGATAGTTATGAATCTGGTGAACTGTTGTTTCCTCTCTTAATCTATCTCATCCGTTACGATCCCAAATCCATAAGACATGAGGGCACCTACACTTAGGGCGGGTAGGTGAATCACATTCATTTTATTTCCAGTTTTAAAAATTAATGTGAAATTAAAAACAAAAAGAGATATAGATTTCATAACTGCCAACTAGTAATAAAAATATGAAAATACAACCAAAATTTCCCAAAACCTAGATGTCACAGTACAAGAGCCAACTAATTTTTATACAAGTCTAAAATCATCAAACATACTGTTTCAAGGAAAAAGATAAAAAATAACATAAGGGAAAGAAACAGGTATTGCGGATCAACAAGGCAGCTTATTACAATCTTTCCTCAAAGCTAACAACAGACTTAAATTTAACTCCTTGGGCTCAGTTCATACTCAGACTATGAATCTGCACCCAAAAAGAAAGCAAGAAATGTAGCGTGAGTACATAAACAACATGTTACATGTACCCAGTAAGTGTCATATAACGACTCTTCTCAGAGTAGTGACGAGGTTTATTCACTAAAACCGTCACATTAGTGTAAGAAAAAATATGCAAATCTCAACAGTATCAATAACATAATAATATCAAGTGTCGCAGATAAGCATCCAAAATTATCAAGTGCCGCAAATAAACATCCAAAATTATGGAACAAAGGTTGATAATGAAAGCAAAATCAGTTCAAAATGAGCATGATGTAATGCAATGTTATAGTCATGTAATGTTACTGGGTACAAACAAAGGCGAAGCCAGAATTAAAACTTGGGGTTTCTAAAATTTAAGACAGGACAATAATTTAAATCTAATATATAATAATCGCAAACAAATAATGAGTATTGATATTTCAGTTTATTTAAAAATTGATTAATCATATAAATACTACAAAAAAAAAGTTAATATTATTGTTATAATTGAAGTTGATGACTTGTCATGTTTTGAGATCAACCAATGATAGCATCATTAGGTATAGGTACACTTTCAAATACTTCACTCTCTATAAACAAATTAAACAATTATTTAAAAAGTCATCATTTATTCTACTTCAAACATAATTTCTGATAAATTTCATAGAGAAAAAAAAATCATTGTTCTTCTATTTTTCATGGTTAACTCATATAAAACTTACTAATTATGAAAAAGGGAAAAATTGCATTATAAAAGAAAATTAAAAATATGGAAGGGACCACAAGTTATCATCTTGCCATTTTGATTGAAACTTTGAGGAAAACAATAAAAATTAATAAATATTATAAAACAATATAAGATATCCCTAAAATCAAAGATTAAGAATTAATTTCGAACATATATCTATTCTACATTATAATAGGCAAAGAAATAAAAATATAAAAAGTGAAGGAGAGGAGAAAGAAGAATTTACTGAACATACTAGTAATAGAGGTAAACACTTCGGCAAAAGAATAGTTAGTAGGCAGACCAATACTTTGTAGCTTTAAAAAAATAATTAAAAAAAGATCAGATACATATTTGATCATTTATAGAAAATGATTTTGAATTTAATATTTAAAAAATACGAGAAGGGTCTCTCTCTTTTTTCTTTAAGAAATCCACATCAGAGAGAGGAAGAATGTGTAATGAGTGAAAACCGTGTTCTTAATAATAGAGCTTTTTTGAAAAAAAAAAATAAAAGAAATCATTTGCATATGTAGCAGTTTTTATTTTTAATAATTTGCAAAAATTTGCAGAAATATCCCTTCCCTAGGAAAAAAGAATTATAAGTGCTAAAAGTTGGGTTCGAACCCCCAACTTCAGGGGCGGAAAGCCTTAAGGTCTCTCTGTTTACCTCTGGGCAAAAGGCAACATCGTTATGTGGGTTCACATGTTAATGTTTCATACAAATATACTGAATTTTCTAATACAAATACATGATCTACACAAATACACTGTAGCTTCGCCCCTGGGTACAAACACAATCCTTTATCAGAGAGTAGATATCCATGAGGTATTTGTAAGGTTCATATACCTGCCCGAAAATATTTTCCCTTGGCATACCACTTTGCCACTTCGCCAATATCATTTTTCCTTGACATGCATGATTTGATTTTGCCAAAGTTATTTCCCTCAACATATATGTATATGAAAACTTCACTATAAAGTATGGATTCAATAAATGTAGTCAATTAGTTCACCTGAACGATAACTATCTCACCTCTAAGGTAGTGGTACGAACTACTGCATAGACTTTACCCTTTCAGAACCCTACTTCATGTGCTTATTATGGCTATGTTATTCTTGTTGTTGTAACCTCAAGTATTTTTTATTGTGCGAGATATTCGAAGTATAGTATCATTAGACTCAACTGACTTAAGTCGAAACATATGCTTAAATTCACTTTTTTTTTCTTTAGTTAACATTAGAATAATCACTTAAATCAGCTAAAGAATTAATTTGTTCCCTTACATGTCACCTGGTACCCCCCACCTTACCTATATGTCACCCCTTTTATCACAATCCCTTGATATTAGTAATTATGAAATATCCTATAATCAAATTCTTAAAAGTGTCAACTTACCTTAATCTAAAGCACCACATGCCATCATAAAAGCCTTTCCCTCCTCTCAGTCTCCAGATGCTCTCAATCTATTAAAAATGCAATATAAATAATCATACAGGTCCATAGACATTCGTATCACTAGATAAAATTTTCAATCAAAAATTCAATCCCCAGCCTCAAGATCAAAGCTGAATTCTTATCATATAAACAGCTTACCCATGACCCACAGATTCTAAATTCCAAAAATCACAAATTTCATCCATGAATTGATACTCAAATCGGGAAACTCAACGATAGAGGTACTGTTGATAAGGGATATTGAGTAAAAATAAAAAATGAAGGAGAGGAGAAAGAACAGTTTACTGAACATACTAGTAAACTGAAAATTTAATTTGTAAATTTTAAAAAACTAAGGGATATTGAGTATATATATTGCTTATCATTAATGAAATTGTACGTATATACCCCTTACACTAACGATAGGGGCATATATGTATCCAAAATATGACAAAGCATATATACATATCATTTATCATAGTTTAGGATATATTTATCTATTTTTATTTTAATTTTTTTATCCCAGATAATTAATTCAAATCCACTAACCGATCCAATAAATCCATTGAACCCCAATTAAATTGCAGTGATTGGTCAGTGCTACTAGTTGATGTTTACAGGTTGGACGGAGTGGAGATTAAGTTGAAGTTGGCCAGAGCAAGGGGTGGGGCGATGGTTTGCTAGTGGGATATTTTCGTTCGACAAAGACCGTGGCTATATGGTGTTGACCATGGTGAATAGTATTTTTTCCATGGAATTTCACTGAAAATTGAAATGTGAGGGGTTTAATTTATTTGGTGTTATGGGTTAATGATTTTTTTGAAATTGATAGTAGTGAGTGTTACTGTACTGTGTGTGTATATCGTTATTGGGGTGGGCAAAATGTGTCTGTCGGATAGGGTTTTCTTGGATTTAAATTAGGACCAGGTCGGATAGTGGATTTTTTGGGTTGGATAGTGAGTTTGAATTAATTATCTGAGATAAAAATATTAAAATAAAAAAGACATAAATATACCCCTGACCTATGATAAATGGTACGTGTATACCATCCGTCATAATTTGGGTACACATATGCCCCTACTATTAGTGTGAGGGGCATATATGTACCACTTCATTAATGGTAGCGCATATGTGTACCCAAAGTATGATGAATGGTATATACGTATCATTTATCATAGTTTAAAAGTATATTTGACCCTTTTTCCATAGTAAAAAATCAAATTCCTTTACGACGTATTTTTAACACTTGAAGCTTTTTTAATGTGTTAGTCCGATAACATTGCACCCCAACCCTAGAATCATAAACTTTGTTCTTTTCTATAGTTATTATGACCATGATGGAAAAAATGAATATTATTGTGTGGCCACACAAATTTGTCATTGATAGTAACTTTGGTACACCAGTTTTTTTTCTTCCATATCTTATAAAAAATTATTAAAGATAAAAGTAAAGTAAAAATAATATAAATTTTTTATAATGAGTTTGATCATAAAACAATAATATTATTTTCTAAGAGGAGGAGATATTATTTTTTTAATCAAATTTTTCGGTCATTTTTGACCTTTTTTATTTATATCTGATAATCAACACAATTCAGCCCAAAATACAAAATGACCCGAGTCCAAATAAATGGCCCGATCCAAAAAAGGTATATCAAGGGTTTCCAAAAAAGTTTCAGTACTCTTTCCTTGCCATTTCCGCCGCCTCTCTTCAATGTTCTTCTCAGGTGTCAATCGAAGGTTTATGTTATAACTGCTATGAGTGATTTTCCAGCTCCATCCTTGTTTTGCCATGCTCTTGCTCTCATCTTCACTAGGTGCTGGTATGTTTTTGCTCATCAATCTTTTTCTTTTGCATTTTGTTAGTCTGTTCTGAAAAAATAATCTACCAGGTGGTTGGGGTTTATCCCCCCTATGTTGGAAGGTTATGGCCAGAAAGTTCTACTTTTCCAAGTACCCCCTTCCATATCTTCCATGAATATAGATTTCGGAGGTGTTTGTGATGATGTCGTCTGTCTTTTCTCTCAGGTTTTGTTGTTCTGCAGATCCTGAGACGTGTGGCCTGGTATGAAATGAAGCTCCATCTACCCTTGTTTTTTGTGATTTTTGGTTGTTAGAGTATCTATCTAGGATTTGCACAGTAGAGTAGATATAAAAATTACTCAAACATTGTCAGTGCCCTTGCTTTGTTCCCGTGGGACCCCTAGCTTTCTGTATGCTTTAATAGACTGCGTGCACTTATTGTAATTAGTTTTATACATGTATCTGTCTTCTTCTGATCCTCATATTGGGGATTTGTATTTTATCCATGTTGATTTGCTTTCTGATTCTTGCTAGTAGCTCACTGGAAATATGATATTCTGTACTTAGCAGTGCATCAATTACTTCATTTGCTAATGCGTCTGCTACTGTGTTTCCTTCTTTGAAAGTATGTTGTATCTTTGCTTGAATTGCATGAGTTCTTTACCTTATTGTTAGCCTCAACCTCGAGTCTATGTATCACATTCACATACCCACCTGCAACAAGGTTCTTCTATCCAAAATCCAAGATATTCTAATCCTCTTCCTCAGTATCATTTGAACAATGCAGAAATATATACTCGTTCGACTTCTTATGAAAAATGGCTTGCACTGGTCCCTCAACATCATCCTCGACCCCCACATATTTACCAAGGTACTTCTAAATCCGAGTTTCAACCGCCACTAGAGTTTTCAAAGAGGATGGAGTTAAAGGATAGTTTCACACCAATTGGGGAATCCTATATCAGTTTGTTACAGAGATTGAGACAGTGGGGCATGATTATTCCTCTCCTCAGGTATACACCTGACCCACATTCAAGTAATTTTGAATATAATGTACGGTGTGCATATCATTCTGATGTTCAAGGTCACAGTACTGAAGATTATTGTACTTTAAAAAGAGAAATTGAAAGGATAATTAAAGAAAAAATAACCGCAGTGCAAAACATTGATACCACGAGTGTCACACAGAATCCTTCACCAACACACGGTAATGCACAAAACGTGGGAAGAAATGAGTTGAGCATGAGGATCCAAAACTTATTTGTTGAGGGAAATGTATTTGATGGTGATGAAAACTCTAGTCATGATGATGTGAAAATCAGTGACTAAGAAGTCAAGCTTCGTAATTAACAAGTCACTCCTCTCCTTAATAGAAAAGATTATTGGTAGTTTATTTTGTTATTTTTCTATTTTCAAATTATTTTAGGGTTTTAGTTCGGGATCTATCATGTTTTATGTCTTTATTCTCTTTATTCAAACCCTTCTATCTTTCCTTTCAATGAAATATGGTGTCCCTTGTTGTTTTATTTTATCTTAAATTATTTGTTTGTCTTTCTTTATACAATACATTTTATGTTGGTCTAGCAATATGGCATGCTTGCGAAATTTTCAACCAGATCTTAAAATCCAGTCTAATCATGAAACATAGAATCAGAGAGCTAAAGTTAAAAAAAAAACATCTGAGAAATACGTAGTGTTGAGACATTTGGTGACCAAGTTGAAGCCTTATTTGAAAATTAAGGCAATTATTTTGAGAATCACAAGAATAACTTGGTCATCAATTGAAAGGCATAGCTTATTTAGGTCAAACAATAGATGTGCGATCCTATATCAAGAGGAATAGAAAGAAAATCAGCTCCATGGAAGCATGGGTCATTCGATGTGAGGAATATTCAACATAGGTGGATTTATATATTGGACAAGTGCAGAAGAAGTAGTGACGCACATGCTTAGTTAAAGTTAGTGTTGTATAAAATGTCATAAATGATTTTCATCTCCCACTTTCATATTGCATGTTATGTTCTTGCATTCTTAAGAATTGATATAACGAAGGCATTCCATGTTGTTATCCAAATATTGTGTCATCCTTTGTGTATTTCGTTTTAGATTTAGTTTTATTTTTCTTTCATACCCCTTTTTTTAAATTAAGAAAGAATCAGCAAAGTTTGAAAGAAAAGTGTCGAAAAAAAAGATAGAGTCTGAAAAGTTTCAAAAACAAAAAAAAAGAGTGAAAAAATATGTCCAAAAAGAAAGAAAAGAGATGATTGTTAAGAAACATAGAGTCAGAAAGAGAAAAAGAGTCAATGAAAGGAAAAAAAAAGAAATCAGAGTCAAACAAAAAATAAGTTGTCGGAACTACATTTGCCCTGATTCTCCTCTTTTGAGGGTGAGATACATAGGCAGCCCTACTCTGGGTTTGGTCCAACAAAATGAACAATTTAAATCACCTAGTTAAAGAAACTGGGGCAATAGTTAATCTTCGTTTGTTTGAGTCAATTTCAAAAGTTGTAAGTCTCATCCCATTTCAAGTGTCATTTAAGCCTCATTCAGTCCTTTCTTCTAACCCTATCAAAATCCAAGTTACATCCAAAGAAAGACCTTCAGATCAATCTTTGAGAATGCTAAGGCTAAGAATGTAATGGATATGATGATGCATTTTCGGTACTACTTGTCTTCCTCATCATAAGAAATCAGGAGAGAAATTTAAACGAGAGAATCTCATTGCTGAAAACCATCGTAGACATCACAAAGTGATGGTGAGTTGAGGAAAATGAAAATGAGATAGTCTTATTGTTGAAAACCCTTACAAAAATCATAATGCGATAGTGAACTGAGAGAAATGAAATGAGATAGTGTTATTGGTCTAAACCCTCACGGGCACCATAAGACGATTGTGAGTTGAGAAAATGAAATAAGATAGTCTTATTGGTGAAAATTCTCATGGGGCACCTTAAGACAATTGTGAGTTGAGAGAAATAAAAAATCAGAGTCTTATTAGTGAAAACTCACACGAGCACCGTGAGGCGATAGTGTGTTGAGAGAAAGAAAATATGAGAGACTTGTTGACGAAAACCCTTCAAGACGTCACTAGCCAAATGAGGTCTATGAATGCAATTGTCCTAATGAAGCAACTCAGATTTAGGGTGATTAACTCAACAACAAATGATGAGAGTTTGGATGAAAAGATCAGGTAGTTTAACCCAAATGCATGTCATAATCATTAGAGTTGACTGTTATTTCATATAATTTTTTTTTCTCTATTTTTCAAAAAGGACATACATTGACTTTTCTTTCTTCTCTATATTTCTATTTTTGTGGTTTTGAATCTATTATCCAAATGGAAAATCCTTATCATTTCTCTCATATTTTTTAGTCAAGTCCATGTCAAAACAAGTGAGAAATGATTTCAAAACATACTACCAGCTTCTTCAATTGCACAAAGCAAGACAAAAGGCCAACACATGAAATAAACATGATCGTGATGTTGAAACAAAGCATGCAGAAAGTTTATATCAACAAGCAAGTTTAGGGATTCATGGAAATACCAAGTTCAAAGGGTCTATTTGAGAGACATACCAAAACATAGATAATATGTTTGATTCAGATTCACTTTTAATAATTTGAGTTTGGATCA
This sequence comes from Capsicum baccatum var. pendulum, assembly GCA_030864225.1. Lineage (NCBI taxonomy): Eukaryota > Viridiplantae > Streptophyta > Magnoliopsida > Solanales > Solanaceae > Capsicum > Capsicum baccatum. Next base: position 238,991,296 of record CM061552.1, on the reverse strand, counting down.
ATGGTGAAGCAAGCCAATGACATACGCCATTAGTTGAATGCAATATTAAATGTGACAAGTGCAAGAGCAATCACCTCAAAAGCTAAAGCCGTAAGCCAACCAGTATGTTCTAAACTAACAAGTTTTCTGTATATAAAGCAGGAACACTTGCTACCTTTAAATCAAAGGCTTCAAAGCGCAAATATAAAAGGTTACAATCCCTGACTTCTGCAAGTGCAAGAGGCAATATTGATGTACAGGTTTAGTAATTATAATTATGGTAAAACTTATCATCTAGTACCCCTAAGATACACATTCTCTAATTTGGGGTCGTTCATGTTTCATGGCTAGGAGGTTCACCTCCTAATTTAAGTTGTTAATCCTAAAAGATGCACTTTTAAGTCAGAATCTTTCACTTTTAACCTTAAGAGACACATTTATGGGTCTTGGTTATTTAATTTTATCCTCAAGAGATGCTTTTATTGATCAGAGTCTTGATTTAGCTTTGCATTATGCGTTTTGCAAGTAGTTGCGATTGGGTTTGACACACACAAAGTTTTCTGATGATAAATTGGGGTAACAATTTGACTCATGTTATTTAGAACTTCATTTTAACACCTTCCTAGAAAATGGGACTTTATTTTCTGGAAAATAAAATATTTCTTTATCATAATCTTTGTTTGGGATAATTTTCATTCAAGTTTTGATTTTGATTTTAATTTCAGAAGCCCACCAGGAGAATAGGGTGAGGAAATTGCAAGTCGAGAACCCTCCAGGAGAACAGGGTAATGAAATTGCAAGTCAGAAGCCCATGCAAAGAATGGGGTGATAAAATTAAAAGTCAAAAGTCCACACGGAGAACAGGGTAAGGAAATTACAAGTCGGGATCCCTTCCAGAGAACATGGTAAGGAAATATCAAGTCTGGATCCCACCCAAAGAACTGGGTGATGAAATCGTAAATTGGGAGCTTGCCCGAAGAGCAGTGTGATAAAATTTCTAGTCAGGAGTCTGACCGAAGAACAGGGTGATGAAATTGAAAGCCGGGAGCCCACTTGGAGAACAGGATGATGAAATTGCGAGTCAGAAGCCCATTCGGAGAACAAGGTGATGAAATTGCAAGTCAAAAATTAAAAATTAAGGGCCTGCCTAGAGAATAGGATGAAAAAATTACAAGTTAAGAGCCCACCCGAAGGACAGGGTGATGAAATTTGAAGTTGGAAGCTCGCCTAGAGAATAGGGTGATGAAATTGCAAGTCGGGAGCCTGTCCGGAGAACAGGGTGATTAAATTGCAAGTTGGGAGCTCATTCGTTGAACAGGGTGATAAAATTACAAGTTGAGAGCCCTCCCGGAGAACAGGGTGATGAAATTGCAAGTCGGGAGGCCACCCAAAGAATAGAGTAATGAAATTGCAAGTCGAGAGCCTGCCCAGAGAATAGGGTGATAAAATTGAAAGTCAGGAGCCCACTTGGAGAATGGGTTAAAAAGATTTAAAAGTCAGCAAGGTGAAGAAATATCAAGTCAGGAGCCTGCTTGGAGAATAGGGTGAAGAATTTAAAATTGCAAGTTAAGAGCTCGCTTGGAGAATAGGGTGAAAATTTTCAAATTCAAGTTCAAAGTTTCATAAGTTCAACATGAATAACATAGGCTAACATGACCCAAACCAAGGCCTTTTTGTAATGGGCATCTCAAGTCCAACTGGGACCGGAGACCCCCCCCCCCCGATACCCAATTCAACCAACCAACATATACCCTGAGTCGTCTGAATTCCAAACATATAACAAGATAGCAGATTAGAAGATATAATGACTTTGGGATAGGTATACTTACTATACAGACCTAACCAAGTCAATCCATCCAATAACCAACCAAACAAAAAAGGATAATCCAATGTGTGTGTGTATATATATATAACACAACCAATCCCTTCCCAAGTCCATAGTTGTCCATACAAAGCCTCTAAACAAAATCAAAGTGTATCTAGTCGGGACATGCCCCCGACCATAGCCAAAAATCAAGTCTATGAAAAGACAAGTATATAAAGAGATCAATGACATGAAATAGATGTCTTCCAAACTATGAAAGCTCACCACTTCAATCCAACACTGACTGCCCCCAAATTCGATCAATGAATAGGAGGAGGAGTATGTTCGGTTCCTGCATTGCATGGGGATACATCCACCCGAAGATGGGTTAGCGGGTGAATGCTAACATGTACTCAGGATAAGGTTAAAATAATGCAAACATTTAAGACCAAGTAAACCAACTATATGCATTCACAACTATACAAGTATATAAGTATATTCCATGCTGGGAAAGGGAATCGGGTTTAGTATGCCTTTAAAACCATAAACCTAGGTATGTGTAGCTTAATCGTCATAATCCACCCAGGGCTATATGGTTCCAGTTCCAACCCCTGGACGAGCCCCGATGCATGTAGCCCCATGAACTAGAGATGCCATTGGAGTAAGGGATTCCCGTGTACCCTTCTCTTTCCATTATATATATATAAAACTATTAGGGGATTCTCGTGTACACCTCAAGTATAGGGTCGCCATGCCCAATCCTCTTGTCGACAAACATGAGTTTCTAGTATATGTCGATTGGACTCACCTTTCACGGTTAGCTACCACAACCCGCCATTATTGCCCAATTAAAACAATTACCATACAACCAAACCAATAATAACATTTATTATTAACCAAATCTATCATTAGTGGTATCGTCATACCGGCTATAGTTTGCAAGAAATGTCTTTCCCAACTTAGGGGATTCCCATGTACCCTATAGGTTACATCATTTAGCTTACTTGGGGGATTCTCATGTACCTCACAAGTATTTCATTATTAAGCTTTGCTTAAGGGATTCCCTTGTACCCCATAAGACGTTTGTCATTCAAGCCATTTTCATTATGCATTCACTAGGGGGTTCCCATGTGCCCCACAGGCTTTTCATTCAAATCAATTTCATAGCCACCAAGGCCTTACCATTTAACTATTCCAAAACATGCATACCATTCAGAACCATTTTAACCACTAAAACCATTTTAGCAATTAAAAACCATTCAAACCAATACAAAACCATTTAAACCCATGCAAAAAGTATCCAAACCAATTTAGGGTTCCATTACCAAACCATACCTTGCAATAGCTTTAATGAAAGTTCAATAATAGAGTAAAACGTTCTCATGGGCATTTTATCAAACATGTTAAGGGAATACCTTTACCAAGACCTAAACAAAGCATAAACCATCGAATTTAGGATTACCCATGACCCATTTGTTGAACGGTTACCAACAAGCACCTACATATGCAAACTATCACCAAAGACATATGAAAAAACATAATTTAAACCAAGAGTAAACAATACTCAACAGTATCCACCAAATCCCTCAACATTGGTTTTCAAAACTACCATCTATGATTCATAATCAATGTTTAAAGCAAATTAAAACATGTCTTTAGTTAGAACTAACAATGAAGGAGGAGTAACATGCCTTATACAAAATGATTCACTGAATGAACTTGACCATTTTTTCCTCTAGATGAACATGTTTGAAATCCTAGCCTCCAATCTTCAAGAGAGAGTTAAAGAGTGTGTTTGGAATGTTTTAATCTTCCATTGAGTGTTTTGAATGCCACAAAGAGCTATATAACATGGGTACATAAGGGTTTTAGGGTGGGAAATGCCATGACTACTCAGCTTAAAAGATGAAAAACCTACCTGCAGGAGGGTACGACCCACCTTTTAAACCTTAACCTAGGGTATGAGTGGTACCTTAACTTATACCCTAGATATCGCCTTGGTCCCCTATACTGACCATTATATGACCACCTAGGGTTAACTTGTACCCTATGGTATGAGAAGTACCCATAACCTGTACCTTAGACAAATTCAACTAGACTAAACTTTGGCCATCATACGACTACCTAGGGTTAACTCGTACCCTAAGGTATGAGAAGTACCTATAATCCGTACCTTGAACAGATTCAACTAGACCAAACTTGGTCATAATACGACTTGTCATCATACACCTCGTATCCTACCATATGAACTATATGATGTTTAGTTGTATCTTGGATAGAGCCCAACTCAAATACACAAACTGAAATATGAGAGAGGGTACACCAAGTTTTATCATAGCATACGAGTAGTATGCTCAAATTGTACCTTGTCTAGAATATCCAAAACATAAGAAATTTTGCAAGGGCCAAGGTTAAGGGTGTTTCATTCTCCCCCACTTAGGATCATTCGTCCTCGAATAATGGGTAAGGGCAAGCACAAGAATGAGATCACATATTAACACACATCAAACTTCCCTACAACTAAAATAGAAGATCAAGACTTAAATCAAGATGAGAAGATCTTCACTTACTCCCAGAATGATTTACACCCCAACACCTTCATTCCAACCTTTTCCTAAGTTAGCAAACAAGGACATAAGGAAATCCGCCCTTCCTTTAACCAAGTTAGAAAACAAAGATATGATAAAGAACACATACATATGCATGAGTTTCCTACATGAAAAACCAATGTGGATACTTAGACTCCATGTCCTCCTCCACATCCCAAATAGCTTCCTCGGACTTTTGGTTTCACCATAAAACCTTCACCAAATCCACACCTTGTTCGTAACTGGCAAACATACCAACCCAAGATACTCAACGGGACCTTCTTATAGGACAAAGAATCTGAGGTACCAAAATCACCCAAAGGAACCAAACCATGAAGGACCATCAACACCTTACCTCAACACAAGCACATGGAATACCGAATGAATGGAACCCATGCCAGAGGGCAAGTCCAATTCAACTTACAATTCCCAAGAGACACATAACCATAAAATCCTGAGTCTAACCATATACTACTTCCAAGTTCAAGCCTATCCAAAGAGAAAAGGGAGTTAACTTAGGCCACAAAGCTCTATTCCTTACATCCCCCCAAAACACTATTTCCACCCATCACTGAAGCTAAGAATCATGCCTCACCAAGCTACTTAGGTACCCAACACCACAATTGGTATATTTATCAACACAATATTCAAGCCTACCTATTTATTCCAACGGTACTGCCGATCCTTTCAAGGATTTAGTAACCTTTATTATTTTACCATAAAGATTCATCACCATTTATTCCTCTCCTAATCATTCCTTATGACAATAACCTTACCTAACCCTCCAAGACCTTAGCTCTAATAGTTACCCCAGACTCTCCCCCACATAGGGACTCCTACCTCTACTCCAATTTAAAATATCACCACACCTTCAAAGCCACTACCACTCTAACATAAGAAGGGTCTTATGTAACTAAAGCACAAGAATCACTCATGCCACTTAAAGTGAGACCTCCAAAATAAGACACAGTACAATAAGCACGAGGTACTTTATAGAAACCACCTAGGTCATAATTGAAGAAACATCCCAACATAGCACACCATAATAGGAGTCCTAGGACTGGACATCAAAAGACACACGACCACATACATCATAGGTAATACAACATAAGGTTAAGATTTATATCCAGGGAACAAGGCAAATGCCGAATGCGAACCTTAAGCATAAGCATTATTAGAATCCACGCAACACTAGGAGAGTGCTCTTAACCGAGATAGAAGAGAATTGCTAGAATTTGCACCCTGACCTTCCCTAGATGTCCACCGCTAGAAAAAGATTAAAGATCAACCCTAGACCTTCACCTAACTATACCTATAAGCTCAACACTCCGCTCTAAAATATATCACCAAGGATGATCATAAAGGGGCGTTTGGTTCTCCTATACCTAAAATCTTATCCACCCAAATGCTACCTAGAGCCCAATATAGTCATCCAAGCTTCATGATCTAACCCAACTAATGGCTAGAACCCCAATCCATCCGTTCAACCTGAACCTCCGACCTATATGACACCACTTTCTTGCTATTGTATTTCCCAAGCCATCAACTTTACCCCTTCCGCACACCTCATCTAACCTACCAATCTATTTCCACAATCCTCACATTGTATCCTCGAGCTAACATACTCCCTTTACTACAAACAACGCCTAAATTTTAAACTCAATAGCTACCAACCATTATGCACTACCAACAAGGTGCCCCATAGAGAAATATACATATATGGTCCACCCCACAAGGAGGATACCTTAAATTCCTCATTCACCCACCAACAACCTATACCTTCCCGGGGAAACCATTCCTCGAATGCATGAAAGAACAGAAGCACCCCCATGGAGAAACACTAGGATATATGAAGACTTTATCTAAGGGGTTCTTTAATTGATCCTTAAGCTCTTATTACTCAACTGAAATCATTTTATAAAGAAGGAATAGAAATTGGAAAAGTGTTCAAAATAATACCAATCCATAATTCAATCTCCCCACTGAAAAGACACCATCAGGAAGGACCTTCGGAAAACTCATTCACTACCAAAATGGAATACAAAGAAAGAACTTTTGAGTTAGAATCTTTAACCGAACCAAATAATAAGAGAGACACCTCTTTGGAGATTAACCTCTTATCTCTAAGATATGATATAACCTTGCCCCTAAAATTTAGGGAACGAAACCATCCTCACATTCCATATTCGACTCACCAAGGAGTCTAAAGACAACCTTATGGGTTCGACATTCTAATGAAGCATAGCACGAGTATAACTAGTTCATCCCCAAAATAGCATCAAAATCCACCATATTTGATTCAACAGTTCCACCAGAGTTTCCTCTCCACCAATAGATACCACACACCCCTTATAGGCTCTTTGGAAATCACAGATTCACTTACCGAGGTAGAAATAGATAAAGAGTCTAAAACACACTCTGGACTAAAACCAAAAAATACACAACTAAAAATAAGGTTACATAAAAGAGAGAGGACCCCAGACCATGTAACCATACAGTTCTTAGGAAAAGGGTTTGCAACATACTTGTGTTAGCCTCAAAAGATGCCTCAGATTCCTAAAGAATAGTAAGGGCATTAAGGCGATCCTAACCAGTGTTGGAGCCAAAAGCAGCATCCCTTGATGCGAAAGATAGAGACGAGGTACCGGTGTCCAATTTTCCTAAGCAAAAATCATTATGAGACACTCTCATTATATCTAACCCAATTGGCCACAACTAAAATAGTAATTGCTCCCTTCCTCACAACAACCATGGTCCGACCAACCATAAAACCGGAAAGAGGGGTAAGATTGTGTGAATTGGACCCCACCAGTTTGAGATTGGGCACCTTGTTCCCTAGAAGCATTACCAATCAGAAAAAGCTTACCTCCCAATGGATTTAGGTAGGGAGCACTAGTTATAGAATAGGATTTAGGACCCACCAAACTCTTCCTCTTAGACCACTTATTACCATACTGTTTACCTTTCCTTTGTGCAGAAAACTAAAACCTTTTCCCTGCCTATTTTTTGACCTTGCCTTATTCTCCCCTGTACTAATAGGACTGGATTGGTATTATAGAGTTGTCACTATCTGGATTAATAGATTAATAGAATTTAAAAACTCAGCATTAACAACCACTCCTTGAGGTAACTGAACATAAGTACCACCTTTTGAAGTAGGGTCATTGGAGACTGGTGGAACTCTACGAGGAAAATAAGAAATTGCGATCCTTGATTGGGTTTGTGCCCTATAAGTTGGACGAAATCCATCCATGTCCTCCTCAAGTGGGACAGGTGAGTTTCAGAAAACTTTAGATAATTGAGAGGACATGATCTAAAAGGTGAACCAAAAAAAGATTTAAGGAAGAGTCCAATACCTTAGACTCCATAACTTAAAAATAAAATAATAAGAAAGTGAAACATTCCTAAATGGATTGTAGCCTCCTGATTATAAGTGTGGTGCATGACATACCCACAAGAAAGACTCTACTCGACACAGCTTTATGGACACTCCATGACTTTGAAACCTAGGCTCTGATACCAACTTGACACGACCTGAATCGAGGCCATGTCGTAATGGGCATCTCAAGTCCAATCGAGATTGGAGACCACCCCAGATACCCAATCCAACCAACCAATATTGATCCTGGGTTAGATGAATTTCAAACATATAACAAGATAGTATATTAGAAAATATAATGACTTTGGGATAAATCTACTTACTAGACCAACCCAACTAAGTCAATCCATCCAACAACCAACCAACCAAACCAAAAATGATAATCCAATGTATATACATATATATAAAACAACCAGTCCATACCCAAGTCCACAGTGGTCGATACAAAGCCTCTAAACCAAACCAAAGAGTATCTAGTCGGGACATGCCCCCAACTATAGCCAAAAACCAAGCCTATGAAAAGACAAAAGTATATAAAGAGATCCATGACATAAAATAGATGTTTTCCAAACTGTGGAAGCTCACCACGTCAATCCAACACTGACTGTCCCCAAATCAAATCAATGAGCAAGAGGAGTAGTATAGTCTGTTCTTGAATCACGTAAGGATACAACTGCCCAAAGATGGGTTAGTGGGTGAATGCTAGCATGCACTCACGATAAAGATAAAATAATGCCAACCTTTAAAACCAAGTAAACCAACTATATGCATTCATAATCATACAAATATATAAGTATATTCTATGCTAGAAAAGGGAACTGGATTTAGCATGCCTTTAAAACCATAAACCTGGGTATGTGTAGCTTAACCATTATAATCCATCCACGGGCTATATGGGTCCAGTGTCACCCCTTGGACGAGTCTCGATGCGTGTAGCCGCATGAATCGGAGATACTATAGGAGTAGGGGATTCTAGTGTACCCTTCGCTTTCATGATACATATATACACGTGTTTGGGGATTCCCGTGTACCTCTCAAGTATAGGGTCTCCATGCCCAATACTCATTTCGGAAAATATGAGTTTCTAGTGTCTGTCTATTGGATGATCACCTTCACCGTTATCTATCACACCCCGTTATTATTGCCTAATTAAAACCACTACCACACAACCAAACCATCAATTCCATTTATTACCATTCAAGGATATCATTAGTGGTATCGTCATACTGACTATAGCTTGCAAGTAATATCCTTAGCCAATCTAAAGGGATTCCCATGTACCCCATAGGTTGCATCATTTAGTTTACTTGGGGAGGGGGTTCCCATGTACCTCACAAGTACATAATTGTTAGGCTTAATGGGGGATTCCCATACACCCCGTAAGTACATCATTATTAGGCTTACTTGGGGGATTCTCGTGTACCCCACAAGTATTTCATTATTCAGCTTTGCTTGGGGATTCCCTTGTACCCCACAAGAGGTTCATCATTCAAGCCATTTTCATTATGTATTCACTTGGGTGATTCCCGTGTACCCCGCAAGATTTCCATTCAAATCAATTTCATAGCCACCAAGGTCTTACCATTTAACCATTCCAAACCATACATAATGTTAAAAACTATTCAAACCATTTTAGCCATTCAAAACAATACAAAACCATTTCAACCCATGCAATAATCATTCAAACCAACTTAGGGTTCCATTACCAATCCATATCATGCAATAACTTCAATGAAAGTTTAACAATAGAGTAAAATATTCTCATAGGCATTTTATCAAACATGTTGAGGGCATACTTTTACCAAGACCCAAACCAAAGAATTAATCATCAAATATTGGATTACCCATGACCCATTTGTTAAACCATAACCAACAAGAAACTACATATGCAAACCATCACTAAAGACATGTGAAAATATAATTTAAACCTAGAGTAAACAATACTCAACAATATGCACCAAAACCCTCAATATTGGTTTTCAAACCTACCATCTATGATTCATAATCAATGTTTAAAACACATTAAAATATGACTTTAGTTGGAACTAAAAATGAGGGAGGAGTAAGATGCCTTATGCAAGATGATTCACAAAATGAATTTGACCTTTTTTTGCCTCTAGATAAACACCTCTTGAAACCCTAGCCTCCAATCTTCAAGAGAGAGTTAGAGAGCATTTTTGGAATATTTGATTTCCAATGAGTGTAATGAGAGGCCACCAAGGGCTATACATTATTGGGATATAAGGGTATTGGGGTGGGAAATGTCCAAACTACCCTTAGCTTAAAAGATTAAAAAACTACCCACAAGAGGGTACGACCTACCTCTTAAACCATACCCTAGGGTACAAGTGGTACCCTTACTCATACCCTAGACCTCACCTTGGTCCCCTATACAGACTATCATATGACCACCTAGGGTTAAATTATACCCCAAAGTACAAGAACTACCCATAATCCATACCTTGGACAGATACAACTAGACCAAACATTGGCCATCATATGACAACTTAGGGTTAACTCGTACCCCAAGGCACAAGAAGTACCCATAATTCATACCTTGGACAGATTTAACTAGACCAAACTTTAGCCATCATACAACTTGGCATCATACACCTCGTATCTATAACGCCCCAAAAATGGGTTCTAGAGCATCACACGGTGCTTGAGGCTACGAGTAGCCCCAAGATAACCCTTTGAGCCATTTTTATTCAGTTCAACATGAATCAACGGGGTTTCCATAAATAACCCTCAAATATAAATAGTGTAATCATCATCTAAGAATAAAAGAATTTCAAAAAGATAACAAAATATGACTTATTAGTCAACTCCCAACATCTATACTAGTCTGACAAGCCTATAAGAAAATCAATAAAACCAACGAGCCATTGAGACATACCCCAACTGACTCATACTCAGTTATCAAATATAAACAATTCTGTGAAACCAACATTAGACATCACGTCCTTAGAGCATGAGGACTCACCACAACAGAGAATATAGAAAAGCATGCCCAAAGAATCACTGTCAAACCTAGAACAGAGCACCTAAACCTATATTCCGATAAAATGCATCCCACATCCGAAGATGTGGGTCCGTACCAGGGAAAGGAACTGAGTATATGGGGGTGTATGCAGTTTTATAAACATCATCATCATAAATATTTATAAGAAATATGCAAGATGTATGAAAGACTCACATAGCCCGAAGAAAATCATCATAATCTTAAGAGGATGAAATAAGTATAATAACACATGTGAGTCATCATATAATTTATCAATCACTTTCAGTTCATCAAGAATATCAATTCTCATAATGTAAATATCATTTAAATATTTTGAAAGAATAACTGTCATAATTCCACTTTCAAATCACTGCACCATTCACCATAGACACAAGGAAACACACACACACTGGGAAATCCTATAACCGACATAAACCATATGAGCTACATAGAGTCCAGCGTCCAACCCACGTTGGGAAGAGCCATCCTATCTTTTCCATCGAAGTAGGACTATCGATATCAAATCCACACAAACTAGTGATCATTATATAAATCAGCCTCAGGCTCACTCCTATGGAGGCACGTAGTTCTAGGGAAGTAAGGTCGCTTTATACCTCACACTCAGTGCTAAAGATTTCTCCCGAACTTAGCTCAGATCATTTCAAAGATAATCCATAACAAAATACTTTCAGTAATATATAAATATACATCAGGAGCCACCATGCTTCCCATCTATCAAAATCAACCACATTGTGGATTTCTTTCACACTCGAGTTCAAAAAAACTCCATTACAACCAAAAGGTCAAATCATTCAAAATATCTCAAATATTCAACATCAACGTGCTTATAACACACACTTTCTCAAAAAACACAATTTCCAATGGGGATTCACGACCCAAATATCAAAATCATGATAAATATCGTTCAAGATTCATGCTTTATATCTCCACACATGTAAATTCATCTTTCAATATCATAAACATAAAAATTTCATAATAATCATCATAAGATATGGGTTCATGCTTGAAATTCATAAAAGTCAAATAAAAATCATGCCTTCGTAAAGAAAATTACTTTTGGGCACAAGAATGAAAGAGAGTTCTTGTTGAAAAATCCCACATACCTTGAATAATGAACTTTAGATCGATTCTCATTTTTGAGATGTTAATCGTGCCTTTGAATGATGGTTCTTAGAGTTCTTGAACTAGGAACTTGGAATCTTGAATAAATTTGCAGAATTAATGGTGAACTTTGGAGGTTCTTGAAGTTGGATGTAGGAGCTTAGGGTTTTCTTTTTGAGGAAATTTGATGAAATATAACATATAATGCTTCTAATAGGCTTTAATATAGGGTTTGGACGGATTTTGGGGGAGGGAAAATGATGAAAACGCCCCTAAAAATAAAATAATTCTGGAATCTGTCCTTGGTGGATTGTTTTGATAGTCTAAAGTAGATCAACCATAACGTTTTACTCTGATATCCAAATTGGATGAAACTAATGTCATTAGAAAGAGGACTCTCATATCTTTCCGTTGATATATAGTATCTCATCTAGATCATTGTGTACGAGGAGTTATGATCATTTGAAGTTGACCCAAAAATTCACTTTTGATAGGCTGAAGTAGATCGACCATAACTTTTTGCTCCGATAGACAAATTGGATGAAACCAATTTCATTGGAAAGAGGATTCGTAGAGATTTCCGTTGATATATAGTAGATCACTCAGATCATTATGTACAAGGAGTTATGATCATTTAAAGTTGGAGCAAAAATACGCCAGACCTCAGTACTTTTTTTCCTGCACGTTTTACTGTTCACTACTATTCACAGTTCGATCGGAATGTTCATAACTCGTCGTTCGGGTGTCTGTTTTGGATGATCCACATATCGTTGGAAAGGGTATTCTATACTCTACACAATGATGGGTCATAATCTAAGATATTCTGCATGGAAAAATTTATAATTCATTCTAGAAGATAGAACCTAACACGTTTACGCACAAAATTTCAACGAAAAATTTCTCGGGGTATTACATCATCGCCCCCTTGGAAACATTCATCCTCGAATGATGATAGACATGCAAAGATTAGATAGGGAATAGAGAGTACAGCTGAAACCATTCGTTAGACTCATCACCACATCGTTTATCACTTCGAATGCAACATAGAATGCATAAATACAAGAAACTATAGCTGAACACCTAATAAATGATAGCTGAACTTCTGCAACTTTTATCAAAAGTGCATGATTTAGGAAAGAACGGTACCTTCGGCTTGATCGGAGTTCACGGAAAATAGGTGCGGGTACTTGAATCGCATATCCGCCTCAGCTTCCCCAGTTGCACCCTCAACAGATTGGTTTCGCCACAACACCTTGACCAAGGGAACTTCTTTGTTCCTTAGTCTTCGGACACTGAAATCAAGAATCTTAACAGGAATCTCATCAAAAGAAAGATTTTCTTGAATGTCAGCGCTCACAGAGGAATCCACTACCACAACATCGCTAATATGCTTTCCAAGCATGGAGACATGGAATATTGGATGAACAGAGGACAACTCGGAAGGCAACTCAACCTCATAAGCTACCTTACCAACACAACTAAGAATTTTGTAAGGACCAACATAACGAGGACTAAGCTTCCCCTTCTTTCCGAGTCTCTTCACCCCCCCTCATGGGTGAAATTTTCAGATACACAAGGTCACCAACTTCAAACTCAAGGTCTCTCCTTCTAACATCCGCATATGACTTCTGACGACTCTGTGTAGTTTTCAACCTTTCCCTAATAAACTAAATTTTTTCCATAGCCTCAAATACCAAATCAGGACCACTCACAGCCGCTTCACCCACCTCGAACCAACCTATGGGTGATCTACACTTCTTCCCATATAAGGCTTTAAACGGAGCCATGCCAATACTAGAGTGGAAACTGTTATTGTAAGCAAACCCTATCAACTATAAGTGATCATCCCAACTTTTCTTAAAGTCAAGTGTACAAGCTCTCAACATATCCTCTAAGGTCTGGATGGTCCGCTCAGCCTGACCATCGGTCTGCGGATGAAAAGCAGAACTCAAAAGCACTTGGGTACCAAGAACCTTCTAAAAATCTTTCCAAAATTGCGAAGTGAACTGAGTATCCCTATCCGAAATGATAGACAAGGGAACTCCATACAATCTGACTAGCTCTCGGATGTACAATCTAGCGTAATCCTCAGCAGTATATGAAGTATGAACAGGCAAGAATTGAGCAGACTTACTCAACCTATCAACCATAACCCAAATGGAATCATAATGGCATCTGGAAGGAGGTAAACCAATCATGAAGTCCATATTTATCTCTTCGCACTTCCAGGTGGGAATACTAAACTCTTGCATTATACCACTAGGTCTTTGGTGTTTAACTTTAACCTGTTGGCATGTTGCACACTTAGCGATAAATGCTGCTATATCTTTCTTCATGCCACTCCACCAATAGATTTCCTGCAAGTTTCGGTACATCTTGGTGGCACCAGGATGAATAGAATATTGCACCTCGTGCGCTTCAGCCATAATCCTCTGTCTCAGATCATCAACATTCGGGACATACAATCTACCCTGCAATCTCAACACACCATCTCCCCCTTGGGAGAAAACCTCTAATTTTTGGTCCTTGACTGACTTCTTCAGTCTGACCAAACTAGAATCTAAGTATTGCTTTTCCTTCACTTCCGAAACCAAGGAGGATTCGAAACTACTCTGAACCCCTATACTACCTTCAGTAGAGTAAAACAACCTAAACCCTAATCTAGCCAAACGATGTACATCACGAGCCAACTCTTTCTTACCTTTCTACCATATGAGAAACACTACCCATGGACACTCTACTTAGGGTATCTGCCATAATATTGGCCTTGCCTTGAAGGTACATCACACTCATATCATAGTCCTTTAACAATTCTAACCATCGTCTCTGCCTAAGATTCAATTCTCTCTAGGTATACACATACTGCAGACTCTTATGATCAGTGAAAACATCAACATGGACACCATACAAATAGTGTCTCCAGATTTTCAAAGTAAACACAACAGCAGCCAACTCAAGGTCAAGGCTGGGGTAATTTTTCTCATGGGATTTTAACTTTCTAGAAGCATAAGCTATGACCTTACCCTTTTACATTAATACGCAATCCAACCCAACTCTTGAAGCATCACGGTACACCACAAAACTATCAACACCATCAGGCAAAGTCAAAACAAGGGCTGAAGTGAGTCGAGTTTTCAACTCCTGAAAACTCTTCTCACAAGATTCGAACCACAAGAACTTCACTTTATTTTAGGTCAACCGAATCATAGGAGATGCTATAGAGGAGAAACCCTCAACCAAATTTTGGTAATAGCTAGCTAAACCCAAGAAACTTTGGATATCAGTCGGAGAAATAGGTCTAGGCCAATTTCTAACAGCTTTGGTCTTTTGGGAATTAACTCTAATACCCTCAGAAGAAATGACATAACCCAGAAAAGCAACTGACCTTAGCCAAAACTCACACTTACTGAACTTGGAAAACAACTTGTGATCTCTAAGGGTTTGCAAGACAGTTCGGATATGATCAAAATATTCATCCTCACTACGGGAGTACACCAGTATATCATCGATGAACACTCTGACAAATATATCCAAATATGGTCTGAACACTCAATTCATGAGGTCCATGAAAGCTGCTGGGGCATTAGTTAACCCGAAAGACATAACAAAAAACTCAAAATGGCCATAACAAGTTTGGAAAGCAGTTTTTAGGATGTCACACTCCCTAACTTTGAGTTGATGATAGCCGAAACGAAGGTCTATCTTTGAGAAATAACTTGCACCTTGCAATTGGTCAAACAAATCATCTATTCTCGGAAGGGGGTACTTATTTTTTATGGTGACTTTATTCAGTTGGCGGTAATCAATGCACATACGCAAAGAGCCATCTTTCTTTCTCACAAACAACATAGGAGAACCCCAAGGATAAACACTGGGACTTATGAAACCCTTATCTACTAGATCTTTGAGTTTCTCTTTCAACTCCTTAAGTTCTGTAGGGGCCGTACGGTAAGGAGGAATAAAAATGGGTTAAGTATCAGGAAGAAGATTAATCCTGAACTCTATGTCTCCATCAAGAGGTATCCCTGGGAGATCATTCAAAAAGACATTAGAAAACTCATTGACGACATTAACAGACTAGAGAGTTGGAGTCTCAGACTTAGTGTCTTTGACTCTAACCAAATGGTAAATACACCCCTTGGAAATAAGCTTTTTAGCTTTGAGGTAAGAGATAAAATAACTCTTGGGTGACATAGAATTCCCAGACCACTCAAACACGGATGCACCCGAAAATTGAAACTTGACTACTAAGGTCCGATAATCAATAGAGGCATAAGAAGAATACAGCCAGTCCATACCCAGAATTACATCAAAATCTACCATGTCTAACTCAATCAGATCAGCCAACAAGACTCTATGAAGAACAGTAACAGGACACTTTTTATACACTTTCTAGGCAACAATCGAATCACCCACTGGGGTAGAAACTAGGATAGGCTCAGGAATAATCTCAGGACTTATTTTAAAATTCACAGCAGTCAAAGGTGTAACATATGAGAAACTGGATCCAGGATCCAACAAAACATACACATCAAACTAAAATATACGAAGCATACCAGTAATAACATCGGGAGAGTCCTCCTATTCCTGGTGGGACAGTAAAGCATAAAATTTATTCTGGCGCTGCCCACCAACATTTCTAGAAGAGGCGCCCTGAGATGGGGCTGGGCGAGTCGCTAGAACTGAAGCACTAACAGTCTGAGTCTGGGTCTGAGAGCGATAGTCACGATGCCCTTGTCTATCCTGTGGACAATCTCTAACTCTGTGACCCATGTCACCACACCGAAAACAACCCCTCTTCTCACCCCAACACTCACCCAAATGAGCCCTACCATACTTAGGATATAGGGGATGATTTGTCTTACTGCCAGTACTGTACTGGGACCTGGATGCATATGACCTGCTACCTTGCTCCTGCCTACCTCTAAGCACGGGAGCACTAGCAGATGACGATGTTGGCATAGACGAATGATCTTAATACTGAGGGCGACTCCCTTCCTGTAATCTAGTCTGACCCTGTCCATGCTGCTCGGACCTAGCTCTCTTATTCCCTCTCATTCTATCTCTCTCCTTAATCTTGTCTGCCTCAATCTGTTGGGCATGATTCATCAGCCTAGAAAGATTTATCTCACTATTCAGAATAGTAGACCTACACTCCTTAACCACATAACTAGACACTCCAGTCACAAACTTACTCATACTAGCCCGATTATCAGCCACTAAGTCAGGAGCATACTTGGCCAACTGATTGAACCTTAGACAGTACTCCCTAACAGTCATAGAGCCCTATCGCAGGTTCATAAACTCTTCCACCTTCATCTCCCTCATCTCCAAAGGGAAAAAATTATTTAAGAATATATCCTGGAACTCTTGCCAAGTTGTAGGGACGTCTTTCTCACCTCTACCTTTCCTCCAAGCAACAACCTAGTCATAAGCAAGGTTTTTCAACCTATACGCAGCCAACTCCACACTATGTTCCTCAGATATATGCATCACCTGAGTAATCTTCCGCACCTCCTCTAAAAACAACCGTGGATCCTCATCAGACTTAGACCCATAGAATTTTGGCGGATTCATCCATATAAAGTAACGAATCCTAGAAGCAGCTGAATCACCTCCCTGCTGCTATGGAGCCGAGGCCGAGTTGGCTTGAACATTTGCATTAATAGCTTGGGCCATCGCATAAAAGACTGCCCAAAATTCAGCATGAGACATATTTTTATTCAATGGATCAGCGGGTTGAGGTTACTGACCATCATTATTTTTCTCGCTCGACATAGAGGCATATTTCTGAAAGAGGAGAGCATGGATCAATATCAGAGACAGACACTTTAAGCATAATAGACTTCTGAAAGAAAGAATCACACTTTTTCCTAAAACGTCTTTTAGCCTCTTTCTCATAGATGTGGAACGCTACACACCGATGATCAACACTCTACTTAACGCAGATTGTCAGACTCCTACACACCGATGATCAACACTTTACTTAACGCAGCTTGTCAGACTCCCTGGGATACCTTACAACCTTCGGCTCTGGTACCAAGTTTGTAATGCCCCAAAAATAGGTTTCGGAGCGTCACACGGTGCTTGAGGCTACGAGTAGCCCCAAGCTAACCCTTTAAGCCATTTTTATCCAGTTCAACATAAATCAATGGGGTTTCCATAAATAACCATTAAATATCAACAGAGTAATCATCATCCAAGAATAAAAGAATTTTAGAAAGATAACAAAATATGACTTATTAGTCAACTCCCAACATCTATACTAGTCTGACAAGCCTCTAAGAAAATCAATAAAACCAGTAAGCCATTGAGACATGCCCTAACAGACTCATACTCCGTTATCAAATGTAAATAATTTCATGAAACGAACATCAGAAATCACATCCTCGGAACATGAGGACTCACCACAATAGAGAATGTAGAACAGTGTGCCCGAAGAATCACTGTCGAACCTAAAACTGAGCACCTGAACCTATATTCCAAGAAAATGCAACCCACATCCGAAGATGTGGGCCAGTACTATGGAAAGAAACTAAGTATATGGGGGTGTATGCAGTTTTATAAACATCATCATCATAAATATTTATAAGAAATATGCAGGATGTATGAAAGACTCACATAGCCCGAAAAAAATCATCATAATCATAAGAGGATGAAATAAGTATAATAACACATGTGAGTCATCATATAATTTGTCAATCACTTTCATCAAGAATATCAATTCTCATAATGTAAATATCATTTAAATCTTTCGAAAGAATAACTTTCACAATTCCACTTTCAAATCACTTCACCTTCACCATAGACACAAGGAAACACACGCACATTGGGAGATCCTATAACCGACATAAACCATGTGCACTACATAGAATCCAACATCCAACCCACATTGGGGAGAGCCTTCCTATCCTTGCCATTGGAGTAGGACTATCGATATCAAATCCACACAAACTAGTGATCATTATATAAATCAGCCTCAGGCTCACTCCTACGAGGGCATGTAGTTCTAGGGAAGTAAGGTCGCTTTATACCTCACACTCGGTGCTAAAGATTTCTTTCGAACTTAGCTCAGATTATTTCAAATACAATCCATAACAAAATAATTTCAGTAATATATAAATAGACATCGGGAGCCATCATGCTTCCCATCTATCAAAATCAACTACGTTGTAGATTTCTTTCACACTCGAGTTCAAAATAACTCTATTAAGACCAAAGGGTCAAATCATTCAAAATATCTCAAATATTCAACATCAACGTGCTTATAACATACATTTTCTCAAAAAAATACAATTTCCAATAGGGATTCATGACCCAAATAACAAAAGCATGATAAATATCGTTCAAGATTCATACTTTATATCTCCACACATGTAAATTCATCTTTCAAAATCATAAACATCAAGATTTCATAATAATCATCATAAGATATGGGTTCATGCTTCAAATTCGTAAAAATCAAATAAAAATCATGCCTTTGTAAAGAAAATTACTTTTGGGCACAAGAACGAAAGAGAGTTCTTGTTGAAAAACTCCACATACCTTGAATGATGAACTTTAGATCGATACTCATTTTTGTGATGTTAATCGTTCCTTTGAATGATGGTTCTTAGAGTTCTTGAACTAGAAACTTGGAATTTTGAATAAATTTGCAGAATTAATGGTGAACTTTGGAGGTTCTTGAAGTTGGATGTAGGAGCTTAGGGTTTTCTTTTTGAGGGAGTTTGATGAAATATAACATATAATGCTTCTAATAGGCTTTAATATAGGGTTTAGATGGATTTTGGGTGAGGGAAAATGATGAAAGCGCCCCTAAAAATAAAATAATTCTGGAATCTGTCCTTGGTGGATTGTTTTGATAGTCTAAAGTAGATCAACCATAACGTTTTACTTCGATATCCAAATTGGATGAAACTAATTTCATTAGAAAGAGGAATCTCATATCTTTCCGTTGATATATAGTATCTCACCCACGTCATTGTGTACGATGAGTTATGATCGTTTGAAGTTGACCTAAAAATTCTCTTTTGATAGATTGAAGTAGATCGACGATAACTTTTTGCTACGATAGGCAAATTGGATGAAACAAATTTCATTGGAAAGAGGACTTGCAGAGATTTCTGTTGACATATAGTAGATCACCCAGATCATTATGTACAAGGATTTATGATCATTTAAAGTTGGAGCAAAAATACGCCAGGCCTCAGTACTTTTTTTCCTACATGTTTTACTGTTCACTACTATTCACGGTTCGATCAGAATGTTCATAAATCATCGCTCGAGTGTCCATTTTGGATGATCCACATATCTTTCGAAAGTTTATTCGATACTCTACGCAGTGGTGGGTCATAATCTAAGACATTCCACATGAAAAAATTTACAATTCATTCTAGAAGATAGAACCCAACACGTTTATGCACAAAATTTTAACAAAAGATTTCTTGGGGTATTACAGTATCCTACCATACAACCAGTGTGATGCTTAGTCATATCTTTAAAAAAATCCAACCCAAATACACTAACTAACATATGAGAGAGGGGAAACCAAGTCGTACCATAGCATATGAGTAGTATGCTCAAACTGTAACTTATCCAGAATGTCCAAAACACAAAAAAATTGTAAGGGTCAAGGTTTAGGGTATTTTATGGTCAATTTTCAAGTTCATATCCAACACTAAATTTTTTATGGAGAAAGAATTATTCTCAAGTTCAACCCAAAGAAGATTAGATCTTTTATCACTTTTGAAAGTATTGAGGACTCAAGTGAAGAGTCAAGAGAAGCTGCATAGATAGAACCATGAAATCAAAACCTCACCAAAACTCACTCGACTATCTAATTGAAACACCCTGAGTTTGACCCTTAGAAATTTCTTGGGTTTTGAACTCTCTAGCCATTATACGACTCAAGCTTACTATTCATATGTTATGGGTATGACTTAGTATCCCAAGTCACATAATAATCAGTATGAGGTAGGTCATTCACTATCTAAGGTACGACTAGGTTCTATACGAGTTATATAGAAATGGTACGAGAAAGGTAGGGAAAATCATATGATTAACAGTGTCAAGTCTTTGATGTACTGTCTAAGGTACGAGTTAGGAGTACCAATAGTATGATAGGGTACGAGTGGGATGCCCGTACCTTACCCACCTGCATTTATTTTTCAGCATTTAAGCTGAAGGTATTTTGGACATTTCCCTCTTAACTTCTTTTGACCCCATGACTTAAAATACTATTGGGAATTAATTTACCCTATTAGTCTCAATCAAAAACACTTTAAACACTCTTAAATCTCTCTCAAGCTTTTGGTTTAAGAAAGAGGCTAGTGTTTCCTTAAGGTGATTCAACTAGGGGATTTCAAGAGAAAATCTCTCCATCTTCTTTAGTGTCTAAGGCATATTACTCCTCTCTTATTGTTAGTTTAACTAAATACATATTTAATTAATGATTTTCATGACATAATTATGATATTGTTTTGGGTTTTGAAATATCTGTTAGGGGTTTTAGTTATAAATGGTTGGTCAATGTTTTTCCATGGATTACTTATGGTTTTTCATGTTATATTTATGGTTTGGACTTGTGTTTGCAAGGAAATGGTCAATTGGTACTTGGTGTCTATTTTGGAAACTACATGACTTCAACATGTTTGATAAAATTCTAATGAGAATGGTTTTGTTACATAGTTGGACTTTCATTGAAAACTTTGTTTTGCATAATATGGTAATGGAACTTAAAGTTTGTTTGGAAAGTTTAAATGGTTAAATAGTAAGGACTTGGTGGTCACGGGCTTAGTTTAAATTAAAAACCTTATGGGTTACACGGGAATACCCTAAGTGATTTTTAATAATAGAATCTACGTGGTACGTGGGAATCCCTGAGTGTTGGGTAATGTCATTGCTTACAAGCTATAGTCGGTATGACTATACCACTTCGTAATGACTTGGTTTTTATACATGGAATTGGTGGTTTGGTTATATTCTAAAGGTTTAAATTGGGCAATAATGACGGGTTGTGATAGCTAACAATGA
This sequence comes from Capsicum baccatum var. pendulum, assembly GCA_030864225.1. Lineage (NCBI taxonomy): Eukaryota > Viridiplantae > Streptophyta > Magnoliopsida > Solanales > Solanaceae > Capsicum > Capsicum baccatum. The sequence continues at coordinate 238,969,391 of CM061552.1, read as the reverse complement.
AGGTGTGAGTCTAATGGACGGACACTGGAAACTCATGTTTACCGACATAAGGTTTGGTCATGGCGACCATATACTTGCGGGGTACACAGGAATCCCCTAAGTTATAATTATATATATGTATCATAGAGGGTGAAGGGTACACGGTAATCCCCGACCCCTATGATACCTCCAGTTCATGCAGCTACACACATTGGGGCCTGTTCAGGAGGAAACACTGGATCCATATGGCCCGTGGGTGGTTTTAGGGCGGTTAAGCTACACAAACCCAAGTTAAAGGTTTTAATGCATGCTAAACCTGGCTTTATTTCTCAGTATGGAATATATATATGTGTGTGTGTGTCTCTCTCTCTCTCTCTGTGTGTATGTATATATGTATGTATGTATGTATGTGATTGCACATTGTTATTTGTTTGGTTTTAAATATTGGCATTATTTCATCCTTACTCCTGAGTCCATGCTAGAATTCACCCACTAACCCATCTTCGGGCGTTGTATCCCCACACGATATAGGAACTGGCCATACTACTACTCCTAATTAATGACTGGATTCGAGGATAGCTTATGTCAGATTGAAGTGGTAAGGTTCTATAGTCCGGAAAACTCCATTTTATGTTATGGATTTTCTACATAATTTTGTTATTTCATGAACATTGGTTTTGGCTATGGTCGGGGGCATTTCTTGATTGAATATTGCTTGACTTTCTGATAGAGGCTTTGTGTGACTACTATGGCCATGGGCGGTGTCGGTATTAGTGTTAACTTTAGCATTGGTATTGGTATTGGAGATAACACTGTTTGGATGTATTTGATTTATGATTGTTCTATTCTATCTTGTTATATGTTTGAAATTCATCCGGCATAAGGTGTAAGGTTGTAATAGTTAAAGTTTGGGGGTGGTCTTCAGTCTCGGGTGGTGCTTGAGGCACCCGACAAGACTAGGCCTTGGTTCTAGTCATATTACCAACTTGGGAGATACTCTCTCCTTTGCAACCCTAAAACTATATGTGACTTGATTCCCATATAACCTAGGTAGGTAAGATGCCCAATCTCATGACTCAGTCTATCCTTCTGTTTCTTTCTTTTTGAATAATGGTCACATAAAAAATTTATCTCGTTGTCTACTTCTTTGTCTGCAAATACTTTGTGTTCATGAACAAAGATAGGCATCATGTAGACACGTAATTTTTCCCCTCCAAAAGTCAATTTTATCCATTTTACTTCACCCTACCATACACCCCACCCTAGATGACAATATTTCCACAAAAGGACAAAATTAACCAATTCATAAAAAAATACCTATCCCTAATATTCTTTACATTATCTCACCCAATGAAAACTTGACACATTACCTACCCTAACCACCCCACCCTATAGCCCCCACCCCCTTCTTCTCAATCATATATTTCCCATTCCCCTACAACAGAATACACATACTACTAACAAACTCAATAATACACCTCATACATATTTTTTAGACACCCACCTCACTGGAATATACGCACACTACATCAGACACACCAATGGAAGATAATAGTAGATACACATACAGATGCATAGAATAGAGAGAGAGCCTGATCCATCCACATAGATTCGATTTATATTAAAACACACACCTCATGCCATAAACACATAGCAACACATAGCTATAGAAAAAATAGAGAGTGATGAGAAGAAACTAGATTTATAAAAGAATAAAAAGAAAAAACAGTGAGAGAGACAAGAGAGATAAATAGAGTTGACCAGAGAGAGAGATCGAAGAAACATAAAAAGGGAAAAACTCTCATCAAAAACTACATATCCAGTGGTTCAAACCGACTAGAAAACATGTTTCTCCCCCTAAGCTTTCGAAACCAGTGACTAAAAGCCTCAAAAGCAAAATTATTGAAAAGCAAAATTAAGATCCATTTCTCATTCCATTTTTTATTAATCTTAATTTTTTGATACTTTGTGTGGTGAATTCATGATGTGTGGATTTTGTTTTCATTAATTTTGATATGTTTGATTCATCGTAAGTGACTGTTGATATGGATTGATTGATCATATGAATTAGATAATTAATTAATTTGGGATCAATTTGGGGTAAATCTTAATTTGGGGTGGTATTGAAAGTTATCTAATTTGTAATTTCATTTGGTTCATTCAAATTGTTGGCTTGATTAATTTTGATGTTGTTGAACACAATTGTATCATGATAGATCGAAATTGGTAGGCGAACGGTAGGTTGGGTAGGCGAAAGTAGGAATTATGAATTGTTGAATGTTTGAGTATGTGTGAGTGAATGATTTTCTATTTTATCATACAGAATCAAAATTGGGTTCATTTATCGGTGAATTCCCTGAGAAACATTATACTTTTTCACCGTGGAATGTCCAGAGTATCATGTATGCAAAAGAGGTTCATGATCAAGATCTGAGGCATCGGGTAATGCATAGTTAGGGTAATTATAATAATTTAGGTTTGTATTTCAGCATTTTTTTATTTTGGTTTGTAATAAATTTGACTGAAGACTATTTTTGAAGTTTTAGTTTGATTGTTTGTTTTCTTATTGTGTGTTTTATGTGGTTTGTGTATTTCATAGTGTCATACTAGCCGATATACTCAACAAATATCAACTTATTTCTATAAAGATCCAAACTAGCAGGTAAAGTCAACAACAATATAGACAACATGATGATAGGCTTCTAGTCAATGTCTGATAATGCTAATCTAGTTTCTCAATACTTAAGCACAAAACTTGAAAAATCTTACCAACAATAAGTAAATAATGATGAATATGTTTTATGTATGTGTTTATATGGGGGAGGGGTAATCTTTGATTCAATAATATATACAGTATAAGCATATACTCTAATCTAATTGAAATGCAATGTAGGAGTTTTATAATGATCTCAAATATCAAATACGCAATTCAAGACAAAATAGTTCATGTCATCTCAATATACATCTAGGACAACAAGTATCATATGATTTCTCTAAAATCTACCTATGAATCCATAACAAAGAGTAAAAAATATCAACTGGCATATATTTGAATCAGGCAAGTCACAACAGTACTAAAAAAAGACAGATTTTCGACCACAAAAAATCAATCACAAATTGTGGTCGAAAAAAACTGACCACATGTGGTCGGTATTTTATTTTTTATTTTTTTTTAAAAAAGCGACCACAAGTGGTCGCTTTTATATTTTAAAATTTCAAAATAATAATTTTTATATTAGTTATTATTTCCTTTACAACTAAGAAAGAAAAAAAAACGACCACTTATGGTCGATTTTATTTTTAAAAAAATATAATTTAAAATATTTTTAAAAACCAACCACAAGTGGTCAGTTTTTAATTTAAAAAAAAGAAAATAATTTTATAAAATGGACCACTTGTGGTCGGTTTTTAACTAAAATTATAAAATATTAAAATAAAATTGAAAAATTTTTTAAAAAATGATCACTTGTGGTCGGTTATTAATTAAAATAAAAAATAAAATTAATTTTTAAAAATAACCAATATAATAATAAAAAAATAATTAAAAAGTAATTATTAGGAATTAAAAAAAAAGTAAATAATTTTTAGGAAATCGACCACTTGTGGTCGATTTTTATTAAAAAATAATTATATATAAAATCTAATATATTATTTTTTGAAATTACACTAATCACACGTAGTCAATAACCAATATAATAATAATAAAAATCAATCAATCTTAGATTTTTTGAAAAAATTACACTAAAAAATACATCAAATAAAATAAATAAATTACGTTAAACATAATCTTTATCTTTTACTTATGTTTCAATATATAAAATAAATATTTTTCTTTGTATATACGTTAAATGACGTTAAAAATGCATAATCCTTGTATAATGAATGTATGTATATATATATCATACCGTTGAGATAATGATATTATACTACTATTGCAGTTATAATAATGTAATGTATAACAGATAATTCATAAAAATATAATAAACGTATTCTATTATAAGGTAATATACTTGTGGATGTGATGTATATAGTAAGCATTCAAGAGTTCATATATATAAATATCTTTATATATATATATATGTGTGTGTGTGTGTGTGTGTGTGATGTAGTGATCGATTGATGAATGATGTAGTCAAAACCTAGTAGAATCTGTCCAAACATATTGAGTACTTTGATTTGAAATGACGGAAGTAATAATATATACTGTACGTTGACGTTATATTAATGTAAGCTAATCAAATTAATCGATCACTCATCAAAGTATGTATATGATATACGCCGCATTATATTATTGGATAATATACTCATGTACGTATGTGACGTATATAATACGAATTTAGAACTTGATATAGTCGACAGTGTGCAGATGTGTGTATGTGTATAGGTATATATATAGTACGTATATACATATTATATAGTGATGGTATATTAATGACATAAGATAAACTAACCGATAATTCATCTGAGTATATGTGAAATATGTTGTATATTATTAAGGGGTAGTAAAATTGTATATGTGATGCTTATAGTACGTATTTGCAAGTTGATAGACAATTGAATATATGTATATATACATATATCTCGTGTAGTGATGTATGCAGTAATCAAAATCTAGATAACTACTGAATCTATATATCAAAATATTTTGAATGATATACGTTGATATATAACATACTATTAAGGAAATAGATATACTATTTTGTATCAATGTAGACACACATAGGTTGTTGAAGTTGAATAACGTAAGACAAGTATTACAAGGTATATATGGGAGGGAGGGGAAGAAAGTAGGGGAGGGAGACTGAAGTTTGAATCTTCAAACTGGCATATACTTACCATTTGCTTTAAATTTTGAACTTTGAACGACCGCCAAATTTTGGCTGTGAATTTGAGTTTTTTCGCTTAAAAATTTTGTATTTGAGTATATATAAAATACGTTGTATATTATTATGGGGTAGTAAAATTGTGTATGTGATGTTTATAATACGTATTTGATAGCTGATAGACAATTGAATATATGTATATATACGTATATCTCATGTAGTACTGACGTATGCAGTAATCAAAAGCTAGATAACTGAATCTATATATCAAAATATTTTGAATGATACGTTGATATATATCATACTATTGAGAAAATAGATATACTATTTTGTATCAATGTAGACACGTGTATGTTGTTGAAGTTGTAATAGCATAAGACAAGTATTACGATGTGTGTGTGTGTGTGTATATATATATATATATATATATCGTATTTAAAAGGTAAGCAACCAAAAATTTATCATAATTTATAAAATTCATTGATATTATTATACAATTGAGGAAATATACTACTCATGTTAATGTGTTGATAAAATAATCAACTATCTGATTTGTGCATATACGCATTGTGTTAATATGATGATAAAATAACAAATTATATGATTTAACTTTTTTATTAAAATTGACCACATATGACTCCGACCCGACCCAACCCGATCGATTTATAACACATACATACAAAAAAAACCCAATCAAACACACACACATTCGACATATACACACACTCTCAAATAATCAACAAACCCAACCCATACATAAAATCGACCACAGTGACTCTGTTGCTGCCGTTTGCCACTGTTTGCCGCCGACCACAGTGACTCTGGTTAGTGCAAAAAACATCAACTCTTTTGAACTTCAAGGAAAAATTCTTTTTTTTCTTGTTAGAAACTAGCAAAAGGGTCAAGATTATAATGCATCTTTGGTACTAAAGATTTGTTCTAGCTATTATGCTTCATTACATAATTTTAGTTAGTTCAAACTAAAAAAAGTAATGGAAATTGCCTTTTAGTTAATTCAAGATTCAATTTGTTTCTTCATTTTGATATTTTGTGTATTTGTGTGTGTTTGGTCACTTGAGGTTTATCAAGATTCCATCTTCATTTTGACACTCTATGTGTGTATTTTGTCAAGTGAAGCTTATCAAGATCCCTCTCTTTGTGTGTTCTTGCAAGTAAATTAGGGTTTACTTTTGTTGATACTCCATTATAGTTTAGTTTTTAGTGGTTTGTTTATGGTGATTTTAATCTAAGAATATGAGAAAATAAGGATTCCAAGATTTTTGTTATTTTCCCTAATGATCAAGATTTTTTTATTCTACTTGCCTAATGGGTTGCTTGGAATTTGATGTTACTGTTTGACAGAATCTGAATTCGGGAAAAGAATTGCTTTGCTATTTTTCAGTGACCGCTTATCTCTTTTGCTTTAATTTAGGCCAAGCAAAGGTAAGTTGATTTCTCTCTATTTTCTTGTAATGAAGTCTTTAAATGTAGTTTACTTTGGAATTGTTCAGTGTAGAAGGCTTTGAAAGACGTAGGAATTTTGTGATGATTATATGATGTGAGAGGGATATGCGATGCCTCTACTTATTTGTTTTGTTACACTTGTTCAATTGTTTGACTTATTATACTATAAATAGATATGTTACTTGAATGTGAATAAGTATAGTTACTTGAAGGTGAACTTTTATTTTGAATTTTGTTGAAGCGTAGGTACTTGAAATATGAACTTTTTATTGTGAATTTTTCTATGCTTGGTAATTTGGGAGGTGACTTAGGCACTTGAAAATGATTAAGTGTAAGTAGGTGAAAGGTGAATTTTTGTTTTGAATGTGATTTAGTTTGGTGACTTGGGTGATGACTTAGTGAGTTGAAATTGATTAAGTGTAAGAAGTTGAAATGTGAATTTTTATTTTGAATGTGGTTTAGTTTGGTGACTTGGGTAATGACTTAGTGAGTTCAAATTGATGAAGTGTAAGTAGGTGAAAGGTGAATTTTTGTTTTGAATGTGATTTAGTTTGATGATTTGAGAGGTGACTTAGTCACTTGAAATTGATTAAGTGTAAGTAGTTGAAATATAAAATTTTGTTTTGAATGTCGTTTAGTTTGGTGACTTGTGAGGTGACTTAGTCACTTGAAAATGATTAAGTGTAAGTAGGTGAAAGGTGAATTTTTGTTTAGACTGTGATTTAGTTTGGTCATTTGGGTGATGACTTAGTGAGTTGAAATTGATTAAGAGTAAGTAGGTGAAAGGTGAATTTTTTTTTTGAATGTAGTTTAGTTTGGTGACTTTTGAGGTGACTTAGTCACTTGAAAATGATAAAGTGTAAGTAGTTGAAATGTGAATTTTTGTTTTGAATGTGGTTTAGTATGGTGACTTAGTCACTTGAAAATGATTAAGTGTAAGTAGTTGAAATATGAATTTTTGGTTTAAATGTGGTTTATTATGGTGACTTGGGTGATGACTTAGTGAGTTGAAATTGATTAAGTGTAAGTAGGTGAAAGGTGAATTTTTATTTTGAATGTGGTTTAGTTTGGTGACTTGTGATGTGACTTCGTGATTTGAAAATGATTAAGTGTAAGTAGGTGAAAGGTGAATTTTTTAAATTGATTATGTGTAGGTACTTTTTTATTTTGAATTTAGGTACTTGAAATGTGTGCTTCAAACAGCTCAGCTCCTTATATGAGATGGCACGATGAAAATAGAAGGCCCACTGGTAATATGTGTCATCCATCTGATGGAGAGGATTAGAAGCATTCTGATACAACTTATCCAGATTTTGCAGTGTAGCCACGAAATATTCATTTAGGATTATATGCAGAAGGCTTCTCTCCTTTTTCAGTTGGTGTTGCGCCATATTCAAGTTGGCCAGTATTTATCACCCCGTATAATCTTCCTCCTTAAATATTGATGACTAGTCCCTATATATTTTTGAATTGGGTTGTTCTTGGCCCACGTAATCCATAAAGCAGAATAGATGTCTACTTGCAACCTTTGATTGATGAATTTTAAATTTTATGGCATGAGGGGGTTAAAACTTGGGACATCTCACTTAAACAGAATTTTAATCTGTGTGCATATCTAATGTGGACTATTAATGATTTTTCTATTTATGGAATGTTGTCTGGATGGATTACAACTGAAAAGTTGGCTTGTCCATACTGCATAGAAAAAACAAAATCTTTCACATTGAGAAAAAACAAAATCTTTCACATTGAGACATGGTAAAGGTAGAAGAATAATTTCAGGTTATCTGAACATGGTGGTGCTCAACAGCAAGGTGGTCGGGATGGTGGTTAGTGGCTAAAGAAGAAGTGGGGAAGTTCAGGTTCCATCTCTCCATCTAGTGTTCCTTACCCAACGTAGTCAGGTGATAGGCGTCAATAGGGGGGCAAATAATTTTGGGGCATAGGGTGCCCAATCTCTGGAAAGTAGGGCTCAGTCAGCCTTATTTTGCCCTCTTTATCAGTTCTGTGATAGGTTGTATAGGGGTTTCTATGATGAGAGAAGGGACAGATATTTCAAATGTGGGCAGCCAAGCCACATTCTTAAAAACTGTTCAGTTGGTAAGGGTGCTTCAGGAGCGAGTAAGGCTCTAATTGCTTCATCTTTAGCTCCTACACCAAAGGGTGTTATTTCTCCATCAGTTTCTACTTTTGGTATTGGTGTTAGTCGGAATAGGTTATATGCTCATGCTACTCGATAGGAATCTGAGGCATCACCTGATGTCATTACTGGTACGTTACAACTCTTTTCTTATGACATGTGTTGTTTACTTAATCTGGGGTCCACTCTCTCTTGTGTGATCCCATTTATGGTTGCGTATTTTGGTTTTGATCTCGAGGTTATTTCAAATCTTTTTTTTATTTCTACCCTGGTAGGTGACTCTTTGATTGCTAAAAGGGTGTATAGGGGGGTGTGGTATCTGTTGGCAGTAGGTAGACTTTGGTAGATTTGTTTAAACTTGATATGGAGGATTTTGATGTTATTTTGGAGATGGATTGGTTACACTCTTGTTACCTGTCCTTAGATTTTCTGACCCGTAAGGTTGTCTTTAGGTTCCACGATGAACCGATTATTGAGTAGAAGGGTGGTTCCCTTGCTCTTAAGGGGAGGTTTATTTCATATCTTATAGCTCGGTGATTTATCTCCAAAGGGTGTCTCTATCATCTAATCTAAGTTAAAGATGCAAACTCAGAAGGTCCTTCTTTACATTCGGTTCTGGTGGTAAATGAGTTTCCTGAGATCTTTTCAAATGATCTTCCTGGTGTTTCTCCGGGTAGAGAGATTGAGTTTGGTATTGATTTGGTTCCGTAAATTCATCCAATATCTATTTCTCCTTATGGAATGGCTCCGACTGAGTTGAGGAAACTCAAGGAGCAACTTAAAGATCTTTTAGATAAGGGTTTCATCCATACTAGTGTGTCCCTGTGGGGTGCACTAGTGTTATTCATATGAATAATGATGGTTTTCTTCAGATGTGTATTGACTATCGGTAGTTGAATAAGGTAACGATTAAGAAAAAGTATCCTCTACCAAGGATAGATGACTTGTTTGATCAATTGCAAGGTGCCAAATTCTTTTCTAAAATATATCCTCGGTCTAGGTATCATCAGCTTAGGATTACGGAGGCAAATATCCCTAAGACAGCTTTTCATACTCGGTATGGGCACGTTGAGTTCCTGGGTATGTCATTCGGTTTGACTAATTCCCCAGCTACATTAATAGATTTGATGAGCAGGGTTTTTAGGTAGCTTTTAGATCTTTTTGTCATTGTGTTCATTGATGACATTCTGGTTTATTCTAAGAGTGAGGTGGACCATTCCAATCACCTCTATGTGTTGTTACAGACCAGGAAAGAGAAACAGTTATATGTCAAATTCTCTAAGTGTGAGTTTTGGTTGAACGTTGTAACTTTTCTTGGTCATATTATTTCTAGTGAGGGGATCATGGTGGATCAACAAAAGGAGGTGGTGGTTAAAAGGTGGCCTAGACCCATGGCTCCAACCGATATTTAGAGCTTTTTGGGTTAGGCTTGGTATTATAGGCGGTTCGTGGAAAGTTTCTCAACGATAGCTTCCCTATTGACTAAGTGAACTCAGAAGAAGGTAAAGTGTTCTTGGTCGGATGCTTTTGAGGGGAGTTTTGAGCAGCTGAAGGATTGGCTAATATCGGCTCTAGTTTTGACATTGTGTGTAGGTAATGAGAGGGTTTTGGTTTATTGTGATGCATCCCGAGTAGGACTTGCTTGTGTTTTGATGCAACATCGGAAGACTAATACCTACGCCTCAAGTCAATTGAAAGTGCATGAGAGAAATTATCCTACTCATGATTTGGAGCTTTTAGCGGTGGTTTTTGCTTTGAAAATCTAGCAGCATTATTTGTATGGAGTGCACATGGAAATCTTTTCTGATCATAAGATTCTATAGTATGTGTTCACTCATAAGGAGGTAAATCTCAGGAAGAAAAAATAGCTAGAGCTTCTCAAGGATTATGACATGAGTCCTTAATACCTCCCAGTTAAAGCTAACGGGGTTACTGATACTCTTAGCAAGTTGTCCATGGGGAGTTCAGCTTATGTGGATAAGGAGAAGCAGGAATTGGTGAAGGACATTCACCGTTTGGCTAATCTCGGAGTCATCTCTTAGACTCCAATATTGGTAGTGTGATCGTACAGGAAATGATTCGGTCATTTCTTTGTGTAAGTCTCAAGGAAAAACCAACACCAGATCCCATCTGGAGGAAAATCAAGAGTGATATTGGTGGGCAAAGGGTGGTGGTGTTTGAGATCAGTGGTGATAGTACCTTGAGGTACCAAGAGAGGATATGTGTTCCTAACGTTGATGGTTTGCAACAAAGAATTTTGGCTGAGACGCATGAATCATGCTATGTTGTTCATCCTGATTCAACAAAAATGTATCATGATCTCAAGGAGATATATTAGTGGAGTTTATAAAAAAGGATGCGGCTGATTTTGTTTTCAAGTGTATGGTGTGCTACTAAGTTAAAGTTGAGCACATAAGGCTTGTGGTTTATATCAGGAAATGCAATTACCAGAATGGAAATGAGAGGTAATCAATATGGATTTTGTTACCAGTCTTCCTCAGTCTCGGAACTAATTTGAATCAGTTTAGGTTATCTTGGATAAGAGACAAAGTATACTCACTTCTTGCCAGTGTGGATTAACTTTTCAATTGAGGACTATACACGGTTATATCTTCATGACATTGTAAACCTTCATGGGGTACCTATTTTGATTATATCTTATCATGGTATGCAATTTTCATCTCACTTTTGGCGGTCGTTTCAAAAAGGGTTGGGGACCAAAGTTAGTCTGTGTACTGCTTTTATTCTACAGATGGATGGGTAAGCAGAGAGGACTATTCATACATTGGAAGATATGCTTCGTACGTGTGTGATCAATTATGTTAGCAATTGGGTTGAGTATCTACCTTTGGTAGAGTTTGCGTACAGTAATAGCTATCATTCTAGCATTGGGATGGCCCCTTTTGAGGCATTGTATGGTATGAGGTATAGATCTCCTATTGGATGGTTTGAGCTTGGTGAGGCGGATATGTTTGGCCCAAACTTGGTTTATTAGCCTATGAGGAAAGTAAAGGTGATTTTGGATAGGTTTAAGGCTGCCCAAAGTCATTAAAAGTCCTATGCGGATATAAGGCATAGAGACTTGGAGTTTGAGGTCGGGGATAAGGTGTTCCTAAGGGTATCTCCTATGAAGGGAGTAATGCGGTTTGGTAAAAAAGGGAATCTTAATCCCCAGTATATTAGTCCTTATGTGGTTTTGTAGAGGGTTGGTAATGTGGTTTATGAATTGGAATTGCCTTCTAGTTGAGCTCTATTTATCAGTTATTTTATGTCTCTATGTTGATAAAATGTCTTGGTGATAGTTCCTCAGTGGTTCCTTTGGAAGGATTGGGTATCTCGGATTCTCTTTCTTATGAAGAGGTCCCAATTAAGATATAAAATTGGAAGGTTCATTGGTTACGGACCAAGAATGTGGCCTCGGTTAAGGTTCTATAGTAGAACCACAAGGCGAAAGAGGCTACATGGGAAGCGGTATAGCACATGAAGTCCTAATATTCATATTTTTTCTGCTCCGGATATTCATACGAAAGGTATGTGTCCTTGATCACATCTTTGTTTTCTAACTTGGTTAAAGCAAGGTTGATTACCTTGCATCTTTTTATTCCAACTAAGTTAAATGTTGGCATGGTTATGTTGTGGTATAATACGTGCTTGTACTACCTTATCCGTTATTAGATGATGAATGATCCAAGTAGGGGAAACTGAAACACCCTTGGTTTGGACCCATAGAATATTTCCTAGATTTTTCGATTCTGGGCATCATACGACTTGTGGGTACCAGTTGTATGATGGGGTACGGTTGGTATGCCTTTGGTCGTATGATAACCAGTGTTGTTTGGTGGGTAGGATTAGTTTCTGGAATGGATATTACTTGGGTAGGTACGAGCCATATAGTCGGTGACAATTCGTATAATTTGGTTTTTCATTCACTTAATCTGATACTTAGTAACTTAACCTGGATCTGAGTATGAGTGGGTCACCATGAGTTGTAAGTTAGGGTATGAGTCGAACCATTGACTCATATGGTAAACAGTGTTAATCTTTCTTTGGTTCTATTCTGCCAGGGATACGGTTTAAGGGTACTAATCGTATGGTTGGGTACGACTTGGTTTGACAAAGCCATATAGTGGAAAGTGTTGGGTCCAAAGAGAATTCTTAGGGTACGAGTGGTAGGTACCACTCCTCTGGAAGGGTACAACTGGTATGGGGGAGTCGTTCTATCTGACGAGTATTTCAAGCAATTTAAGTTGAGGTAATCTGTACATTTCTCCAGTTAACCTCCTAAGGCCTTATAACTCTTTTGGGACATCATTTACCCTATTATTCTAATATTAAAAATTTAGAAACTCTCTAATTCTCTCTAAGGCTCTTGGGTAAAGGAAGGCTAGGGTTTCATATAGAGGACAATTTGGGGCTTGTACGAGTGATTTCTCTCCATCATCTTCTTAATCTAAGGCATGTACTCCTTTTTCATTGTTAGTTCAAACTAAAGACATGTTTTGTAAAGTGTTTTCATGGAATGATTATTGTATGGTTTTGGGGTTTTCAAATATATGTTAGGGTTTTGATATTAAATGTTTGGTTATGGTTTTCCTATTTTCTAATTATGTATTTACATGCTTTAATGGTGGTTTGGACAATTGGTTGCATGGAAATGGTTAATTCATAATTGGATTTGGTTTAGAAACACTATGCCCCCAACATGTTTGATAAAATACCTATGAGAATGTGTTTACTATATTATTGGACTTTTAATAGAACTATTGCATGGTATGGTTTGGTAATGGAACACTAAATAGCGAAAATAGTTTAAATAGTTTTGAATTGTTAAATGGTAAGGTATGGTGGTCATAGTTATGGTTAATTAAACATCCTTATGGGGTACAAGGGAATTCCCACAAGTAAACATGTTAATTAACAACTTGTGGGGTACATTGGATTCCCGAAGCAAACTTAATAATGGAACACTTGTGGGGTACATGGGATTCCCCCAAGTTAACTTGATAATGAAATCTATGTGTACATGGGAATCCTTTTACATAATAAGGTTAGCTAAGGACATTGTTTGCAAGCTATAGTCGGTATGATGATATCACTACTTATAGCCTTGGTTAATAATAATGGAATAATAGTTTGGTTGGATGGTAATGGTTTTAATTGGGAAATAATGGCAGGGTGTGATAGCTAATCGTAAAGGTGCGAGTCCAATGGACGGACACTTGAAACACATATTTGCTGACATGAGGGTTAGTCAAAGCGGCCATATATGATACTATGAGGTATATGGGAATCCTCTAAGTACACTGTACATATGTATCATTGAGAGCGAAGGGTACTCGGGAATACCCTACTCTTATGGTATCTCCAGTTCATGTGGCTACACGCATCGGGGCCTGTTCAGGGGGTTACACTAGATCCATATAGCCTGTGGGTGGTTCTAGGATGGTTAAGCTACACATACCTAGTTTAATGGTTTTAAAGGCATGCTAAACCCGGCTCCCTTTCCTGGAATAGTTATATATGTGTGTGTGTGTATGTATGGTTTGTATGTATATGGATAGTTGACTTGGTTCTACGGGATGGCATTATTTTATCCTTATCTTAAGTTCATGCTAGCGTTCACCCGCTAACCCATCTTTGGGCAGCTATTTCCCCACGCAGTGTAGGAATCGGCTAGTTTACTCCTCCTACTTAGTGATGGGATTTGGGATCAGTTATTGGATTGAAGTGATGAGATTCCATATTCCGAAAGGCTCCTTTTCATATCATGGATGCATTTACATACTTGGTTATTTTATGGATATTAGTTTTGGCTATGGTTGGGGGCATATCCCAACCGAATATTGTTTTTCTTTTGGATAGAGGCTTTGTGTGACTACTATGGATTGGAATAGGCGGTGTCGATATTGATGTCAACCTTAGTATTGACATTGGTGTTGAGGTTGATACTGTTGGACTGAATTTATGATTGTTTCATCCTTTTATGTTATTAAAGGACAAAAACTTGGTTATTATATTGGTTTTATCAAGGTTGTTGGTTGGTATTAGATGGTTGGACTTATTTGGGTTGGTCATGGTTATAGGCCTATCCTAGAGTCTGAAATTGTAATAAACGCTATCTTATTATACGTTCAGAATTCATCTGACTCAGGGTATGCGTTTTTGGATGTTGGGTTGGGTAACAGCAGTGGTCCCCGACCTTGGATGAACTTGGGATGTCCATTATGACAAGGCCCTGGTTCGGATTGTATCAGTCACCTTACAACTCATTTAGTCTATTCATAGTCTGAACAGTGTCCAGGACCACTCGACACTAGTTTAGTTATGAGTCGCACCATACGATTCTTATCCAGTCCTTATGACTTATAACATGCTAGTCGCTATCACAATAGGAACTTAGGATAGTATACTAGTTTCCCTATAACTCACACCCTACAACTCGTTATGAGTTCCTACGACTCGTAGGGTATAATTCATAGTCAAAATAGAAACTCCAGGCCAACATACTGGCCAAGCTACGATAGGCTCCCTAAGACCCGCAATGACACCTTATGACTCACAAGGTGAGTCATAGTGAGGCCAATAAGCTCAAGGATCACGAAATTTCCAGGACCAAAAATTTGCGGTGCTACATACCCCCCCCCCCCCTCCAGGATCATTCGTTCCTGATTGATGAGACAAGGTATCCCTTAGCACGATTTAACACTGAAACACACCCACTCTTACGTTTAAAAATGACAGAAAACAACGATATCAAGGAAATTATAATTTCCTTTAATGAATTCAAAAATAAAGATGTTAAGAATAAACATACGTTAAGAACGATTATACGCAAGGGGGAACAAGAACGGATACTTGGACTTCATGTCCTCTTCATCTTCCAAAGTGGCCTCTTCAACCTTATGGTTCCTCCACAGAACCTTTATCAAAGCCGCATCCTTCGCTCTCAATCGACAGACTTATCGATCCAAAATCTCAATTGAGACCTCCTCATTTGATAAGGAATCCAAAACAGCAACTCTCTCCATAGGAACAACCAAAGAAGGATCACCCACATACCTCTTCAACATCGACACATAGAAGACATGTTAGATAGATCCCAAAAGCAAAGGTAATTCCAACCCACAAGCCAAATTTCCCACTCACTTCAAAATATGATATGGACTAACATAACGGGGGTTGAGCTTCCCCTTCTTCCCAAACTGCATCACTCCCTTTATGGGAGAAACCTTCAAGAAAACCAAATCATCCGCATCAGACTCCAAATTCCTTTGCCTTACATCTACATAGGACTTCTCGTGACTTTAGGCGGTCTTAAGCCTATCCCAAATTATTTTCATCTTTTCCATTGCCTGGTGAACCAAGTCGAGACCATACAACCTATTCTCACTAACCTCAAACAACCTAATAGGTGACCTACACCTCCTACCATATAGAGCCATCTGAACACTAGAGTGATAACTATTATTACATGCAAACTCTATGAGAGGAAATTGGTCAACCCAACCACCACTGAAACCTATTACACAAGAACTTAGCATATCCTCCAAAGGTTGAATCATCCTCTCCACCTGTCCATCCATCTGATGGTGTAAAGTGGTGCTAAGTTCAACCTTAGTTCCCAAGCCTTTCTGAAAGGAACACCAAAATTGAGATGAAAATCAAGTACCTTGATCAAATATGATGGAAAATGGAGCACCATGAAATTTCACAATCTCCTGAATGAAGAGTTTAGTATAATTCTCTGGTGAATAATTAGTCTTCACTGGTAGGAAACGAGTGGACTTGATTATCCTATCTACAATGACCCAAATCAAATCAAATTGATGGCGAGACTGCGAAAGACCAGTGACAAAGTCCATATTAATCACTTCACATTTCAATATGGGTAACTCAATCTGTATAGACAAACCACCAGGCCTTAAGTGCATAACCTTCACTTGTTGACACACCATGAACTTAGCCAAAAAATTAGCCATAACCCTCTTCATGTTTTCCACCAATAGATTTATTTCAAATCATGCTACATCTTCATCAAACCAAGATGAATAGTAAATCTTGACTTATGAGCTTCAGCCAAGATCCTCTCTCGCGGCTCATCTATATCAAGAACACATAATCTACCTTGGTACCTCAAGATACCATCACCACCAATCTTAAAAGCCATTACCTTCTAGTGACCAACATCATTTTTTATAATCAAGATAGGGTCCAAGAGTTGACTTCACTACCTCTTGCATAATCACACCACCATCCTCAGTGTCCAACAAACTAAATCCAAGATTAGCGAAATAGTAAATATCCTTCACCAACCCTCACTTCTCCCCATCTTCTGTGCCTAAGATTCAACTCTTTTTGGGTGAAAACATACTGCAAACTTTTATGGTCTGAGAATATGTTGACATGAACCCTATACAAATAGTGACACAAAATCTTCAAAGAAAAGACCACAGCTAGCAATTCTAAATTATGAGTCAAATAATTCTTCTCATGCATCTTCAATTTCCTAGAAGTACATGTAACCAACTTGCAATGCTGCATCAACACACAACCCAGTCCCACTCAGGAAGCATCACAATAAACAACAAAACCCTCGATACCTACGGGTAGAGTCAAAATCAGAGCTGAAGTCAACTTATCCTTCAACTTCTCAAAACTACCCTCACAAGCATCAGACCATATAAATTTTACCTTTTTCTGAGTCAACTTAGTTATTAAGGCAGCAATAGAAGAGAAACTTTTCACAAACCATCTATAATAACCATCTAAACCCAAGAAGCTCCAAAGATTGATTGGAGTCATGGGTCTAGGCCACGTCTTAACCACCACAACTTTCAGTGGATCCACCATGATTCCTTTAGTAGAAATAACATAACCTAGATAGGTCACAACATTCAACCAAAACTCACACTTTAAGAACTTTGCATACAACCGTTGATCCTTAAAGGCCTGCAACACTATGCAGAGGTAATGGCATGATTTGTCATGCTCTTGAAATAGGCCAAAATATCATCAATAAATACAATTATGAACAAATTTAAGAACCGATGGAATACCCAATATATTGGATCTATAAATGTCGTCAGGGCATTAGACAAACCAAAAGATATGATCAAGAACTTATAATGGCCATACCGAGTACAAAATATAGTCTTAGGGATATCCACCTCCCTAATCTTCAAATAATGATAACCCGATTGAAGATCAATCTTAAAAAAGTACTTAGCCCCCTGAAGCTGATCAAATAGGTCATCAATCCTTGGTAGAGAATAAGTATTCTTCACTGTCACCCATCTTTATTATGCACGAAGAGAATCGGAGAACCCTAGGTAGAAACACTAGGGCGGATAAAACCCTTATCTAGAAGATCTATCAACTACTCCTTAAGTTCTTTCAACTCAGCCAGAGCCATTATATAGGGATCGACAGAGATAACAAGTGTCCAAAAGAAGGTCAATCCCAAAATCAATTTCCCTATGAGGGAAAAATACTGAGAAGGTCAATAGGAATCACCTCAAAAAACTAATAGACCACAAGCACAGATTGCAACGAATCCTTAACATACACTAGATAGTAGATAGAACCCTTGGAAACTAATTTTTGGGATCTAGGATACGAAATAAACCTTCCCTTAGGAACTAAGGAACTCCCTTCCCATTCAATCATGGGTTCATTCAAGAATCAAAAACTGACAGTTTGGGTCCGGCAATCAAGAAAGGCATAGTATGAGTCCAATCCATCCATCCCTAAGATCACACCAAAATCTAACATATCCAATTCAATCAAATCCACCAAGGTCTTCCTACCACAAATCGATACCATACAACCTCTATATACTCTTCTAGACACAATAGAGTCGCTCACAGGGGTAGACACAGAAAAGGGATTAGGAATACACTCAAGACCAAAACCAAAATGATATCCACATAAGGGGTCACATAAGAAAGTGTAGATCCGAGATCAAATAGATAATATATATCTCGGGAGAAAATTTGTAGCATACCATTAAAAACATCAGGATAGGCCTCAGAATCCTGACGGATGTCAAGAGAATATAGACAGTTCAAACTAGTGCCAGATCCAGAAGTAGGCCCCTTTGGTGCAGGAACTGAAGAAGTAGCAACTAGGACCTTATTAGCCCCACCAGCAATATCGTCTGAAGGATAGTTCCTCTAAATATGGCTAGGCTAACCATATCTGAACTACTTATTCCTTCCCTGATCACAAAAGCCATACTATAACTATCCATAAAATTTGTAAGAAGGTTGGAATGGAGTTGATTGGGCCCTAACAGCCTGACATTAGGTACCTTGTGCCTTTAACCTACTGTTGCTCTAAAGGTAATAATCACCGAACGTCTTACAATATGGGTCACTAGCTGTAGAATAAGAACCAGAATTCCCTTACTTCTTCTTAGACCATTGTCTGCCATCTCTACCACTATTATAATGGCCACCACCTTGCTTAGAATACCAGGATCTTTTATTTTGACTCTCCCTTAATTTAGTTTATTTCTTCTTTTAATCTTTTACCTACTGTATATAAATCACAAGCCTAGAGATATCCATGTCACAATTCAGTAAGGCGGTCTTACACTCCAACCCCATGTATCGAGATAAGCCTGAAGCAAACTTTCTCTTCTTAGCCCTCATACTAGATACTAATTCAGGAGCATAATAAGATAGGTAATGAAACTTCAAGGCATACTCCATCACTGTCATCAAACCGTACATTAAATTCATAAACTCCTTAACCTTTGTCTCTCTTAACTCTTGCAGAAAGAAGCGATCAAGAAAAGCGCCAGAAAAATCCTTCCATTAGGCCAACTCTGCATTATCTTCCCTAGACCCATCCCACTCTTCATACCATTGATATGTCATATCTTTCAACTAGTATGCAGTGAATTCCACACTCTTAGAATCAAAAGGATGCATCATATGAAAAATCTTTTCCATCTCATCTATGAACCCTTGAGGGTCTTCCTCGATCTTATCCAGTAAAGGTCAGAGGATTTAGGCTCAAAAACTGGCCAACCCTGGTGGCCTCAAAAGAACTCACAGAAGCACCAGCAGGACCTGACTGATGTGATTGAGATGTCACCAACTAGGTCAACAGATGAATAAAATAGTGGAACTCAACATTAGTAATATCTCCTAGAGAAGATCGAGCAGGAGTATCACCAGTGGGAAGAAGGTCAGTGGGGAATGGTGGAACTGGGGTAATTAGAAGCAGTGACCCTAGATCGGGTATGAACTCTATAAGTAGGACGAGCCCCGTCCACATTGTTCTCAAGCAGGATAGAGGAGTTTCCACAATTATCAAATCTTCAAGAAAAATGATCTAAAAAGTAAACAAATGGGAATTAGAGGAGATTTTAACATCCTAGACTCTACAGCCTAAAAGTAGATCATAAGAAAGAAAAACATTCCTAAATGACTCGTAGTCTTTCCCTTATAAGTATGGCGTGGTACACACCCATAAAAGAGACTCTACTCAACACGGATTATGGACACCCAATGACACCAAACCTAGGCTTTAATACCAGCTTTTTCATGACCTGAACTAGGGTCTGGCTGTAATGGGTATCTCAAGTCCACCAAGGATCAAAGACCGCCCCCGTTTCCTAACAAAACATAACATAACACACCTAGCAGTGGATGAAATCCAAATATATAACAAAATAGGACATAAAAACACAAAAGAATCTAAGATAATTCAATATTTGAAAATCGATGCCGATAACCAACATCAACACCAATACCCTTAATCACAGTAATATCCACAACATATACTCAGTCATAAAGACCAAACCTCATTTCGGTAAAGATGAGTTTCCGATATAAGTCATTCAAGACCCATACCTTCACGGCTTATCCCCATAACCCCCATTAAGCCTAAACTAAAACAAGTTTCGCACACCCTTTCATTTACCAAAGAATCATACATTAAGGCACATCATAGGTATCATCATACCCTAAACTTACATGCTTATCTCTATTTCATAACAATCACATTAACTTGGGGGAAGGCCTCGACCCTATATGTTCATTAAATTAGCCATATCCAACAAGGCCTTCAAAAGTCCATGTTCATTGTTAACCATTTATGCAATGTAGTAATATAGGTGAGTAAGTCCAACCAAGTGAAAATTTCATAATTTAGAGCCATGAACACAAGTGGGTTGAGGGAACACAATTATTCAAAGCCAATTTCAAATCAAAAACCTCAATTTGGGGGAATAGCCCGACCCTAATTCCAATTCCCACACCCATGCACCCCATTAGTTCAAAGCATGAAAACAAAGCATGCGCAATTATATTAAAGCCATGGTAAATCAATCCAAGATGCATTCATTCCAATACCCTCAAACCCATATTCACAAACCATAATTAAATCACATGGATATAATTATAAATATATGCCTTCGATAAAATAATATTTGGGGAAGAGTAACATGCATGAAATATCAAGAGTTATGGAGAGAATTTTCCCTTGGGAGCTCTAATTGATCACTTCTTGGAAACCCTAAGTATCTTGCTTGAGAGAATTTAGAGAGTTAGAGAGAGTGATTAGATTGTGAATAGTATGTTAATGAAGTCCCAGAAAGGATTTTAAGTCATGGGGGCTAAGTGGGGTAAGAGTGAAATTATAGGGATGCCCTTAATAAAAAGACTGAAAATTGATGCTCAGTTACTACGGGTGACCTCACGACTCTTAGGGTCACCCGGTAACTCATTTAGTCTAGTCATAGTCTGGACAATATCCAGGGTCACCCCAAACTGGTATGGTTACGAGTTGTACCATACGACTCGTATCCAGTCCTTAGGACTCGTAATATGCTAGTTTTAGTGACAACAAAAACTTAAGATAATACACTAATTTCCCTATGATTCACACAATAAGACTTATTTTGAGACCCTACAACTCGTAAGGTTTAAGTCATAGTCAAGATAAAAACTCTAGGATGGCATATTGGCCACGCTATGATTGGGTCCCTAGGACCCACAATGACACCCTATGACTCACAGGGTGAGTCATAGTAAGGACAGTAAGCACAAAGATCAAGAAATTTTTAGGGACCAAAAATCTGAGGTGTTACACTTATACTCCCCAAAATCCACTAATTTCTTAATGATCATCCTTTACCGATCATCTTACAATATTATTACACATTTACAATTACATAATGATATAGTTCAAACACACTTCCATATTAAAAGAAGATCATTTTACATAATCTAATTTTAGGTGATGTAAACCAACTTGTATAATTATTCGACAAGTTCAAAATTAGATAGCTCGCATTGCAATAAGTGGGAAATAGGTAGTTCATATGCACACATTAATTACTTGAGTTTTAACTCCAATTCAACCATCACCTATCCCGCCAACGATAATATTTGGGGCCAATTAGAACATGAAAACAAGCATATATTTAATTTAGAAAACCTTTTTTGCTTTCCAATACCATGGACACACACAACTCCTCTAACAACAGCTCAGTTACCTCCTCAACTTCCATATTAACACAAAGTCATTTCCGAACCCAAGCAACCCAACTGAGTAAGAATTAAGGTTTCACATAAATCCTACTAGTACTTATCCCATCTAACAGCAATACACAAGCATAACTAACGCATTTTCATAAGTATAATTAGCGTACATATAATAACCAACCAACATTAATAAGAATTAACCATACCACAGTAATACAGGGATACAAAATTTATCCATATAACCCCAGTCTTATTTTATTCATCCAACCACCTCACCTACAAGCCTCAAAATAGAATCTCCCATCCATCTACATTATGTATACACTTTCTAATCGAGTTTTACTACTCAAATTAAACCTAGCATACCTGGACACCAAGCCGTTTTTACGGAGGCATGAATTTGCAATCTTTTCTTCATTCTAGCAATCTTCGGTGTGAATACCATAAGAAATCATTGATTTTTACCTCTTTTAAGTGTACTCCCTCTTCTTCATCATTCGATATCCTTGAAGAAACTCTAGTAAATTTTTAGAATAAAACCTCGCTCTAGTTTACAACTTACATGGAAAGGTGTTTTAGATTTTTAGATGGACTATTTTTTTGTACCCCACTATTGCAGCCGATAGGCTGCTATCGTGGTGCTGCTATAACGGAAAAATTTCCATTGTAGAGAGATGATATCAGCCCACTTTCAAAAAATTTTCTAATCCAAATTCTTGTAATCTTAGCCTTTACAAAACCATTTTATGATTTTAAGGAAAGTCTCATACCACATGCCTTTTGGATGAGGTAATTCTTAGTAATGATTGAATGTGTCATTACTTCAAATAAAATTCACCCATCTCTTATCCCTGAACAATCCTATTAAGATAGGGACAAGATAAATGCATACCCCAAATTACTAGTACGCACTCATTGATTTAAAAGTTTTTTATGTATAAAAATTGCTCACCAAACTTATCATAGGATTCGTTTGAATTATACTTCACCTATTTTAATACAAACACCCTTCATAATCCATCACAACTAGAGATTATGAGATAATACCGTTAACGAGTGCTTTACAAACATCTAATACAAGTAGGGCTTCATCAGCATGTAAATTAATAAATAACTTAAGAACGGAAGAATGAAAAAATTTTGTTCCCAAAAATTAACTAGGCCCCACTACTTGTAGCTATAGCAGGAATAGATTTAAAAGTTGATAAATGGGTTACTTGTCTATTTTAAAATTATTTCAAATACAAAACTCCCCACCCCCATTGATCAACTCTCCCTCAATGTTGGAAAAAGGTAAATTGGTTTTTAACTCTGTGTCCTCACTCTACTACATGTATTATCATAGTTTAGTACTTGAAATCATAGAAATAAAGTGGAGTTATGTTGATTTTTAAAATTGAAGAATCTGCTCAATTGTGAAACAAATCTTTGAAGCATTCTTGCTTATCCTATGCTAACAATGCTCCTATGGCTTTCTAGGCATAAAATTTATGGAGTTCATAATCGAATTAGGGATTGAACAAGGGTAGAATATGAAAGGTTATCTTGACTTGGGGTATAAACACTTGAATTTTCATATATATTAGTCTCATGGTACTCTGTCAATCCTGATCAGTGCTATAAAGTCAAATATGAATAATTTTTGTGAAAAGATGCCATTGGAGCATTGATTCTTATTGGGAAAGATGAAGGCCATTATAGTAGCCTCATTTCGCTATATAGGTCTGATAAAGCACAACTACACTCTAGAATAAAATGTGTGTGGTTTTTAGGAATATATTTACCCAACTTAGAGTCGTTGATCCCATGAGGAATAATATGACTAGTGATTGATAGAATATGGAATAAAAGCAACTTACTATAATCCAAACAAAGGGTACAAATGTTTTAGGGTTTCTTAGTTAAAAACACAATAAGAAAAAAAATTATAATATGAAAAATTTGATCAATTGGTTTCACACATCAGTTAAAATATGGGACATCATAACAGAGAATCAATTCTATCAATAATCCATAATAATTAACTAATTACACAATAACTAATCATGGGTTAGCAAATTAGCTTTGGAAGCTCAATCATCTGCCATGTATGTCGACCAATTGATGAATAATTCTACCTAAATTCTATCAAATACTAGCCAAGTGTCAATACAAATAGGTACAATCTGTGGCTACAACTAGAGTTTTACCACATTTAGAATTGAATCCATCAGATGGGTCATACATCCTAAATCGCATTAAATTAACCATTTTCAACCTCAATTAGACCTTTAAAGCATTAAGTATATGGGCAGTTTCAATTGTAATCTCCTCTTTCATGATCAACTAAAGTAGGAATCAATAAAGCAAGAGATTAGTTTAAAGCAAAATTTATTTAGAAACCAAGTTTATTCAATCAATACAAAAGTATAAGATAAAATCAAAACCCAAATTCAAAACTTAAACATTTTATTATCTCTAACTACAATGTACAAGTATATAATTAAATACACCTAAATATTCAAGAAAACAAAGAAAGGATTGAGAATTTGGCACTAAAAAGCTTCCAATTTTCTAATCCAAGGGTATTGGGTCAAGAACCCTAGCCTCCTAAGTTGAGAAATATGCCAAAGATGTGTTCCAAGGAATATTGGATTGATTTTTATGAATTTATGAATTGAACACGTGAAATTCCAAACTTTCCCATAAACACTGCCTCAATGACCACTTAATCGGTCTAATAGTGATTAAGAGGCTCTGTTGACTTTGACCTGACCGCTTAAGCACTCAAAATGGCCGCTTAAGTGGCTAGTGATTGTATTTAACTGATCACTTAAGAGATATTCTTCCCGCTTAAGCAATGTTGGATAGATCCTTGACTTCTACTTAAACACTCCTTAGGCATCTTAAGCAGTACCTAAGGGTAATTTCCATACTCTTCTTCTAGATCTTGATTTTATACACTATTCAAAGGATAATTAACCATATATAATAGATTAATGGCATAAAATTATAAGAGAGATACAAATAAGAGGCAAAATTCCACTTATCACAGTCCTGCTATACCAAACTAATTTCTATTATAGCAGTCTCGTGGTAGCGGGATATCATCCGCTTAAGAGAGGTAGGTAGTAGCCTCTCTTATATTTTTTAACTTGATTTTTCTAAAATTTTCAATATACTAAGCACCTATATGGGTCCTAACTTGTTTTCACATGATTTTTTAAGGATTATTAACTTCATCACCAGAAATCAAGACAATACTCCCTATCCCATCCAAAGATTTCCTAACTAGAACTGTCAAGAGTGATACCAGGAAAACTAGAGAATGGGTTTTCTCTATGAAAGGAGACTCATCATGAATAATATGGTACAAAAGGCACCGAGTTCCTCACCTAGATCCAGAAGTTGGGTGGATTCCCTTGGTGGATCCTACTAGGGATAGATCTCAAGAAGTGTCTGAGAGTTCTATGTCATACTCCCAACTATGTGCTAGGATAAACCCCACCCTACTATTTATATAAGTAAGGCCATGTCCCCATGGACGTGGCCACTGTTGACTAATTTTTAGGGGTGAAAAATGTCCCTAACATCTAATATGAGGCCAAGGATTAGGAGGTGGACATGTAGTGGCTTAGGAACACCTTGATTGCAGCGGGGGATTGGGCGAGAAACTAAGGGACCATTCCCAAGAAAATTAGGAGTGCGCAGTTTAGTGTAGATTTTAGGATGATTTATTCCTTAGGTAATACCTCTGGTGTAACATTTCCTCAAGCCCTATGATGGCTTGTGATATACGGGGCATTCGGCTGAATATGGGGGCATAAATAGTATTGTTGTGGATAGAATTTTATCAGGGCAACAAGAAGCCTCCATACCTTCCTAGTTGATTATTGATCTCGACGCCTAAAGAGGATGTTGACAAGGATAGGGAGGGTACATTTTCTTCAATCCTTTTAAGGTAAAAGGAGCATAGTATTGGAGAAAAAAGAAAAGAAAGATAGAGATATCGAAGAAGGGTATCAAAGTAGCAGGGGAGAAGGAGGATGCCCCTTACACAAAGTCCCTGATATCCTAAGAGCATCTGGACATAGACATGGCCACTGTGAGGAGATTTTTAGAGTGGTCCCACTTGCCTCCCAAAGTTCAGCCCCTTCTATCTCTATAACCCACTTGGCATCACTCAAGACTATGTAGAGCTCCGGAGGGAGGTGAATGAGGAAAAAAATAAGAGGTGCTCTTATGATCACATGTTTGCCTATATGTGGAAGACTATTAGGGTTATGTTGAAATGTGTCATTCCCGATTAGTAGCTCCTCAAGTAGAAAAAGAAGGATATGAAGGAGCTCTCCTTCCGGAATAGCATAGTAAAATAATCTATGCCATGAGACTTAGT
Source organism: Capsicum baccatum var. pendulum (assembly GCA_030864225.1). NCBI lineage: Eukaryota > Viridiplantae > Streptophyta > Magnoliopsida > Solanales > Solanaceae > Capsicum > Capsicum baccatum. The sequence continues at coordinate 238,943,114 of CM061552.1, read as the reverse complement.
AAAGATAGGGAATCCATCTAGCTACCCAGGCATTCACATTAGCCTACCTCCCCTCCCGTTGTATTTTTATTACTTTTTTTAATCTTTAGGTTTCCCCGTTTGGGGCATGTAACAAATAATTTTTAATTTTTTGCACATTTGGATGCTTATTTGTATATTCCTAGCAATGAACTCACCATTATTATCTTATACCTTGCATGTTAAACTAGTTACTTAATAACTAATAGCATACAAATATGTTCGAACAGGTAAAAAAATATAAAAAATAGGGGAAAACATGTCAAGGATTCTGGCTAATCCTACCCTACTATAGAGGCATACATATCGCTAACACAACACCACTATAACGGGAAAATTCATGCTATAATGAAGTCACGGTGGAGGGGTAGTTCCCTTTATAGAGGCTCGCTGGCAATGCCTAAGAAAAATAAGTCCCTGCAATTCATTTACCCGTTATCCTTAGCTATACTCTAAATATAATCCATACAACAAAAAAACCATAATCTTAAAATCAAAACCTAGAGATTTAAAAAGGTTATCAATTATTGAAGCATTAATTGCTAAAACACCCTGGATTTTTGGTCTTGGAAAAATCCTTGACCCTTAAGCTCACTGTCTAACCTACGACTCACCATACAAGTGATAAGGCATCTTGATGGGTAATAGGACCCTATCATAGGGTGCCCAGTGAAGAATGCCTAAATTTCTACCTTGGTTGCGATTGGGCGTTAACGAGTCGTAAAGACTCTATACAATCCATATAGTCTAAATTATAGGCTAACCAATATTGTATCCCAAGTGTTTTGTCTTGATTATGACTAGGTGTTGAGAGTTGTATAGACTCATTACGAGTCATAATGTGCCTTTCATAAGGTAACCAATTTAAGGTTTTGATGTATCTGCTTTGGCTATGACTCATGTGATGAGTCGTAGTGAGTCCTTATGAGTCGTATAGTGATCTGTAGTCACTGACATTTTTTTAACTCTTAATGAAGGGCACTTTGGACATTTATCTCCTTACCCATTTAAGACCCACGACCATAAAAAACCTTTAGGGCATTATTTTCATTCTTTATCAAATCGAAACACTCTCTTAAATTCTCTCAAGAAAAACTACTAGGGTCTTAAAGCAATTGGCATCTAAGGGCTCCAAGGTTGATTTCTCTCCATAATTCTCAGTACTTTCAGGCATATTATTCCTTCCCAAATATTATTTTGTTAAATAATGTATTTTAAAGTGTTATTCATGTGGTTTTGATGTTGGTTTTGGAACATGGGTCGAGGGTTTTAAATATTTGTTTTCTGAATAATGGTTCTAATGGTTTATATATGATTGTTCATGCTTTATTTATGGTTTTGAACTTGTGGAGTGCATGGGCATGGTGAATAAACTAGGGAATTGTGATTTCCCCTAATATTGTGAATATTGACAATTGAATTGGTAATAACCCCAATCTAATCTTGTGAAAATGGTTTTGAGTATGAGTATAATTACATTGAACTACTTTTGGAACAACTGCATGATATAAAGAGGTTATTGAAACATAATGGTTTGATTTAATGAACAAAGGGGGTCGTTGTCTTCCTCTTTTTGCATTAATGAACAAAGGGAGTTGTTTTTCCCAAGTGAATGGAATTATATTAGCATGATGATATTACCTCACAAGTGTAGTTGGTATGACAATACCAATAGTATATGCCTTAAGGAATATTGTGGTTCAACTAATGGGAATGTGTGAAAAATGTTTTAACTGGGATTAAAGAGGGTTGTATAGATTGGCTATGAAAGTGTAGGTCCCAAGGGAATAATACAATAAATTACATTTGCCAGCATAGGTGGTCAAAATGATTAGGTGATTTGAATCGGTCTCATTAAATAATTGGGTAGTTTGAGTCCTCCGTGTTAAATAACTGGGTGCTTATGTCACCCTTGATGTATAATTGGGTGGGTCGAGTCGCCCATGGTACATATGTACATATGATTATTCTCTAGTTTGTGCTACGACATACACTAGGGCCATTTTAGCTTTGGGAAAGCTAGACCCATATTGCTCGTGGGTGTTTTCTTATGACAGTTGAGCTACGCAGTCCAAGCTAATATTATAAGGTTCATGCTAAGCCTTGTTCCCTATCCTAGCATTTTATATAAGTATATACATTTGCATTCATGTATGTGAACATGTATATTATGTTGAACTAGATTTTGATGCAGCATAGCAGGATGGTGGCTAATGCCTCTAGACAGCTTAAGGTGCATGAGAAGAATCATCCCACTCATGACTTAGAGTTTTTGGCCATGGTTTTTGCTTTGAAGATTTGGATCCATTACTTTTATGGAGTTTATGTTGATATTTATTCTTATCATAAGAGCCTGCAGTACGTATTCACTCAGAAGGAGTAGAATCTCAGGCAAAGGAGATAGCTTGAGTTTCTCAAAAACTATGATATGAGTCTTCACTATCATCCAGGTAAAGATAATGTGGTTGCTGATGCTCTTAGAAGGTTATCCATGGGGATTTTATCTCATGTAGGGGAAGAGAAAAAAGGTTTAGTGAAGGACATTCCCTGGTTGGCTAATCTCAGGGTTCCTCTTTTGGACACCGAGGATCAAAGTGTGATTGTTCAAGAGGTAGTGAAATCATCTCTTGGTGTTGAAGTAAAGAATAAACAGGTTTTGGATCCTACCTTGATGAAAATTAATATTGACATGGATCAACATAAAGTCTTGGCTTTTGAGAAGGTAGTGATGGTATCCTTAGGTACCAAGGTAAATTGTGCGTTCCCAATGTCGGTGGGTTGTGGGAAAGGATTTTGGACGAGTCTCATGAGTCAAAGTATACTAGTCATCCTAGTTCGACAAAGATGTATCATGACTTGAAAGAGATCTATTGGGGAATAACATGAAGAAAGATATGGCCAATTTTGTGGCTAAGTGCATGGTGTGACGGCAAGTGAAGGTGGAGCACATGAGTCCTGGTGGGTTATTTCAAGAAATTGAGTTGCCTGCATAGAAGTGGGAGGTAATTAATATGGATTTTATTACCGGTCTTCCACAGTCTCATAGATAGTTTGATTTGATTTGGGTCGTCGTGGATAGGATGACTAAGTCTGCTCACTTTTTGCCTGTGAGGACTAATTTTTCTATGGAGGATTATGCTAAGCTTTTCATTTAGGAGATCATCAAATTTTATGGTACTCCATTATTTATCATTTCAAATTGAGGTACAGAGTTCTCATCTCACTTTTGGGTTCTTTGAAGAGATATTTAGGGACTAAGGTGAACCTTAGCACCGCTTTCCACCCTCAAGCAAATGGACAAACACAGAGGACATTGGAGGATATGCTAAGGTCTTTTGTGATCGACTTTGGTTGTATTTCAGTTGATCATTTTCCTCTCATAAAGTTCACATATAATAATAAATATCACTCTAGTATTGGGATGGATCATTTTGAGGCCCTCTATGGTAAAAGGTGTAGGTATTTTATTGGGTGGTTTGAGATTAGTGAGAATAGCTTGTATTTTCCTGACTTGGTTCACCAAGCCATGGAAAAGGTGAAGGGGATTAATAGGCTTAAGTCCACCCAAAGTCTCCAAAAGTCCTATACAGACGTGAGGCAAATGGAATTGGAATTTGAAGTTGGCAGTTGGGTGTTCTTGAAGATGTTGTTTAGAAAAAAGGAGAAACTCGATCCCATTATGTGGGTCCATATTTGGTTTTGAAGAGAGTGGGTAATATGGCTTATGAATTGGATTTGCCTCCTAGTTTGGGTTCTATTCATCCAGTGTTCCATGTTTCAATATTGAAGAAGTGTGTGGGTGATCCTTCCTTGGTTATTCCTTTGGATAACGTGGGTATTTCAGATTTTTTGTCTTACAAGGAAATCCCAATTGAGATATTGTATCAATAAGTTTGTTCATTTGTTGACTAAGGAAGTGGCTTCGGTAAAGGTTCTATAGAGAAAACAAAAGTTTGAAGAATCTACTTAGGAAGCTGAAGAATACATGAAGTCCAAAAATCCATTCTTGTTTCCCGCTTCGGATAATCACGCTTAAGGTATGTGTATTCCTTCACATCTTTGTTTTTTGTCTTTGTTAAAGGAAATTGTAGATGTCTTCTATGTTAAATCATGCTAATGGATGCCCTGACTAATTATTCGAGGATGTGTAATCCTAAAGGAGGATAATGAAACACCTTAAAATTTTTGTTCCTTGAAAAATCCCTGAGCCTTAAGCTCATTGTCCAACCTACGACTCACCATATGAGTCGTAAGGTGTCTTGACGGGTCATATGACCCCAATCATAGGGTGCCCAGTGAATATTTCCTACGTTACTACCTTGGTTAAGACTAGGTGGTCACGAGTCGTAAAGACTTTATACGAGTCGTATAGTCTAAATCGTAGGATAACCAGTGTTGTGTCTCAAGTGTTTTGTCCCGATTACGACTAGGTGGTGCAAGTCATATAGACTCATTATGAGTCATAATGTGCCTTCCGTAAGGTAACCAGTGTAGGGCCTTGATGTTCTTACATTGACTACGACTCATGGTGATGAGTCGTAGTGAGTCCTTACGAGTCGTATAGTGACCCGTAGTCACTGGCGATAATTTTTCAACTCTTAATGAAGGGAATCTTAGACATTTTCCTCTTTACCCACTTAATACACATGACCATAAAACATCTTTTGGGCATTATTTTCATCCTTTATCAAATCAAAACACTCTTTCAAACTCTCTCAAGAAAAAACACTAGGGCTTTTAAGCAATTGACTTCTAAGGGCTCCAAGGTTGATTTCTCTCCACAATTCTCTGTACTTTTAGGCATGTCACTCATTCCCAAATATTGTTTTGGTTAAGTATGTGTTTTAAAGTGTTATTCATGTAGTTTTGATGTTGGTTTTGGAACATGGGTCAAGGGTTTTGAATGTTTGTTTTCTGAATAATGTTTCTCATCGTTTACATATGATTGTTCATGCTTTGTTTTCTGAATAATGTTTTTCATAGTTTACATATGATTGTTCATGCTTTATTTATGGTTTTGAACTTGTGGGGTGCATGGCCATGGTGAATAAACTAGGGGATTGTGATTTACCTAATATTGGAAATATTGTCAATTGAATTGGTAATAACCTCACCCCAATGTTGTGATATTGGTTTTGAGTATGAGTGTAATTACATTGAACTACTTTTGGAACAATTGCATGATATAAAGAGGTTATTGAAATATGATGGTTTGATTTAATGAACAAAGGGAGTCGGTGTCTGCCCCCTCCCTGCATTAATGAACAAAGGGAGTTGTTTTCACCAAGTGAATGAAATTGTATTTTCACCAACAGTGTATGCCATAAGGAATGTTATAGCTGTATTTTCACCAACAGTGTATGCCATAAGGAATATTATGGTTTAATTAATGGGAATGTGTGAAAAATGTTTTGACTAAGCTTAAAGAGGGTTGTGTAGTTGGGTCGTGAAAGTGGAGGTCCCGAGGTACCAATACTAGAAATCGTATTTGACGACATGGGTAGTCGAAATGACCAAGTGGTTCAAGTCTCCCTTATTAAATAATTTGGTGGTTTGAGTCCCCCGTGTTAAATGACTAGGTTCTTAAGTCACCCTTGATGTGTGACTGGGAGGTTCGAGTCCCCTATGGTACATATGCAACAAAAACAACAACAACAAACCCAGTATATTCCCACCTAGTGGGGTCTGGGGAGGGTAGAATGTACGCAGTCCATACCACTACCTCTAAAGAAGTAGAGAGGCTATTTCCGATAAACCCCCAGATCAAGACACAGAACAATATACAAAAATATTCAAAGCATGAAACATGATACAACTAACATAGATACAACATCCACAAAAATAATGTACATTACCAAACAAAAGACACCAAAACCCTTCTAACTACGGACTACGATTCATCCCACCACCTTATCCCTCTATCCTAGTATTTTTCCTCCAAATCTTTCTATCCAGGGTCATGTCCTCAGTGAGATGTAACTGCTCCATGTCACGTCTAATCACTTCTATCCAATATTTCTTTGGTCTACCCCTACCCCACTTGAAACTATCTAACGCTAGTCTCTCACACCTACGAATTGGGGCATTCGTGCCCCTCCTTATCACATGACCAAACCATCTCAACCTCACTTCCCGCATAAGTTCCTCTACCGATACTACTCCCACCTTCTCCCGAATAATCGCATTCCTAACCCTATCAGCCCTTGTAAGACCACACATCCAACGCAACATCCTCATTTCCGCTACCTTCAATTTTTGGATATGGGAAGTCTTAACTGGCCAACACTCCGCTCCATACAACATAGCCAACCGGATTGCAACTCTATAGAATTTTCTTTTAATCTTGGGAGGCACCTTCTTATTGCATAAAATCCCTGAAGTGAGCCTCCATTTCATCCAACCTGCCCCAATACGGTGCGTGACATCCTCATCAATCTCTCCATTTCCCTAGATCATAGACCCAAGATACTTAAAACTATTCCTCTTGCAAACTGCCTGAGAGTCAAACTTCACCACCACTTCCTTCTCTTGCCTCAAGTCACCATGGTACATATGCACATATGATTATTCTCAGGTTCATGCCGTCACATGCACTGGAGCCCTTTCAGCTAGGGGAGAGCTGGACCCATATATTTCATGGGTGAATACTTATGATGATTGAGCTACACAGTCTAGGCTAATGTTTTAAGGTTCATTCTAAGCCTTGTTCCCTATCCCAGTATTTTATATAAGTATATACATTTACATGCATGTATGTGAACGTGTACATTGAGTTGAACTGGAAATTAATACGCACACTTGAATTACTTAAGTTTATAACTCCAATTTAATCATAAGCTACCCTGCCAACAATAGCATCCAAGGCTAATTAGTACATAAAAACAAGTAAGCACACATTTAATTTAGGATGACCTTTTTTCTTATCAATACCAGGGATACATAAAACTCCTCTAACTATATCTCAATTAACTCCTCAACTTCCATCTTAACACTAAGTCATCTCTCAGCAACCAATCAGCTCAACTGAGCAAGAATTAAGGTTTCACACTAACCCTTCTAGTACGTATCTCATCTAACAACAATACACAGGCATAACCAACCTGTTTTCATTAGTATTTGATTAGCGTGCATATAATGGCAGATCTATATTAATAAAAATTTAGTAAAACAATTTAAGGATACTAACTCTATACACATAACCCTAGTTTTACTTATTTAATCCATTCAATCACCTCAGTTGCAGGCCTAAGCATTGAATTCTCATCTTTCTATGTTATGCATTCATTTTCTAATCAAAGTCTATACTCAAATAAAACCTAGCCTACCTGGACACCAAGAAGCTGTTATAGAGGCATGAACTTGCAATCCTTGCTCCATTCTAGAAATCTCCGACATGAATATTACAAGAAATCATCGAGTTTCACCTCTTCTAAGAGTACTCCCTCTTCTCTATCATTCCAAATACATGAGGCAACCCTATGGGATTTTTATAATAAAGCTTTATTATAGTTTAAAATTGAAAGGAAAAAAGGGTTTACAAATTCAGATAGACTATATTTTGGTATCCCTCTTTAGCGATCGATAGGTTGGCTGCTACTGCAGCACTATTATAACGGTAAAATTCTATATATAGCGAGATAACATCAACCTACTCCTAAAATTTCTCCTAGTCCAAAATTTTCAAATCTTAGCCTTTACAAAACCTTTTTAATATTGTAAGGAAATTCTCGTACCCCATGCTCTTTGTATGCGGTGACCTTTAGTAATGATGGGATGGATTATTACATCACACTATCAAGAATTGGAACATACAAAACAGAAGAAGTAATTGGGAAACGAATACTACCTTCCTTCTCAACTTAATCCTTCCTCATAAGAGACTCTCATCTTCCAATAAGAGATTTCCATTATGGGGAGGAATGTCTTGACACCATAGTGTGCTATCATAAAGAGTATAGTCTTGAAGAACTACACTACTATCAAGGTTCACACAACTAAGCACATCACTAGGAGTGATCTCATCATGTTCAAATAAGACATTGTACTTAAAGAGAGAATAATCACTCAATGATGGAGACTTACAATATATAAGTTCACTTGTAAAGAGACAAATTTCATTTTTGAAGTTGTTTCAAACATATAATCTTTATGAGCAAAACAAGTAATAGGATCTTCAATCAAAGACATGCTCATAGAGTCATTCCTATTCAAATAATCAACTCTAATAACATTAACACTAACTTGAGCTACATTAATCACACATCAAGATTCCTAAATTGGTGAACCACTATCACAATATGTTTATCAACAAAAATATCACTTGATAATTACCGATCATTCAAAGCACATGTTCAACAGTAGGCGGACACAATTTGATATTACTAGAAGAATTAATTCAGTCATCAATAGAATCAACTAGTATATCTACAATCTCAATATGCACATTATTAAAACATCATAAAGAATCATTAGGCTTACACAAATTCAAGTCATCGCTTACACTTTGCTCATTAGACTATAATGTGTTAAAGTTTAGTTAATTTTCCTTAAGTCTCACAAGAAGATTTTTCTTTAGCTTGGGGGGTAATTCTCTCAAAATTTTGGGAACACTCTATAATTGCACTCAGCACATCTTCAAGGTAATCTCCTTTTTGGGTGTTTGTGCTCCTCCACTGGACAACATTTTACTTACACACATGTCTTTACTAAGAGAAGAACATACAAAAAGTGTTTAGTTTTGTGGAAATCCAATTACTTCACTCCTCAAATCCTCTCCTTTTTCCACTCTTAGGTTGCCACTTTGCACTCCCTTACTCCCCCCAGTCTTTTGTCTCTTATTTTCAACAGACTTGGAGTAAGTGACTAAATTTCCTTGATCATTAGGGATGGTATGGGAAGAGATGATTTCTCCATTTGTCAATAACATTCTTGGGCCATTTGTTTATTTGGAATTATATGACCTTGAAACCAATTGGCCCCACATAAGTGCAAAAGTCCATAGAAAGTACATCACACTAAACCTCATCGTAGTATCCCTTACAAGTGAAAGAGACCTTTACACTCTTAGTAATCTTAACTCCCTCCATGGTATATGGATGTCGCTTTGACACTCGGGGTAGCCTCAAGTATTCAATCGGAGAAAAAGTAATGTAGTTTGCATAACAATCATCAAAGATAAAATTTAATTGCAGAGTTTTACAAATATCTATCTTTATTTTGAGGACTGGTATCCTCGGATCAACTTTATAATGTTTTTGTACCTTTTTGGCATATACTTGATTCTCATAAACCTTTTATATTCACCCATGCTAGAATTGTGATGTCTCTCCACGTTTTTTTATATCTTTCCTAGGAGTCCCACCAACTCAATACGAGCCCTTGATGGTGTTTACTACCATATATGGCTTGTGAAACTTCGCACATATCATGGTCTTAAAAAATTAACTCAAATTTCCGCTCCCAATAAAGATAGATCTCATGATCATACTCTCCATAAATATGGAAAGGGTGACCTTGATAGCATCAAGACCTCTATCATGCTACTCATATCCCCCTTGGTTCCTACTTCCTAACATTTGCGCATTAGAATGATAAATCTAGGATGTATTTTCACTATATATTGGAGATTCACTCTTAATCCTCTCCGTAGGATGTCTTCAACTTGAACTAGCATAACCATTCACACCTCTTCGGCTTGGATAAGAAGTAACACAAGACCAAGTATATGAATTTCTGTTCATCTTATGAGCATTTCCACCATAATTCCTATAAGGTGCATGGAGAAAGTATAATACCTCATGACAGCTTCATTTTTAAAGAGGAAAGTGTAAGACTCATCACATGATCTACCGTCATTATAGGAACAATCACAAGGCTTTCCATCCTTACCATAAGAGATATGACCATAATTTTCCTCATATCCTCTTTTGGAATAATAGCTCTCATCTCTATTTAGTTCTTGATAATGTTTATTTCATAGACTCCATCATCACTATCATAATCATACTCATAAACTTCATCTCTACATAAATAGTCTCCCACATCATAATCATAAGGATCCGGCGTTGATGACACACCTTATAGTTTCTTTATACCTAAAAAATGAGCAAATAAGATTAGTAGTAAGAGATCCTCACTAACACTCCTATTTCTTACCTTTGAATTACCTTACTAATTGGCGTAGCTAATGTTGAAGATTTCTTATATCAGGTGGTACATGAAGTGTCAATATGCCACTCGAGGTCGTTTACCAAAGGACTTGAATTAAGAATTAACTATGAAGTAAAACTAAAAAAGCATAAAAGAAAAAGTTCAAAGAAAGAAAGGACTCAAGAACTAATCAACAACTAAGCAGAATAATGACTAGTTGAAAATTAGTTTTAAGAATCAAAGAAGTGATTGGGAACCATGGAAATGAAACTTGGAAGTAGAACATGAGATAACACCTTTTAGAGTTGTTGTTGGTTGCAAAAATTATATATCATCACCAAAATTGGCTCCCTATCACCAAACTTTGGTCTTATCTTGCCAAAGTATGGCTTACCATCACCAAACTAAGGCTAGCCATCGCCAAACTCATCAACATATGTCCAAATTAGGCAGAAGCTCACAAAATTTGGCAGAAACCTTGTCAAACTTGGGTGAGCTGACATTATCTCTTACGCAACTATCTGGTGTGATTATGTATCAGAAATTATATGCAATAGATTATTTATATAAAATAATATTTATTTATGAAAATAACCTCCCTTAGCATTGTAAATGTTCTCTTTTCAACAAAATTCTTTTGCCTTTAACACGTCACTAGCTTTCCCTCAAAATAAATTAAATAGATGGTAGTATTGCTTCATACGTCTTGAACAACGAGAAATTCGATTGTTTTTCCACTGAATTTTCTCTGCAGGCCATGGATTTCAGCAATTGTGGTGTTGCTACTCTAATCTGAGGGTTTTGAACACTAATGTTGTATCGTAAAATTTCAATCGAAATGACCCGTACTGTCATGGCAAAAATAATTATATCATTAGTACTAAAGTTGACGATGAAACTGACACCATCAATTTCATGTTTGAAAACTCAGTAATTGTGACTACCAAGTCTAGTATTTTATTTATAGATTTATTTGTGACCCCGTCAAGATTATTTTTAGATTTTTCATTGTGTTTGAAAGACCTAAAAACAATGTTTCGTTAAGTAGAAAAAAAAAAGATAGAAAACAATATTCTCTATTTTTTATGGCAAAGTACAGAGGAGAGAGAGCCAGCTCCTTACAACATAATATGTTGGTTAAATGAATTGGAAAATGTAAAAATAATGGGAAAAGGAACCGGTAAATATTTTGAGGGATAATAATGTCATTAATCAAGATAATGCATGTATTAAAATATTTTGTATTATTAATACATAAAAAGAGACAGCTAAACGTCCAAACAAAATGCCTCCATAACGACCAAAATAAAGCTATGCAAGTAATTTCACGTGTACCACCACATTAAAGCCAAATCCTAATTATTATTCTACCCTTATGTAAAATTTTCAGGTTTTACATTGAAATTTTTTCAAAATTTCCTCCAAATGAACCATTAATATTTGTTCCATCCCTATGCACACCTAATTAATTACCCCATCAATTAATTATCTTTTTAAATATCTTCTTAGTCTCTTTTCAAAGAGACCGTCTTCTTTCTTTTTCTCTATTTAATAGCTTAATCAATTGTCTTCTCAAATATCACATTTCTTTTTTTACTAACTTAAGCAAGACAAGTCAAATCTAAGAGCAAAAATGACCAATTTATCGCAATTTTGCATTGATGAGTATGATTCAATGCATAACCTTGAGGTAAGGTGTGAAAACGACTATTAATTTAAATTTTTCTCTAAAAGGCACCAAATGTTCCCGCTATCATTTTGTATTTGGCTCTTCAAAATAAAATTTTAAAAAGATTCATGTTCCTACCCCACATCAAATTTTCTAAGAAAAATTCAAAAGAGAATGATTATGCGTGAAAAAAATGACTTTAACTTTAATCTAAAAAGGTTGTGAAAGAATAAAAAAAAGAATAAAAATATTGCAAAAAAAAATAATTTGTTAACGAAAAAAACATGTGCTTCAAAGGAGGTTGCTTAGAATCGAACACTCAATATGCGGCTTCATAACTTAAGAAGTGACAAATTGACCGGAATATCCTCATCTACCCATCTTTATAATTTTAATTCCTTTATCTCGACTCCAAGTCAACTACTTGTCACACACCAAAAAATGAATTAAAGTTTAAAATAATAATTTTTTATCCAAAATTAAACGACATAAATTTCTATTGATCACAAATAAGTGACTTTTAATTTGGTAAATCTCATCTTATTTGATCTGTATATTGAATAAATTGAGTTTCAATGTGATGTTAATACAGTCAACACATATTTTAATTGGATTTAATTGATATAATTATATAGCCAATAAATATAATTGACTTCTAATTTTGAAATTCTTTATTCGTTCAATATATATTGATTCAACCTAATTGATATTGTTATATAGTCATACATGTAATTGACGTCTAATTTGATAAAATTTTAATCGTTCTATATATATTAGGAATAATATTCACGAAAATACCTGAACTTTGATCAGATTTTCAGTTGAGCATATTGAACTTTGCGGGGGTCCTATTACCCCTAGACTTTTTTAAAATAGAATTATTACCCCCCCCCCCCCTCAATGCTATATCCAGTTTTGGAGTAGAAAGTGTAATACACGCGCCAATATGGTATTGACACGTGTATTTTTATTTAAAATTAATTTTTATTTAATTTCTTCTCTATTTTTATTCTTTTTATCATTTTTTCACCGAAAATCTTGATTCTTAATGTTTGAAATTTGGTTGCCCCATTCTCCATTTTGTTCCATTTTTTTCTTCAGCAGTAAGTCAGCAACCATTCCCCATTTTGCTCCACACTTTTGTAAGTCAAATTTGAGCTTGGCATTTCATCAAACGTTTGGTGGGCAGTTCCCCTCCGCATTAATTTTTTTCTTCATTTTCAATGGCAATGGCTCTTTCAGGTTCCATAGTGAATTACCATGAGAAGAAAATGGAAAATTGAAAATGGGGTTGTGTTGAACATGATCCATTCAAAAATATTTCTTAAAAAAGATTGCAACTCAGATCAAATTAACAAAATATAAACCACACCCATAAGCCATTTCACTCTAAAATCACAACACAACACCCAAAACACAGAACCCAAAACTCAAAATCATTACATAGTTATTATTATTATTCGACACCATAATCAATTTTAATCTCCATTCTTAATGTCCTCTACTTTATCATAGTTCGTCAAAAATTGCACTCACCATCGCCTTAATTTTTTTTAATTCTGAGAATTGTGACTGAAATTGTTGAGAAAATAAAAAAAATCTTACCTACAACAATATTCGATACCATAATCAATTTTAATCTCCATTCTTAATGTCCTCCACTTTATCATAGCTTGTCAAAAATTGCACTTACCATTGCCTTAATTTTTTTTTATTTTGAAGAATTGTGACTGAAATTGTTGAGAAAATAAAAAAAATCTTACCTTTAACAATGGAGATGAAAATGGGAGAAGAGTAGAAGAAAGGAGGTAAGGAATTTAATGAAAAAAATAGAAAATAAATTGAGGGGATTTCTGATCAAAAAATAAAGTTTATAACAATTTTTTATCACTATCACGCGCTCAAAGTCGGTGATTACACGCACACGTAAAAGTTGACAGATATATGTCATTAAAATAAAAAAAAAAGTCTAGGGGGTAATAGGACCCCCACAAAGTTCAATATGCTCAGCTGAAAATCCGGTCAAAGTTCAGGTATTTTCGTGGATATTATCCCTATATATTAATTTGATATAATAGATATAATTATATGGTCAATACAAATAATTGACTTCTAAGTTGAAGAATCTTTACTCTATCTATATATAAATGTATGGATTCGATATAATTGATATAGTTATATAGTCAGCACATATAATTGACTTTCAATTTGAAAAATCTTCATTCATCAATATATATGGATTGATCTAATTGATATAGTTATATCGTCAACAAATATAATTGATGTCTAATTTGAAAAATCTTTATTCATTCTAGAAATATTGATTCGATATAATAGATATAGTTATATAGTCAACACATATAATTGACTTCTAATTTGAAAAATCTTTAGTCGATCTATATATAAATATATGGATTCAATATAGTTGATATAGTTATATAGTCAATTCATATAATTGACTTTATTTTAAAAAATCTTTATTCTATCTATATATATTACATGGATTCAATATAATTGATGTAGTCAACACATATAATTGACTTCTAATTTGAACAATATTTATTTGTTCTATCTATGAATTCGATTTAATTGATATAGCTACATAGTCAACACGATAATTGACGTTTAATTCAAAAAATATTTATTCATTCTATATATATTTATTCGATATAATTGATATAGTTATATAGTCGCAGAAAGAATCATTCTATATATAATAATTCGATCTAATTGGTATAGTTATAGAGTCAACACAAGTAATTGATTATAATTTAAAAATTCTTTATTCGATCTATATCGACTGATTCGATATAATTGATATTGTTATATAATGAATACACACACGCGCGCGTGCACACACACATATATATGTATATATATTTATTAACAATAGTTGTATAGTCACACATATAATTGACACTAAATAGAATATTTAATCAATCATAATTCTTCTACATCCTTTATCATTTTTTAAAAAATACTATTTCACGTCCTTTTATATTGAAGTTAAAATAAAAATTATTTTTTAAAAATAAAATATTTTTTTTCAAACATTTGGTGTTCTTGATAAGGATTGATTTTTTTGAAGACCAACTTTTCTCAAAAAAGTAATATCTTAAATTTAAATTTAATTTTCAGTCTAATCTATCAAATTAAAAGTTAGAAAGTCACCTAGGTACCACCAAATAAATTGTTATTTAAAGGGATTTTTTTTGTGTTAGTGATCAAAATCAAATTGAGTCTTTCATCATCCGAAAGGTTAGAAATAATATATTATATACTTTATTTTTTTATTTTTTAATATCTATTGTCTTGCATTGACAAATACTAATATCTTCAATTTCTCTTCTTTTTTTTTTAAATAATGAAAACAATGATCAAGATCCAACAAGATATGCAGGCGAATAACTATGACATATGCGTTCACCTCGATCACATTGAAACTTCTATGGAGAAACTAGAAGAAGCAGTTAAAAGGAGAACGGATCATGTTCGCAAGCTAGATGCTATGATAAGGGTCATTCTTACTCACCTTAAGATCGATCCTTACGATTTTTATGTCGATACATGATCTGCCCAATGATGTTATTTTATTAAATAATATATGAATAAATTATTACTAATGTTTAGCGTTTTCTTTACATTTTCATTTTAACTTTTCTTTTTTATTTATTTTTTTGAATGGTTCAATCTGTTTTTCTTTAAGTAACTTAAAAATTGAAGTTTTAAAAAAGAACGTAAAGGGATCGAGTATGGAAAAAATAATTTGTCATTTTTTATATTAAAATATTTTAATATTTAGTTTATAACACCAATAATATCTTAAAGACGTAGAATAATGTAGAAAAGTAAAAATATGGTCAAAAGTTCAAGTAGCAAATTTGATCATGCATCAACTTTATAGTTCTTAGGTCTCGATTTCGATTCTATGTAATTATGTGTTTAAAAGAATTTTTTTGGTTTGATCCTGAATTCAATTTTTACTTCTATTATTTTTGGTATTTATGAGGCCTGTTGTTTTATCGGCATTCCAAATTCTTCGAAAATGTCACTCCTAACTGTTAATTTTTTTATTTTTGAAATGACACATCATGATATAGTGACAACGAAATATTATTTATATCATGAAAAATTATTTTAAAAAATTATAACTAGGAAAATTATAAGCATCTTGATAAAAAAAAAAACGTTTAACCATAAATTTCATATCTTGAATATCTCTCCCTCTTTTATCCTATATAAAAAATATGATGATCGATAGAGGTACTTCTTAATTGATGTTCTTGACATGTAGTGAAATATAAAATTTGAGAAAAAAAAAATGAATTTCGAATGCAAGTTAACTTGTAAATAAGTTAAAAAAAAATAGATTATTAAAATATTGAATATATTAATTGTTGGCAAGTATGATCACGAATACCTGAAGATTCTCATTATAATGAATGATTAAATTAATTAATAAATATGTAAAATCAAATTTGGAGAAAACATTGACGCCTAATTACACTTAGTGGGTCAAAGGTTAACAATATTGTACGTTGTTTGAACGTTTTTTGGACATAGGCGTTTGGACGTTTTGCTTTTCCCTACATAAAAATGGTGATATTACTAATACATATTTTAATACACAATAAAGTGTATAACTAATGCAAGCATTAATCATATATGGGCTAAAAAAATATGGGAAAATGCATAAAAAAATCTTTAACTTGTCACTACAACTTACTTTAGCGTTTTACCGTTTCAGACATTTAAATAACCTCTAAATAACTTTTACGTGAATTAAATACCCACCTTAATGATTGACGTGACCCCAAAAAAATTGTAAAGCGTTCTTTTTAAAAAAAAGAGGGTGGTCCTACTAATTTAATTATTAAGTAAAAAAACAAATATAATAAATAAAAACACTTATAGCCCACTATTTTCCTCTTCTTCAAAACCCCCACCCATTTCATCTTCCTCAACCCCCACCTCCTTCCATCTTCCTCAAAAAGCCCCCACCTCCTTCCATCTTCTCCGCCCCCTCCCCCTTTCCGCACCCTCTCCCTATTCTTCTTCGAACTCCATCCCACCCCCCTTCATTCTTCTTCTACAAACTTTCACTCCCTTCTTCTTCTTCGAATCCCCCCATCATCTTTCTTCTTTTTCGAAATTCTATCACCTAAAGAAAAAACCTTCATCTTGCTTTAAGATTTTTTTTTATAATTTTTAAATATGCAATTTAGAATATCTTTTTTAAAAAAGGTGATATGATAAAGAAACTAGAGGCAGTAAGAAAATGATAGAGATTAACTAAAGACGAAAAATTTTAAAAAAAAATAGATGATGATAAATTCTTAAATAACTACTTACCTAAAGGAGCGAACTCAAAGTCACACTATGAAAAAATAATCAATTTTTCAATTGATTGATGTCAACAAATTTCAGATTCTCAATGAAAAAACAAAATTAAAGTTACAAGTTATGGCTTACATGGAAGAGGAAAAGGAGGAGAGAAAAAAATTCAAATTCAAATAATAGTTGACTTGGTTCTGACATGGAAATAATGTGGCGCTGATGTGGTGCGTGTGTAATGCACTCTCTATAGTGAGAGAGGTATTATATTTTTGGGGTGTTATTTAATATAGAAAAAAGTCATCATTTTCACCTCGAATATGTCCCGAAAAGTCATTTACACACCTAAACTATTGTCGCAACCTAATACACACTCATATTATATAAAACTAAATTTATTTCCACCCCAAAACGTAAATAACCAATCACATGATGGAGAGTGATTTACACTCGCGCTACATCATTGTCATGTCATTGCCACATCAGATATTATGTTATTTAAAAAAAAAAAAAGAAAAATCCATGTCACCTATTGCTTCTTTTTCACCAAAATCGTCATTAAAACACCACTATTGACACCATCACCATCAAACTCAAATCTCCACCACAATAATGTTAAGAATCCACCATGAATTTCATTACTGGAATCACAACACAACCATTGGTATCACAAGAATCACAAACAACCACCATAAAATTCAACACCCACTACTAAAATTGTCATCGAAACCACAATATCACCATTGTTAACATCCAAAGTTACAAAGAACCACCACAAATTCGTACCACCACCACCACTACTGAATCCTACAGCAAAATCGACTACTATTATTGATTGAGCAAAATTGAAAAAGCATTTTTATAGAGAGAAGATAAATCTACAAAAAAAGTATTAAAAGATTGAATTTTGAGAAAAATTCATAAAATTTTATAGAGAAAAGACAGAAATACAAAAATAAATTAAAAAATTAATGTTTAATGTGGGAGCAATAAGATCTGATCAATTTCAAACGTCTCAACAAAAAAAACTCAACCGACGACGATTTCAGACTTAATTTTTTTATTTTTCTCTCCAAAAACTATTATGAAAAAATCATCTCATCAACCATAGAAAGGGAGGAGGATTTGTGATAAAGAAGAAAGGAAGATGGAGAGAGAGAAAAAAGGATTAAAGATGGGTAAAGAACAAAGAGTGTGTGCAGGGGCGGAGGGAGGGGTTTAAAGAATTTTTGGCTTTCTTTTTTCAGATGCGCCCTTTTATTTTTTTAATTTAATGTTATTTCCACATCAGATTTAGGATGGAATTAAATTTATTTTTAAGAAGAATAGGTGTGTAATAGGTCGGCACATTAGTTTAGGTGTGTAAGTGACTTTTCGGATATAGTTTAGGATTATTTTGATGACTTTTCCCTTTAATACACTTAAAGTTGTCTGGGGAGGTATTTAAATTCTTATAAAGTTAAAGTACTAAAATAAGTTTGGTGACAAGTTAATGCGGATCTTTATGATTTATTTTTTTTTCAAAAATTATACAAACAAGATACTAGTAGTCAAATCTAATGCATGCATTTTTTTAATACACTCTACCAAATAATTCCTTATAGTTCAGTCCTTCCCCAAATTTCATACATAGCAATAGTTTTAGGGGTCGTTTATTACAAAGAGAAGTTATTCAGGAATTAAATATACTGGAATTAATAATATAGGGATTAGTAATTATAGGGATTGTAGCACTGGATTATTTTTAATCAAGTATTTGGTTCATTGTATTAAAAATTAGATATATCATGATTTGGGTTTGGGTTTAAAGCTCTATAAAAAAAATTTACAATTATACTCTTAAATTTTTGTGAAATTTTCTACTTCATTTAACTAGTCAAATTGCTTACCCTTTGCGCAATCTTATAGAAACCCTAAAATATGAATAATAATTCTCACCTCACTTAGTTGATCATTTATTTTATCTTATTACTAAATTGAGCCTATTTGATAAAAAAAAAATTAAAACAAATAATTGTCATATTATCGAAATTTTTTAAAAAAATAAATGTAAAGCAAACTATGTAAGATCGACATAGACTATTGATAATATAGTTTCAGATTTTCAAATTATATATTTATTTGATAATAATTTTTTTCTATTTTGATTGATTCGCTTGTAATTGAACCATTACAGAATAGTATAAATGTTGCTCATATTTGAAGCTATCAACCAACATAAGGAAGAAAATGGTATTTAAGCAGTTAATCCGTATAAGCAAACAAAAGGGAGTTGGCAAATTAAATATAGCATAATGACTAAAATTATAGAGATTAGATTTAAAATGAAACTAAAAGAAAAATTTGATAAAAAGGATTGAGGGATAGTTAAGTCACTTAAGTTTCTTATTCATGTACTATTAAACTATGTATAAGTAATCCCATGATTTTCTAGGTATAAAATAATACACTCTATGGTGTATAAGCTATTCATGTATTAGGTGAAATTAAATTTGAATTGAGAAACCAAACATTATATTAGATGGACTAAATTTCAATTCAAGAACTATTTTACTTAATGCAAACTACCAAACGGGTCCTTAATTCAACG